>WBNH01008001.1:0-48595 GCA_013401255.1 Urocolius indicus | reverse complement strand
AACCCAGCTGGATGAGTCCCTGTGTGCCCTGCTCTAGGTGCTGCTGCTCTGGCAGGGGGGTTGCACTGGATGAGCTTCCCATGTCCCTGCCAGCCCTTGAGCAGAGGTTCCAAAGCAACACAAGAAGGAATTTCTTCCCTGCTGAGCTGAGGGAGCCCTGGCAGGGGCTGCCCAGATGGGCTGTGGAGGCTCCTTCTCTGCAGACATCCCAAACCCAGCTGGATGAGTCCCTGTGTGCCCTGCTCTAGGTGCTGCTGCTCTGGCAAGGGGGTTGCACTGGATGAGCTTCCCAGGTCCCTGCCAGCCCTAGAGAGTGTGATTTTTTTTTCTGATCCTGTGGAGTGTTTCTTGGTTTAAGGACATGAACGAGGTCAGGTTTATAGGAAGAAATGACCTTTTGTTAGACCAGCTGATGTAACTGGGGAAGGGGGAGGGGAAATCAGGAAGGATAGAGTTTGTCTCTGATCTGATAAATGCAGTTGCAATAGGACTGTTCTGTGATAATGTTAATAGAAAGGAGCTAATAAATTATTGCTCAAATGTACCCTCCTTCTGCATGCTGTTAAAGAACAGATCTGCACTGTACTGCTTACCTTACACAGCAGTTTCATTGCTCTCACTTTCTGGGTGACTGCCTTCAGTATCTGCCTGTCTGCTGCAGCTTCTCTGGGGAAAGACAGAAACAAAAAAACCACGTTTGACCCTGACCCAAGCTTTAATTGCTTTGGCACTCAAGTATAGCAGCTATCATAGAAGCTGTCCTGTGTCAAAGATGTTTGTTTGTGGCAGTTGCATAATGGTAGCAGTACCTGAACTATAAATACAGCTGATTATCCATGGGAATGCTCCCACAGGCTGTCTTCACGTTGTTTTCACAGTGCCCAGTATCTGATCTGATTTGTTTTACTACTTTCCCCAAGAGCCCTTCAGTACCACTGATTTGCTGCTATTACAGGCAGATTCCTCTTCATGTCACAGGTATTCTCTTCATTTTCTGTACAACCAGACTCTTCAAAGCACTGACAGGTCAGAAGTTTGGGAGTCAGAAGTCTTGGCTGCATCATCCTGTTTGTGTTTGGCTGTTGTGGAGACGTGCCTGGATTAGGAGATGCAGTAAGGCGCATCTCAGGAAGTCATTTGTGTATTAAATTTGTTGTAATGAACTCTTCTGGAGCAAAGGGGAAAGAATAACCCACACCTTGAAGATACGGATGGGCAATGCAAGTCAAGCGACTACCCAGGCGCTGTGTGCACGTGTGCTCTAGCAGAGTGGAGCTGGGAGGAGTTCTGGTAGTGCCCTAATTCCATAGAGTCTCAGCATGGTGGGGGTCGGAAGCGACCTTTAGAGCACATCCAGCCCCAGCCCCTGCTCCAGCAGCTTCCCCTGGCTCAGGGGGCACAGGAACGTGTCCAGGTGGGGTTGGAAACCTCCTGAGAAGGAGCCTCCACACCCTCCCTGGGCAGCCTGGGCCAGGGCTCCCTCACCTCAACCCTGAAATAGTTTCTCCATATGTTGAAACGGAGCTTGTTGTGTTCCAGCTTCTTTCCATCACCCCTTGTCCTGTCACTGGATGCAACAGAAAAAACGTGCTGCCCCGAAGCTCATTTCCCAGACCTTGGAAAAAAGGCAGAACGTGAGGATTTGTACTTGGCTGGGTGTTTTCCTTCTTCCTGCCCTTGGTCTGGAAGGAAAACTGTTTTAATTGCTGTCCTCGTTGCACGTGTGTCTGTTTTCTCTGGGTAAATACAGTTTCCTTGTGCATGAGCTTTTGAAGTCAAGTATGTTGGATGATTTTTCTTTTAAAGGTAAATGTAAAACTCGTTGCTGTACTGGGGTTGTTTTATGTCTGAAGGCAAAGGACAGTGCCCATCAGCCTTTACTCCTTGGACCTTTTGTAGGTGTTTCCTGCCAGATCTCGGGTGAGCTTTAGTTTCTTGGCTGGGATTGCCAATGAGAGGGTCGGCCTGAGCTGCTCTGTGTGGAGACTTAGACTGGGTGACCTCCAGATTTACCTTCTAATTGCTCTTCAAATTGCTGTTTCATTCTGCTCTAATGCTGTGGGACATGATTCCCACGGGCCTTGGACTTCCATAACAGCCTCTAGTACAGCAGAAGATGGAGAACACGGACTTTGAATGTGTAGGGAGCTGTGTTCCAGTGTTTCTTTAACTAAATTAGCTGAAGATTATCTTTTAATTCACTGTAGTGCAGTTCCTGTTCTCAAGCAATTACGATGTTTGTACAGACATGAATGCAAATGCATGAAATAAGGTAATTGTTGTGCATCGTGTTTCCTTCCATTCACAAGCATGTGTGTAATTACACTGCAGGTGCTGTAGAGCACAGACTACACAGCAACACCACACTTCCCTGTAAGGAATGCCATAATTTCCAGCCATTTTCTACCAATTCCTCTTCCTGAAGAGACATTTGGCTGGTGAGAGAAGCCATGAAGCTGCTGTTGAGCAGAGAGAAGACTGCCAAGAGCAGTAGGTTGGTGTGTAGAGCACTGTGGGTGCGCCACAGGGCATGTGCTGGTAAGGATGGAGAGGCTGTGTGTGACTGGAGCAGCTGAAGCTGAAATGCAGGTGCCCACCAAGGCTGCAGCTCCAGGGCTGTGCTCAGTGCTGGGCTCTGGGCAGGCTGCAGCTCCAGGGCTGTGCTCAGTGCTGGGCTCTGGGCAGGCTGCAGCTCCAGGGCTGTGCTCAGTGCTGGGCTCTGGGCAGGCTGCAGCTCCAGGGCTGTGCTCAGTGCTGGGCTCTGGGCAGGCTGCAGCTCCAGGGCTGTGCTCAGTGCTGGGCTCTGGGCAGGCTGCAGCTCCAGGGCTGTGCTCAGTGCTGGGCTCTGGGCAGGCTGCAGCTCCAGGGCTGTGCTCAGTGCTGGGCTCTGGGCAGGCTGCAGCTCCAGGGCTGTGCTCAGTGCTGGGCTCTGGGCAGGCTGCAGCTCCAGGGCTGTGCTCAGTGCTGGGCTCTGGGCAGGCTGCAGCTCCAGGGCTGTGCTCAGTGCTGGGCCCCTCACTCACTGCCACAGGGACACTGAGGGGCTGCAGCGTGGCCAGAGCCGGGCACAGAGCTGGGGAAGGGGCTGGAGCACAAGGGTGCTGGGGAGGGGCTGAGGGAATGAATGGGGGTGTTGAGCCTGGAGGAGGCTGAGAGGAGACAGCAGCACTCTATGCAGCTCCCTCACAGGAGGCTGTGGCCAGGGAGGCAGTTGGTGTGTGCTCCTGAGAGACTGGAGAAGTGGAAGCAGCCTCAAGTTGCCCCAGGAGAGGTTTTAGTGACTTGTTCTTGTTTGGGTGAGGGTTTTTTTTGGTTTATTCTGCAAGGTGGAGTGAGTACAGCTTCTTTGGTCTAATGAAATGAGGCTTTGGCCTCCTTAATCATCATCACAGCTTTTTTCTTTGCCTGTTTGGATTATTGTTTTGCTACATGGGATGAAATTCCACCCACCAAGGCAGGTCACTGTCATCCTAGGGCAGGTCAGTGTCATCCTGCCTCACCTGGGAATCCACTGAGCCACAGGGGTTGTGTGACATGACTGGAGTATCTCTGAATGCCAGTGACAGTGCAAAGAACTGCCTGCACTTGCTGTTCCAGGGCATGTGCCTGTGACATTGACAACGTTTTGATGCCAGTGTCAGTTGTGCCACTCAAGTGGAGAAGCCTCAGTACAATGAGATGAAATGACATAACGAATTCTGAGTGGGTAAAAAAAAATAGTGATGAGTATCCCTCCCGGGGAACAGCTTCTGCCTCCCATCTCATCTCAGCCCCTCTCTGGCACTTTGGAGCCAGCAGCCCTTGTGCTTTTAAAAGGTCACATTATGGCACATTAGGAGCTCTGGAGTCAAGCATTGCCAGTTCTTAAACTCTCCTGTGCCAGTGATTCATCTGGTTTGGACCAAAACAAGTACAGATGGAATGAAGTGATGGAGCCGAGTGAAAGCATAAAGCTGCCAAGTGAAGTGGAGCGTGGCCACATTGGGTGCAGGTTTCTGTTACTGGTTGTTTGGACCAAGGGTTTGTTCTGTCTTTAAGGTGCTTTGAACACTATGGAATTGGAGCAGCCCCAGCTTCATCATTCTCGTTTGTGTGGCGTTGATTTTGGGAGCCAGCCGTGGAACTGGACTCGCTTTTCTTCACTAAAGCTTGCTCTGTTTTGTAATTACAGACAGATTGTTTCTCTTGCCTGTTGTTCCTTTTTAATTGGGTTCCCAAATAAAGCATTAGCTTTGACTGGATCTCTGCTAAACGTCATTCAAAGAGGAAATTTGGGGGGAATTAACTTCATAATGACTCCTTCCCTTGGGCTAAGTGTTATTAACACAAATAAAACTTCTGAACATACTCAGCAGTGGAGACTTGGTGCTGATTTGTTCAGTTAGAACCATTTGATTGAAGTCCTAAGGACTACTGCCTTAATCTGTGTGTGTGTTTGTGAGCTGGCTCAATCTACAGCCACAGAATCATTGAGGTTGGAGAAGCCCTTGAAGATGATGAAGACCAACCGTTCCCCCAGTGCTGCCACGGCCACCACTGACCCACGGCCTCAGGCCCACAGCTCCAGGCTTTGGGGTGCCTCCAGGGATGGGCACTGCCCCACGGTCAAGAAGGAGACTCCACACCCTTTCTGGGCACCCACTTTTATAAGTACTTGTAAGTGTTGTTGAGGGCTCTCTCTTGGTTTTCTTTGCCCCATGGCTGCAGCCTTTCCTCCTCACACACATGTTCCATCCCCTCAGCACCTTGGGAGCCCTCCCTGGCCTCTCTGCAGCAGTTCCCTGTCTCTCTGCAGCTGGGGAGCCCAGCACTGGCCACAGGGCTCCAGCTGAGGCCTCAGCAGCTCTGGCAGAGCAGAGGGGCAGCACAAGCTCCCTGGCCCTGCTGCCCACACTCTGCTGGATGCCCCCAGGCTGCCACTGGCTCCTTGCCCACCAGCCCACGCTGCTGCTCGTGGTTCTTTGCACTGCCAGGTCCCTGTCCTGCAGCTGCTCGCCAGCAGGTCCCTCCCAGCCTGTGCTGGTGCAGGGGGCTGTTGGTGCCCAGCTGCAGGACTCTGCCCTTGCCCTGGGTGACCCTCAGCAGGTTCCTCTGTGCCCAGCTCTGAGGGGCCCGAGGGCGCCTGAGTGACGGGGGCGGTACCGCGCATGCGCCGAGCCCCGGCGCGCGCGCGCGCGTGTGTGTGGGGGGGCCCCCGGGCTGTGTTGTGCCGCGCATGCGCATGACGGGAAACGGCGGCTGTACACCCCTTACAGCGCCGCTCGCGCATGCGCCAAGATGGCTGCGGGGCTGCGTGGGGGAGGGGCGGCGGGCCGGGATCACTGAGAGCGGGCGGTGCCGGGATAGAGGGGGCTGAGCAGCGCCGCGCTGCACCGCACCGCACCGGGCGAAGCGACACCCCGCTGGCCCAGCCCGGAGTCGGCGGGAGCGGGAAGTGCAAGCGGGAGGCGTCTTCCCGAGCATGCCCGAAGGGGCGGGGCGTGCGGCGCTCGACGCATGCGCGGCGTGAGGCGGGGGGGGGCAGGCGCAGGGCCGCGCTGGCGGCGCTCCGAGCGGGTAACAATGGCAGCGGCGCTGGCGGCGGGCGGCACCGGCACCGGCACCGGCACCGGGGGGGCTGCGGCGGCTGCTGCGGCGGCGGCGGCGGTGAGCGGCGGCTTGGCCGCGCTGGCTGTGGCGAGGCGGAAGGACGGCGGCCCCACGGGCAAGTTCTGGGAGAGCCCGGAGACGGTGTCCCAGCTCGACTCGGTCCGCGTCTGGCTGGGGAAGCACTACAAGAAGGTGCGGCACGGCACGGCACGGCTCGGCACGGGCAAGGGGGGGGAGCGGGGACGGGGACGGGGCTGCGCGGCGATTTAACGACCCCTGGAGGCGGGGGGAGGCTCCACACACCGACACCGGCCTTTGTCAGCCGCGGCCTCGCCGCCGCGCCCGGCCCCTGCTGCTGCAGCCCGGAGCCAGCCCGGCTGGGGAGCTCCTGCTGCAGAGGAGCCAGACCCGCTAGGGAGCCCCTGCTCCTGCACCCCGGAGCTGAGCCCGCTGGGGAGCCCCTGCTGCTGCAGCCTGGAGCCAGCCCGGCTGGAGAGCTCCTGCTGCAGAGGAGCCAGACCCGCTAGGGAGCCCCTGCTCCTGCACCCCGGAGCTGAGCCCGCTGGGGAGCCCCTGCTGCTGCAGCCTGGAGCCAGCCCGGCTGGAGAGCTCCTGCTGCAGAGGAGCCAGACCCGCTAGGGAGCCCCTGCTCCTGCACCCCGGAGCCAGACCCGCTGGGGAGCCCCTGCTCCTGCACCCCGGAGCCAGACCCGCTGGGGAGCCCCTGCTGCTGCAGCCCAGAACCAGCCCCGCTGGGGTGCCCCTGCTGCAGAGGAGCTGGCCCCGCTGTGGAGCTGCGGGAGAGCCAGGGTTGGTCCCCGTTTCCCTGCAGAGACGCGGTGGCTCGGCCACTATCCCGCAGCCGTGTTTACACCCGGGCGAGCTGCAGCGGTAACTTTCCTGTGCAGGCAAGTCCCAGCTCAGCCCGGCAGGGTTTTAGATGGGTTTTGTTGCAGCCGCACCCCTCAAGTGTCGGGGTGTTTTAAGAGAAGGACAAAAGCGTTTCCCCGAGCCTGGCGTCTGTGAGAGGCTTCGCACGTGTTGCTCGCGTTGAAGTTCACTTTTTGGTGGTGGTGTTGCTTGCTGTTTGTTGCCCTTCCTCTTCCACGCTGCTTTGCTGCCTCCTCCCTCTTTCGCTTTCTTTCCACGCGCTTTTCCTGTGTGATTGTTTTGTACCTTTCAGCGACTGGGAAATATACCCTTTTTTCCTTCAATAGCTGTTGGGGAAAAATTACCTGGCGTGAGCTTTCCAGAAGACAGCTACGTCTGTCTAGATGGCTTTGTAGCAATCCCAGCAGGAGCATGAGCAGGGGGAAAGCGCCGTGGACAGCCTAACAACGCCTTAGTCTCTCGATGACTCTGGGATTCCCGGTCCATCCCGCCCTGTTTCATAGGGCTGGTGTCAGGAACCCTCAGAGAAGTCTCCCCGTGGTGCTGTGGGTACTGCCACCGGGATTGTTTGTGTGGCAGCGCCGTGAAACAGATCCGTGAGCTGATCAGGGTTCAGAAGCAGAGCGTGTGGAGAGGTGTGTTGTACCGGTCCTTCCACATAGCTCCCTCCCCAGCAGCCACACGCTGCGCAGTGGGAGCGAGGAGCTGGCTGTTTGAGGGAGCAGCTGAAGCCGTTTCTGTTGATGAGGAAATCGTAGCTCAAAAAAAAAAACCAAACAACCCACCCCTAACCTCTCTGGTTTGATTTTTGTTTTGGTTGTGCCTCTCTGTTGTCCCTACACGTGCAAGGAGAGGAGAGTCCTTTCATTTTCATATGTGAAATACCCACAGCAACGCAACCGAGCCCTGAAATCACCTTGAGCTGGCACCTGCCATTTTGCCAAAGAGCAACTCGCCTCCTCACCTTAAACTGTAACGGTCACTGTCCCTGGCTGTTGTGAGCCCAGGCTCTCTAGGCAGCCTGGATCTCACTTCCCTAGCCTGGTGGAGCCTCTTATCTGCAGGTCAGGAGTGGGAGCTTTCCTTTCACATGCCAGGCTGCTTTATCATAATTGGTTTTTGTGATGTTACTGGTTATAAAGATTAGCTGGTTCTATTTGTTTCTCAAACTCTGGAAGGTAATTAGAACTTGGCTGAGGAGAAACCTTTACTGGCTGGGTGAGTTTCAAAGTGCTGCTGTATACAACAACAAAAAAAAAAGGGGAAATTAGCTTTGGTTTTGGAAAAGAAGGAAATTGATCTTCCTGGTACTTGAAGACGTGTCCTCAGTGCTCTAAAGGGCAGCGTTAATTCCTTGTTGATGTGCAGTAAGTGGACTTGGTTCACCTTGAGTCTATTTTCATCTTGCTGTAGGCGTGTGGCTTCTTTCTGTAAAGTCCACGGTGATTACAGCTGGTTTTTGTCCAGCTTGTGCTCTTGAAAATGGGTACGTGGACATCTTGGCAGTGGCGAGGCCATCAGCTGTTGGAGGTGTTGTCTCCAGCTTGGGGACCACTCAGAGAGAATCCTGAGTGACTTTCCCAAGCTCAAGTCAAAGATCCAGAAGTCAAGGGCAAGGAGAGAGTGAAGAGAGCTACGACTGCATTTCCTCTCATTCTTGCCTCTAGATTAGACAAGTCTTCAATGATCTGAGTGTCATCCGTGTCTCCTGAGTAGAACTGAAGCAGTGAGAGGTTTAAAGGGTACCATGGGCACCTCTCACTGGATACTGGATGGGGAGGAGTGGGCTGCCTGGGCAGTGGGGGCAGTCTCTCAGAGATCCTGGGTGGTTCATTGTGATCCCACGTGGCTGTAACGTGATATTTTCCAGACAAAAGCTCTCTGGTTCTGTTTTTATCTCGGTTCAAGCTCTGTCAGAGAGGAAGACCCTTGCCTGGATGTGCAGAGAGATGATGTGTGCTGGGGAGTCCCATGTGGTTGGATAAAGGCTGCCTGTAAGGATGGAAGGAGCACTGAGGGGCTGCTAGTGACAGCAACCAAAATTGTTTATTGCACACTTCCTCCCACTCCCTGTTTTTGTGTGTGAGGGGGGTGTGGAATTCGTGTTTTGTGGTGCCAGGACAAGGGCTGCTGGCTCCAAAGTGCCAAAGGGGAGACTGAGCTGAGATGGGAGGCAGAAGCTGTGCCCTGGGAGGGTGCTGAGGCCCTGGCACAGGCTGCCCAGAGAGGCTGTGGCTGCCCCAGCCCTGGCAGTGTGCAAGGGCAGGTTGGAGCAGCCTGGGAGCAGCCTGGGCTGGGGGAAGGTGTCTCTGCCCATGGCAGGG
Source organism: Urocolius indicus (assembly GCA_013401255.1). Taxonomy (NCBI): domain Eukaryota; kingdom Metazoa; phylum Chordata; class Aves; order Coliiformes; family Coliidae; genus Urocolius; species Urocolius indicus. The sequence goes on along the minus strand of WBNH01008001.1, from coordinate 39,791 downwards.
GGATGAAACAAGGAGAGTTTTAAGGTCCCTTCCCACCCAAACCATTTGAGGACTCTGTGCTTTTTGTGCCGTTTCTCTGCATTGAGAGTGGCAGGAGATCCCCCACTTCTTCCCAGGCCTCACACTGATGTTTGATGCTGTCTCCTCTGTCAGCTGGAAATGGGGTCCTGCTGCGGCTTTCAAGGCCCTGAGGATCTGTCAGGCTTTGATAGCATTTGAGCAGAGTGATGATGGTGACAATAGAGATTGGTAGTCCAGAAGGAAATTGAACAGTTCACTTCTTTACTGTATTAATGCTCATCAGCCTGTAGTAATATGTGCTGTTTAGGTAGTTCCTTTGTCATTAAGGAACAAATTGCTGTTGTTAAAATGGCTTGTCATAAAGCAGTGTTAGTTTTGGTATTTAAGACAGTTAGGGTTGGGGTTTCGTTGCCTTTGTGTTCTGAGGGATGCAGGACCTACCCTTGACCTCACAGCTGTAGTCCCTGAGAACTGCTCCCAGCCTGTTCATCGTGCCCAGTTCAGAGCCTGTGGGGCCTTCAGGTGCTCAGTGGCTCTGAAAGCTGGGAACACGATTTTTTTGGGGGGAGGGAAGTGGCTTGGCTTTCGAAGAACGAGTGGAGTGTCGTCTGAAAGGGTGAGTCAGAGGGGAAGGTGGCATGGGCTGTCGGCAGAGATGCTGAACCATGCAGGTCTGTGTGGTTCGTTGGGTACCTGGGACCCCCTTACACTAGCAGCAAGCGTAGAATAAGCTTTCTCTCCATGTTCCATGGCACGCAGGGCTGCTGTAGGGTGTGAGACTGACACCAGTGCAGCTTCTCTGTTCTGTGACAGCAGGATAACGACGGGCAGCAGCGTGGGATCCCTTTATGATCCCTTTGTACCCGTCTATTAATAAGTCAGCCTGACGGTGACGAGGGACGTGCTGCTGCTTGGCAGCTGTCAGGACATGGCAGTTGTGCCTAAAGATGTCTGTTTGGAGACCACCTGCTTGTTCCCTACTGGCCAGGAGCTGAGGTTAGAGGATTTGAAGTTATCATCTGACTGGCACTGACTCTCGTGTCAGTGCTGACCTTATCACGTATTGCTTCAGTGACGGGCTTGGATTGAATCTGAGGGAGGATTTTCTCTTGTGTTCCTGCCTTGAAACGAGAAACAAAGGTTACAACCTAAATCAAAGTATTTCAATTTTGGTTTTCCTTTCCCTGTTACGTAGTGATCTGAATTGTTCTTTGTTTTGGGGGAAGGGTTTTGTGCCACAGGGTTACAAGGCAGAGCCATAATGTGGTTATTTGAGGTCAATAACCACATCAAACCCGGGTGTGTGAATCTGTCCCTCACGCCTGTGACAAAGGCTTTCCAGTGCAGCTGCAGTGGCAGATCTTGCTGCTGAAGTGATTTTTTTCTCTGCCTGTGATTGCACTCTTAGCCTTGAATTGCTTGAGTTAACGCTGAACAGCTTCTGACTGACCATGTTTTTTGCTTAAGGACGTGCGGGTGGGTTTGTGTTTCTGATGAATGTGGACATGGTACAAGAATCTTTGCTGTGTGTGTGAGGTTTTAGTATTTCATCACTTCAACAAAATCCTCTTATGCCAAAGCTGCATGTCTAGGAATAGGACATCATTTCTGGCTTTGGGAAGCTGCTGTTTGAAACCCTTTGTTTGCTGTAGAGTAGCTTTCTGCCTTCGCTCTGGAGGCTGGTGGAAAACTCACAGATAGGTTCTGACTTCAGCCCTGCCTGGTCCCCTCAGATGATTTCCTGATGGAAAGGCAGTGAAACAGTGGTGGATAATGGGCTAAATCACCACAAAGACCAATTAATGTTGCTGGTTGGTGTGCAGGAGCGATCAAGAGGAGTATTCTGTGTTTGGTTTTGAAGCTGTGGGGTTTTTCACCTCTTATTTCTTGAAAGGGAACCTTGGGCAAAATAATGAGTTTCCTGTGGAAAGAAAATTGCAAGAATAGTGTAAGTGCAGAATAGAATCTGGGGTTCCTTGTGATAGCTTCCAGTGCCTCCTGCAAGAGGTAAAAATGAGAGCTGCAAGTAAAGGAATAAGGGCCTGAAAAGTTTCACGTATCTAAGAACATGCTTTCCCATGCTTATTCTCATTGCAAATGTTGGACTTCCTTCCCCCAAGGGAAAAGGTTTGGGGAAAAATGACATTAAGTCAGTACAATCATAGAATCATCACAGAATGGTGGGAGTTGGAAGGGACATTAGAGCTCATCCAGTCCAACCCCCCTGCCAAGGCAGCTCCCACCTAGATCAGGTCACACAGGAACATCTCCAGGCGGGTTTGGAAACCTGCAGAGGAGCCTCCACACCCTCCCTGGGCAGCCTGGGCCAGGGCTCCCTCACTCTCAATACCAGAACAGCAGCTCTTCTGGCTGGAGTCAGGATTGTGCTGAGGTTGGGATGCTGGGTGCTCCAGGTCACCAGGGACTTCCAGTGGGCAGCGTTGTCCTAGTGACTGATTTACAAACAACACACGTGCTACTGGAAGTCCCAGACTCTGGCTGATTCCTTGTTGACTTTCATCTTCTGTTGGCCCGTTCCTGTGAAGATGCAGTTCCTTCTCTGATTATCTTTTTCCATACATTATCCTCCCATGGTTTATGGGATCCTCAGACTGGCAGTGGGGGAAGCCTTACCTACAGCTTTATGCTTTAAGATCTTAAACTGTCTTAAAAAGCGAAGCACAGAGTGGTGGGGATTGGAAGAGACCTCCAAAGATCATCCAGTCCAGCCCCTCTGCTCAAGCAGATCAGGTCACAAATGCAGCAATACAGAGCGTTTTCCCCATTAGCTGAGTTGAAATGGTTCGAGGGCTTTTGCCCTTTTCAACGCTGCAGAGTGCAGGCTGTGGAGCTACACAGAAGATATGCAAAAGCTGCTTTTGCATACTTTGTTTTCTCTTCCTGGAGTATGTCTCCCATGCAAAACTCAAGGTGTACTACCACGATGTGCTCTGCTTTACTGGGGATAACAATTATCTGACCATCTAGAAGTGGATGCAGAGAAAGTGCTACAGCTGAAGGGGTTGGACACACAGTCCAGGAACTGGCTGGTTCACCAGAGACTGAGTTGCCCTTCAGCCAGATCTGGGCAGACTGAGAGCTGGGCAGACAGGAATCTGCTGAGGGTCACCAAGGGCAAGGGCAGAGTCCTGCAGCTGGGGAGGAACAGGGAGCCCTGGCCCTGGCTGTCCAGGGAGTGTATGGAGGCTCCTTCTGTCCTGTCCAAACCCACCTGGACACGTTCCTGTGCCCCCTGAGCGAGGGGAAGCTGCTGGAGCCGGGGCTGGGGCTGGAACAGCTCTGCAGGGCCCTTCCAGCCAACCCCAACCACTGTGTGGTTCTGTGAATTAAACTGGAAGCTGTGGCTGTGCCTTTTTGAACGTGTGACGCGTGAGGCACGTGAATACATGTTCATGATCAAAGCTGTATTGGTTATAGAAACAGAATCGTTTCATGTGAAGCCTGGCACTTGATCTTGCCGTGCTTTTGTTTCCACGCTTGTGCAATTCCTGCAGCTGTAGGTTAGCAGAGGCCTGCTTTGCCTGCACCTTGCAGTTTCCGTGGGTTTCATTGCGTTATGATTGGCACAGCTGAACCAAAAGCTCAGAGTTTTAGTCAGACTTGCAGAAGGTGGTGGTGCAAAGGTGAGACCTGCAAAATGGTGGGAGCTTTAGGGGTGTTAATGCCATCTGTGCACATCTGGGTGTGACAGTCACTGATTTTTTAAGCTACATCATTCTTTTATTGACAGATATTAAAACACACAGCCCTGCATGCATTTCATATCCATCCTCCTTGGTTTAGCAACCTTGAGGACACTGATAAAAAGAGTTCTGGCAAATGTAACAATAGGGGTATTATTCTGTGCTGGAGGCTTTTACCCCTTGTAACAAAGGCAGGAGGAGGGCACACTTTCCACTGGGCTGCAGCACCTGGTGAGCTAATGCAGAGGCTGGGGTGGGTTTTTCAGGGAAGATGCTGGATTCACTGGAGCATCTGAGTGAGTCTTGTGCTCCTTTGTGCAGTCCTGTCCAACGTTGAGTAATTCCAACAAAGGATTGCTTCAGCTGCTCTGCTGAATTCAGCTGCAGCACCCAGAGCTTCTACTCCAAATGATGATAAAGTAGTTGCTAGCTGAGAGGTGCACAGGGGTCTCGAGGTTTCTAAGAAACTTGTTCTTGAGCTTTTTCTCTTCACTTGGACTCTAACAGTGATAAAGAACCAACTGTTGCTGCTGTTTCCTGTCTCTGTGGTAGCTGATGGGAGTTGATAGGAGTTACTGATTGGATCAAATGATCACAACTGTTGGGAGGAGGGCTAAGAAAAAAGTGGGTCTGGGAATTTAGCCTTCTCTCTTCCTAGGCTTACATTTCTAGCTTAGGGTTTATCCATAGGGCAGGACACCCAGGGAGTCTTCCAGGTATGTGTGTCCTTAGAGTTGTGAAGCTTTAGTGTCTCACGTATGTCTGTCTGCCTCTTAACAAGTGCTGAAGGAATTTGTGTCTCCATACCAGAAAACTGTTGTGGAGAAGTCAGTATCTCTGCAGAGTCTTTTGCTATGCACTTGCTGCTTTGGTTTGACTGCTGTTTAACACCACCTTGAGGGTCCCTGCTCTCAACAGTTTATTTTAAGGGGCTTTGAAAGAATCTAATTTAAGGGTAGAGCAAAGGCCTTCCAGTTTATAGTGTAACCCTGGCAAATGGCTCGAAGGTAGCTGGTATTAATCCACATTTTACATGAACAGCTAACATTTGTTCTACTGGTATAGAAGCCTCTGGCATGGTGAGGAGATTACACCCAGGAAGGGACCGTTGTAACATTGGGAGTAATGAAGGCTCAAAAGCCACGAGTTGTTTTATATCACCTCCTGTGATCTCCCCTTTTACATAGATGCACTTTATTAGAAGCATCACCTTGGAAATGCTTAGCTTGTCACAAAGCATTGCACATGCATTTGTCCTGCTCGGTTTGTGAAGTTGCTGTGGAAAGTTTTGTGTATGTGTGGGCCAGAATTAGTCTGTTCCTTTATTAGGAGCTACAAATCAGATTGGAGTAGTTAATCTCTATCTGTAAAACACTGGCACCCCTGGTGAACTGATGAAGATTCACAGATAGCTGCTGTATTTGAAGATGAAAGCGTGAAAGATGTTTGTGCTTGGTGCTGTTCCTGTGCACACACCTGCTCCTCCAGCCACATCACGGTCCTTACATCTTAAACTGAGCTCTGCAACAGAAAAATGATCTGAGGAAGTTGTAAAGCAGTTTCATGGTTTATTATCCTCCATCTCAAGTAAATGTGTGTGTGTGTGTGTGTTTTGTCTTTCAGTATGTTCAAGCAGATGCTCCTACCAATAAAACACTGGCTGGGCTGGTGGTGCAGCTGCTGCAGTTCCAGGAAGATGCCTTTGGAAAACATGTCACCAATCCTGCCTTCACAAAGCTTCCTGTGAGTATTGGGGTTAACCCACTGCTATGCCAACGGCCTCTTTTGTTCTTCCTCCCCTGTCAGTGCTGCTGGGGAGGTCAGTGCTTCGGCTGAGGCTTTTGTTGACACATCCTCTGGGAAGGGTGCCATAGCACACTGCTCCTCACAAGCAGGTTTGCAAATGTGACACAACTTACTTCTGTACATTTGGGAATTATTTCCTGCATACTGTGCAAAGGTTTGAATTTCTACTGGAATTGTACGTAAACTCGTACATTTCAGGTCAACTCTGGGCTGATGCATCCCAAAGTGACTGAATAACATGCACTTCCCAAAGCAAACAGCTTTCTGTTGCTTGAACTTCAAACATATAATGCTGGCAGTGCTGGAAAGTGGCTTTACCACGTTCTTTAGGAGCTCACAGTTCCCTAATTAGCGTGGGCTAGTTTTGCAGTCACTCAGGATACTGGTATATAGAAACTAGATTAACATTTTAAAGGTTGCTTATTTGGAGTTTGAACTTGGCACATCTTTACAGAATCACTGAGGCTGCAAAAGCCCTTGAAGCTGCTGCAGTCCAACCATCCCCCAGCACTGCCACAGCCACCACTGACCCATGGCCTCAACCCCACAGCTTTGGGGTCCCTCCAGGGCTAGGCACTCCCCCACAGCCCTGGGCAGCTGGAACAGGGCTGGACAGCCCTTGGGGGAAGAAATAGTTGCCCATCTCCATTGTAAACCTCCCCTGGAGCAGCTTGAGGCTGTTTGCTGTCATTCTGTCACTTGGGAGCAGAGACAGACCTTCACCTGGCCACAACCTCCTGTGTGGGAGCTGTGGAGAGTGCTCCTGGCTCCCCTCAGCCTCCTCTTCTCCCCAGGCTCAACACTCCCATTCCCTTCCCCATCTCCAGTGCCAGGACAGTAGTGCCCTCTTTACTGCTTTCAGAGTCCCATTGTGCTTGGAACCCTCCCTGCCACCTAAAGAATCTTGTGCAAGTGAGTGTGAAGTGTAAGCAGCTGATTAGAGGGAATAGGGATGTGGCAAATGGGGAGGACCCAGCACCAGAGAGATTTCAGTGGTGAAGGACTGCAGCATGCTGTCAAGCACCCAACTGGCCAACTTGGGGTAGGGTTAGTGGGTGAAGACAAGTGTCACAAATGGGTATGGAAGCATTGTGCACAGCAGCAGGAAGGTGTTTACTTGTCTTTGCCACAGAACACTTACTGGGAGCATCAAGTCATACAATCTGGGGCTCTGTTTAGATACACACACCAAGTTGAATTATTCATTACAGTATCATTAACTGAAGTTGGTTTGAAAGCTATTGAAGGCACTGTTCTCTGGTGCACCACTTGTGCAGAAGTATCTTTTATGATTTTATGCTGTGTTTTTCCCCCCAGGCATTTTGCTGTGTGAGGAATTCACATGCATGTGAATTCACACGTGTATTTTTTCCAGGCTTACTTACTGGCTGAATGTCTTGGTGCTGAGGAGTGTACACACAAGCCCCACAACGGGACATTAAGCTGTAGCTCACCATCTCTGCCATTCTGATTGTCTCATACCTCAGTGGTAATGAAAAGCTTCAGGGGCAGAAGTGAAGCTTGCAGTGCTTTGTTTTGATAGGGCAGCATAGACCATAAAACTGTACAACTGCTCAATCAGTTCATAAAGCATTTGAGCCCTCTCAAGTCTTAAATCAATTTGTCTTATCTTAAAACCAGTTAATAAAGCTTTCGGTGGTGTTGTGTGTTGTGCCTGTGTTTATTCTTGCTGTTTCAAAGATCTGATCAAATTTACTCAGCTTAAGTTTACAGCAGTTGGATATCTGTGCTCTCAATTGGCTCTGACAGAAGGCAACTCATCAGTACATCTTCCTTTTTATATTGCTCTTATGGGAAAATGCAATGTGTGCTCTTAAGGTGAGGATACAGTCAGTTGTTCAGGCATGTAATTCAGGCTGCAAAGGAAGCTTTATTGCTCTGCTGCAGCACTTTGACATGCAGAACGCTTCAGTTCTGAGGACTGTGTTTGACTTGAGGAGAGGGTGAAGCAAAGGGATGTCCGAAGTGATGTGGCTAATCTCTAAAAACACACTGAAAAGCTATTTCAGACTTCCACTGGAAACAAAGTGAATGAAACTAAGGAAGGGTAAAAGTTTGTGCTTATCTTAGGGACTGTTCAATAGTAACATGTTCTTGTCAAGGTAGGATTGAAGCTGTAAAACAGAGGGTGAAGCCTGTGCAAAAGAAGCAGCCCCTAAACCATCCTGAGTGCTGTGTACCTGCAGGTGACTGCAGAACTCCTCAGCCTGTGATTGCTGCTCACAAGCACCATCACTCAAGGCTGCTGTTAACAGCCCTTTCTTTGTGTGATGCTGTTCTCCATCAATACTCACTGCAGCTATTTATTTGAGGTTAAATGTTGGTCTTGAACTGAAGTTGTTGCAAAGCACACATGTGGCTGCCCAGGAGCATATGTCCAAGGTTCTTCCAGTTCACGTGACAGCCTTTATATTTCTTCTCCAAGTTCTGGCCAACATACCTCACATGAGTTCTCTGAGCCATCAGCCCTTGGCCAAGGCCCCTGCCCATGTTTCTTGGGGGGCCCCTTGAGGGTCTGGAGGCTGATCTAAGGGCTCCTGGAGCCTTCTCTGCTCCAGGCTGAGCAGCCCCAGCTCTCTCAGCCTGTCCTCGCAGCAGAGAGGCTCCAGCCCTGGCAGCAGCTCTGGGGTCTCCTTTGCACTGACTCCAACAGGTCTGTGCCTTCTGCTGAGCCCTGTGCCAGGCTGCAGGTGAGATCCCTTGGTAATGCAGCAAGGGGTGGCCTTGTCCCCAAGAGAGTTAACATGGGCTGCTGATGTGCAGTGTGATGATGGCAAAACAGCAGCAGCAGCCCCTGAACTTCAGTAGGGATCACCCAGAAGAGTTGGGCTTTGCCGTAGTGGTTTCATTCAGTCAAGCAAACACGTGGCATGTCAGCAGAAAGGGAGATGTCAGTCCTGAACAACATCACTGCATAGGACAGCTGAAGAGAAGTAACAGCAGTGTGCATATTACTGCTGCAGAAATGGATGCTCTGGTGTGCTGTGGAGATGGATTCTTCTCTTTGGAGCAACTAACGTTGGGGTGTGTGTTTGTAAACCAATGCTTGTATTCTCAGAGCCAAGCCTTATGGCAATTAAAATCATTCAGCGTGTTAAAAATGTTGTTGTTGAGCTCAAGCTTTTGCTCAGAGGCTGCTCCATCCATAGAAGACTTGAGTTAGCTAAGAATAGTACTGACATGTACCCGGCTTCTAAACTGGCAGCACCCATATGGCAGCTCTGAGCTCTCTTACTTTCTGTGCTCAGCAGGGCTCTCAACAGATGGCAGACCAGGAGCAGCTCTGTTCTTGTTGAATGCTCATGAAGGATCTTTTTGATGTTGCTCTTGGACACTGGTGTGTTTGATTTCTTGCAGAACTGCTTTGCTTTCCATTAGCAGCTCTAAAGCCAAGGAAGGCAACGTTTCATTTAGATCCTGGGCTATCATTTTAGCTGCCTGGCTGCAGAATGGATGTAGAATGCTTGTCCACAACCCTAAGACTGCAGTTTGGTGTTCATTCTGTGCTAGCAAATAACTCTGGATGTGTCATATAGTGGACTTGAAAGAAAATGATGTCTTCTGACTAAAAAGTGTTGTGGAAGGTAGATCAGAAACATCCCTGATGTAGAAAGATACCAGGAGGGTTGTTGTGTGGTATCTCCAGCTGTGTGCTTTTGCAGAAAGGTGCAGGTGGAAAAGCTTCTTCCCTGCTGAGGTGAGGGAGCCCTGGCAGGGGCTGCCCACATGGGCTGTGGAGGCTCCTTCTCATTCCAAACCCAGCTGGATGAGTTCTGTGTGCCCTACTCTAGGTGGCCCTGCTCTGGCAGGGGGCTGCACTGGATGAGCTTGCAAGATCCCTTAGCATTCTGTGATTCAATAGAGCTTTTCAGTCTGCTTCTGTCTAAATGTGAGCTCTGGAGTCAGAGTGCCTGTCTGTGAATATTTGACTTGGCTGTACTCTGCTTAAATTGATAGGGGAGAACCGAGTTGGCTGGAGTGTTTTAGGGCAGATCTGCAGGGGTGTCCTTTCAGATCCTGACAAGCAGCTTTTTGTTGGTGGTGGTGAAGGGATGTAAACGGAGCTGTAGTGAACATGGAGCCCAGGTTTCAGATGTTTGTTTCTAGTGACTTATTTTGCTTTGCTTGATGCTGATGAAGAGCCTCTTAACTGACAATTTACAGTTCAATTTCTCATGGAATGGGTGTTGAAAGAGTAATTTGGATTTCTGGCTTGCAAAACATTCCCTGCACAACTGTAAGCTCTCTGTAAGACATGTATGTTTCTGCTTGCACATGTGAATAATTCTAGTTAAACCAAATGCATTTCATCTCAAAACATCCTTAAAGGAAAGGTTAATACTCCAAAAGGGACTGAGCTGAAAATTCAGCTGTTTGACAAGTCAGATGTCTGAAACTCCTGACAAGTGTGCCTTTGTTTAACAGCATGACACAGGAGTCCATGTCACTGTGTTTTGTCTTTTCTTTTCCATTCCAGGCAAAGTGCTTCATGGATTTCAAAGCTGGAGGTACATTATGTCACATTCTTGGTGCTGCTTACAAATATAAGAATGAACAGGGCTGGTAAGTTTGTGGTTTTGGTTTCTACACCTTTTGCATGAAATAAGCACATGAAATGCCTGTGTCCAACTACCTGGAGTTTAATACTTTCTGGAGAATTGGGTAGGCAAGAGAGTTGGAGAAGGGAAGGGGACATTTTTTTTTCCTGTTTTGCTGATGGTAGCTTTGACATCCTCCAGACTTCTAAATTTCAAGCTAAATTGTCCAAGTTTCAGCTCCTGAGGCTGTAGATTGGGAGTTAATTACAAGCTTGAGCCCTTTTTTTGTCTCCATTTACTTGCCATATGACTGAGCAAACCAAGCAGTGTCTTACAGTTGCTGTTTCATGGAATCATTTTGATTGGAAAAGGCTTTTAAGATCATCAAGTCCAAGGTCCACCTTCACACTGCCAAGCCCACCACTAGCCCCTGGCCCTCAGCACCTCAGCCCCACGCCTTTGGGGTCCTTCCAGGGCTGGGCACTCCCCCAGCTCCCTGGGCAGCCTGGCACAGGGGCTGACACCCCTCACAGGGAAACAGTTCTGCCTCAGCTCCAGCCTCAACCTCCCCTGAGCCCCTTTCCTCTTGTCCTTTCACTTCAGGACAGAGAATGACATCTCCTTGGCCACAGCCTCCTGTTAGGGAGTTGTAGAAAGTAATCGGGTGTCCCCTGAGCCTCCTTTTCTCCAGGTTGAACATCCTCAGTGCCCTTAGTCATTCCTTATCAGACTCGATGAGATGTGACTCTTTGTTACTGTATCGAGTGTAGGGTTTAGTTAAACTTAGGAAAACATGAAGCGTTGCATAGGTGTTGGTAAGTGCTTACCAACCTCCATAAATGGGGAATGGAAGTAACTAGAAACACTGCCCATGTAGCTGTGGACACTGGTGTTAAAACTACTAATCCTGGCAGTGTTTTGATCTGTGTTTCTAAGTGACAGTGTTCCTTCCAAGCCAGCAGCCTTTGAGAACACTGGGAAAGATCTGAGGATCAAAGATGATGGGTAAAACCAAGGAGAGATTGCTCTTGTGTGGGAACTGAAGGAGTTTCTGATCTGATGTTGTGCAGCCCTGTAGCAGCATTCCTGGGATTGGCTGTGTTTTCTACACACAAGAGCAAGTTAAAAGGCAAAAATGGAGTTATTTTAGTATGGTTTGTTGTTTTTAGTAGTTGTTGATACTCTTTTCAACTGAAGAGGTATCTGAGGTGGGTTTCTGCTGATGGGAGTAAGCTGCTGCCAGCTGCTTTCCTACTCCAGTATTGCCAAGACCTGGGACATGACACGTGCTTGTTGTGTCCTGTATGGTGTGGAGTATGTTTCAGGAGTGTCTTGCTACCTCTTTGCCTTAACAGAAAGGAATTAAATGGCTCCCACTTAATGAATATTTGAACATCTCAATATTTTCCAAACGAATGTAGTGTCCATCATTGAAGCTTGTCAGCAGAACTCGGATCTGTGATTGCCTCCTCTCTTCTCACTCTCTTGCCCATTCCTCAAAACTAGTGTGGGTAGTGTCTTGTGTTTTATGCATGTGGGATGTAGAGGGAAGTAATACTTGGATTTAACTCTTGAGGATCAGACTTAAAGCTTGGAATGTGTCCTTCACTGACAACCAAATAATACGTGGTGCTTTGCCTGAAACATGATTGATTTTGTTGAATGGTTTTGCATTGTGGCTCTTGCTTAACCTGTTTGTGAATGATCTGTCTTATAGGAGAAGTACCTTTCCTCGTCACAATAGGTATGTCTGAAACAGGCACTTACCCAGTGCAGCTGGACATACCTTGTCTGTCACTGCCATTCAAGCAGCTGTATGCTAAAACCTGCCAGAGGGTATCAGTTAAATTAAGGCCAGGAAGAGTTAGTGCTACTGTTTTATCTACATGGGCAACTCAAGTGCTATTGCTCCACATATTGACATGCTTCTCTTACAGTTTGGGTTTCAAAAGCAGGCAGGAATGTGGGGACAGATGCAACCACATGTAAGAATTTGGGTCAAAATACAATGTCTTGAGGGTGTTTTTCATAGGTGCTGAAGATCTATGAGGTATCTAGGTTGGTTTGTTTATTTGGTGGTTATTTTCCTTCACTCCCTGGAAACTGTGAAGTTTGAGAAGCGTGAGCTTTGGGTACAGCCTGTGAACTGCCAGGGGCCGAGTGCTGGAGAGCTGCCTTGATCTCTGCTCTCTCCAAATCTTACCTGTTACTTCATTAAATCATGTTGTACAGTGAACTGACAGACTTCTTGGTGACTAGCCCTAACTTCTGGAAGTCAGTGTCACCTGCACAACGCTGTTCAGAGAGCTCATGCTTAAAATTGAAACGAGATTCTAAGAGCCATGCCAGGATGTTATCATTAACTCATCTGCCATGGCTTTAGTGTGAAGGGAAGAGTCTGTATTACTGCTTCAGGATCACTAAGAGTGAGTGTTTGTAGTGCTGCCCAACACCACAGCCTATTCACGCAGTGCCACCTGTACAGGCAGCTCGTTGCTGAAAGTGCTGCAGGGCCTCAGGTTGAATTAAAAACACGGTGGTCTGAGCTGAAGGGTCCTTGTTTAGTTTGGTACTGGAATACTGCTGTGGTGCCATCCTCCTGTGCTAATGGGTTCTGTGACTAAATCAATGTTGCTTGGGTTTGTCTTCATTGTATATGCTGTGGTACTGGAAGGGAGCATGTGTTCAACAGAAACCATCCTGAGCCGTGGGCACGAGAATCAATTCCTGTGTGTTAGGCTGGGGTGTTAAAGCACATCAGTCACTGCAGGCTAATTATGTGCATGGCTCTTTCACTGTGCTAAATGTACAGGGTACTTTATTTTACACACTGAAATCCCTTCTGCCAGTACTGCCAGTCCTGAACACCAGCTCCAGCTAAGAGCATCTTCAAACTCCAGCAACAGCCTTTCCCTAAACCACTGAGGTACAGAGGAGCTCCAGGCAGTGTTTTACATCAACAACCTGGTTTCCTGAGCATGCCATTGTGCTTTGAAAAAGGCTGAATTGGTTGTGGTCAGGCCCAAATGGTTTCAGAGGCTCCTGGTGATGAGCCTGTGTGATGGTGCCAGCACAGAGCCCTGCAGGTGCTGACCTTGGCAAGGGACTGGTGTTAGTGCTGTTTGGGTCTCACCTCTCGAGTTCTTGGGGGGTTCACCATTCAAATTCATGTGGGTCCATTCATCTATGAGTATTTGTGCAGCCAGGAAGAGTTAAGCAGGATGCCTTTGAGGGGCTCTTGTTTCTGACAGACACTTCACCTGCATTGTCCTTTCAGGAGGTTTGATTTCTCTATCGATGAAGTAGCAAACTTTAAAGTAGCAGAGTCCAATAAAGATGACCATAAAGTGCTGAAATGGATTACTGTGTGCTGGGCTGTTGGGTGGCTTGTTCTGCAGTAGATAAGCAGCTGAGAGAAATCTCTGAGACAAAAATGCTGTGTTTTTCCTGGGTTAGAATCTGGGACTGGTAGATGGGTGCAGCTAGAAAGGAGAGAAATCCTCGTTAGCATTTGGTTACGTTTCTGCTTAATTATCATTTTGTGATTGTAGGGGGATGCACAACCTCTACCATTCTGTGCTTCTGTGAGCCCTTTACAGGGTGTTATTGGATGATGTCAATCTTTATTGTTCCTAAACGTTTCACAGATGAGTTGCACTGTGTTGGTTTGATTCACTGTGGTTTTTCTTGCTTGTGAGGGCTGCCAAGTGAAGCAGAAATATTGGTGGTTGTGCTTTAAGTGTCCTTACCCAGCTGCCATGGTGCACTGTTTATGTGGAACATGAAAGATTCTTGACTGCTGAATGGAGGAGAGCTGAGTTTTTGATTTGTGAATGATTTTCCTTGCCCAGGAGGAGGTTTGACCTGCAGAACCCATCTCGGATGGATCGCAACGTGGAGATGTTCATGAACATTGAGAAAACACTAGTGCAGGCAAGAACCCCCTCTACAAAACTCTTGTGTGTTCATGTGCTCAGGGGAAGGGGTCACTGGCTTTTGATCTGCCTGAGGTCACCTCTCAGTCTCCTCCAAGCTCAGGAGCCCCAGCTCCCTCAGCCTTTCATCACAAGGGAGATGCTCCACTCCATCACCTTTGTGGCCCTGTGCTGAACTCTCTCCAGCAGCTCCTTGTCTGTCTCTGACAGAACTAACAGCAGAGCTAAAGAGACCAGAGAGAGAGACAGGATGAGGCTTCAGCAGGGAGACATGCAAAGGAAATATTGCTGGCATTAAGGGTTTCTGGGGCTCTAGTTAGTGTGCCTTGTCACAAGCTGATACATGTTCCTTTAGAGCTTTTTCAAGCATTGGTGATCTTAATAGAAATTTCTTGATTGATGTCACGGGTGACCTACTAATTTCTTATTTAAGTTCTTCTTCTCTCCACTAGAACAATTGTCTGAGCAGACCAACCATCTACCTCATTCCAGACATAGAGCTGAAGCTGGCTAATAAATTGAAGGACATTGTCAAGCGTCACCAGGTAACTGTTAAGCAGAGCATCTGGAAAGAAATGAATTGTCACTTGTGAGATAAAATGGATTTCCCTGACTCTAAGCTATCAGCTACATCTGGATTGTGTCTGACAACACGAGGCAGCAGCAGCGAGTCACTTAAGGCCAGAAGTTCACCAGTTGTCAGATGCCAGCAGTGGTTCTCCTCACGCAGAGATTAAACCATAACTCTGTTCTAAAAGTGAATTTGAAGTGGCTGATCAAGTGAGAAGTAGTCATGGTGTCTTGATGTGACTGATTTACTGTTGAATACCTGCTTGTGTAAAGCAGCAGCCCACTGCTGATCCCCACCTTTTGTGCTGCATTTTACCTTTCCCTTGCTTGTGCTGGCCAGAACACAAGCAACAGTGGCCTCTTGCTCGTAGGGTGTCAAAGCCAACATCTTCCCATTGTAATTTAATATACTAAATGGTGAAGGGAGGAAAATTCATAGCTTCATCTCTTTAAAAATGTAAACAGTCTGGAGAGAAATGCTGTGGCTGAACTCTGGCTGCTCCAGCAGCCTTTTGTCTGACGGTAATTGGCGGCTGTAGCCAGAGTAAACAGTTTCCTTTCCACATGAAATGTGTTTCCTGTGTTGTGATTATGAGCCATCATCTCAGCTTCAATTGTGTGATTTGTCACAAGTTACTCTTCATTATTCAGCTGCTCCAGCGTGCTTGCTGGTGCTTAATTTAGAGTTAATGATGCTATTTTCCTTCCCTGAAGGAGTTGTGTGCTGAATGTGGCGCGTGCTGCCTCCAGGAATGATGGAAGGGGCTTGGAAAGCAGACAGCTTTGTCTCTACAGGGATGTGAAGAATCAAAACCAGAAACTGTCCCTAATTCTGCTTTTTGGGCTTTCTTCCTTTGCCCTACCTCTTGATCCTCATCTTGTATACACGTTGCTAGCTGTGCTTGCCCACTGTATTGATGATTATTATCTATTAACTCGTTGCTGTTGTTTTCCCTGTACCCCAACCCCTGGTACCTGTAGCCCCTCCTCACTGGTGCTCTCAAGTCCTCACTGCTCAGACTTGCAACCCATGCAGAAGAGCTGCATATCTCACATCCAGGCACAGTGCCAGTGTGATCTCTAGGCTAACAAACAGAGGTGACAGCAAAAATGTTTGTTCCCTCTGCCAAGGAAAATGTTGTTCGTGTTTCTGATAGGCACCTTTCTCTGGGTTTTCCTCATAAATGTTGAGGATTCTTCAGAGAAGGGCCAGAATAATAACTTAGAAGTTGGAAAGCAGGTGATGAGTGAACTTCAGCGTTTGTATCTTACCTGCTTCAAGAAAAGTGTTTTGTCAGTAGAGAACTCTTCCATCTGCTTGAGTCTTTAGCTTCCAACCACATCCAGTCTAGCAGAGGTTACTTCTGCTTACATCTTCCAGAAAGCTGTTTTCATGTTAACATTATCCATCCCTTTGTTTTCAATCAAGATATGAGGCACTGCCTGCTTGTCTGTTTTGTGTTCCTCCATAGGAAATAGATGAAATGTACTCATCTGGCTCAGAAAGCTCAGATTAGGTACCTGGACAAGAGTCTTTATCTCATGGACAATTTCCATCATTACTCCTTAAACACTTTTGTGGGTTCTGTGTTCATGCCAGGGCTCTTTCCCTTGGAACACTTTAAAACTCTTCTTTCATTCCAGCTTTCCTTTTTGCTGTTGTGCAGAGCACCTCCTCTCCCTCTACCCTGTTCTATGATCTCTTGTTGGTGTAGGAGCTCTTGCCCTTCAAACCCTGACAGCAGAACAGTCTCCAAACGTTGCTACCATCACATCATGCATCTTCAGTGCTTCTTAATAAAAATCTTCCCTCTTTTCATGCTGTCTTCTAAATCAATGGTTTGCACATTGTTGACTGTAACTTACTCCATGTGCTCTCAAGTCCTTTAAATAAATCTGTCAGATATTTATGGAATGTAAATTTGGAACAACATTTTCATAGAGACTGTTCCAAAACAGAACTCCTCTGCAGAAGCAGAGTCTGCAGGCTGGGCATTGCTGCCGTCCCTGGAAATGACTCTTCATCTTCGGAGACTGGAGGTGTCTGTGCAGCATGTGGGAGAATCCTTATGGTCCTCCTTGTGAGGAAGGACAGGGTTCTCTTGCCTGGCCGTACTCAGCACTGTTGTGTATTTATTTAACAGATGTCTGATCATGTAGTAGAATTTTCTTGCCTGATGATATAGATCCAATAGGAATTTTAATTATGACCTGTACCCATATGTGGAGAAGTTGCTTTGCCTAAAACTGTTTGTGGCACCTACGTAAGCATGAGAACAGCATCTGTTACTTCTCATATGTCAAGAAAATGATGTCCCAAGCCAACAAGAAGGAAAAAATATTCTTGTGTTTGAATATTTGATAGACAAAGGCCAAAGCAGCTCCCACCTAGATCAGATCACACAGGAACACATCCAGGTGGCTTTTGAAGCCTTCCAGAGAAGGAGCCTCCACACCCTTCCTGGGCAGCCTGAGCCAGGGCTCTGAATAATGTCAGTGGATTTCTGATGTGTCTATTCCCTTTCTTCTCTCATTTAGGAGGCTTTTTTGAAAGAATGGGTATTTAGTCTGTCACTCCACACACAGCCTTTCTTGAATGCTAAGGCTCTTGTGTTTAAGGCAGTTATTTCTAGTGAAGTTTCTCAAACGTTATCTTCTGTAAATTCTCCTGTTTAGAAACTGTTCTGGGCTCAAATGGGAACTTCATGGGAAAAAAGTTACAGATGGGTTATTACAACATACTCCCTGCTAGGTCTGTGTGACCTGTGAGAGTTGAACAGGTTTACCATGAGAATGGGGGCAGAAGGAACCAGGAGTAAGGAATGATTTGAGATGACAGGAACAAGAGGTGACAAAGTAGTTTGGAAATAGTCTCAGAACAATTGGGTTTTTCCTGTCACTTCTTGGAGGTGGTGTCCTTCATGCTGTGCTGAAGGCAGCCTTGGATGTTTCTAGGCTGCATGGGAGATGGGGAAAAGAAGAGTCTGTAAAGTTTAGGGTAATGTGTTGAAGGTTTCTCATGCAGTTTGTTCTTCTCTTCCACCTTTCCCACAGGGAACAGTAACTGAAGAGAAATCAAAGGCTACCCACCACGTTTATCCAAGTCCTACCTCAATGGATGATGGTAAAGTTGCTTTTGAATTTTTAAGTGGAAATAGCCTTGTAACTAAATTCTGTTAGCACTTGATGTGGGAGCTGCTGCACAGGCACAGTGTTCCCAGCCTGCTCCTCAGAGCTACTGCAAAAGCATTTCTGGAATTAACAACTCCAGTGGTGTCCTGTTTCTAACTGTTGGGTGCAACAGTCACACTGCTCTTCAGTGCTTGCATTGGAAACTGAGAGGCTGTTCAGTGCTGAATGCAGATGGCCATTTAGTTTGTGGCAAGTACCTTGCAGGCTGAAGGGGAGCAAAGCTAACAGTCTGGCAGAACTTGAGGAAATTAACTTAGATTAAAAATGAAAAGGAAGGACAGTGAAAGTAAGGACTTAAAATGACAGCTGCCTTCTTTTGCTGCTGCTGTGGTGTCCCCTGATATGCCAGTACAGGTCAGAATGTTGACTGAAAGATGCTTAGGAATCAACTAGATGTGAGAAGGATGGATAAATGCTAAAGTAAATGAGAATCAAAAGCTGTCTGCGCTGTTCTCAGCTTTCCAGGTGACAGGCTGGGGAATGCTGGTCAGGGCTTGTGCTTCAGCAAGGGGGGTTCAATAACAAGTCAACCTGATGGATGGAGGGTATTAGCTATGTTATAATGCAGTCTGCTTCCATCAGAAAGGTTCCACAGAAGCACTTTAACAGCTGCACCCGTCAGCAAATGGCAAAAAACAAAGCTCTTAAATGTTTTTAAGATGAAACCAATTGTCCAGTGGACCCTCGTTGAGTGTGAGCTCCTTCACTGCCATAAATAAGGTTTTTGTGATGTGCTCCCCATCTGATGGCCACTAGATGGAAGCGTTCCCTCCTGTATGGGAGCGGTCATGGGCTGTTCCATCTCCTGCCAACATCCTGCCTGGCAACAGGTTTGTTTTTAACCACTTCAGGCTCTCAGAAGAGGACTGAGAACTCTGTGTTGTAGTCAGTGAACGTGCAGATGTGCTAGACAGAGATCTCTTAAACCTTGATTAATCTAAGATGGAAAATGAGCCATGATTTCAAGCCCTGTAACTTTATAAGGTTTGACTCCTCGGGGTTTCTCTTTAAATCCTGCTCTGGGCCACATTCTTGATGTGTGTGTTGCAGGAGGCAGGTTATGACACTGCCAGGTGTGTAGTTCAAAACAAAAAGACAAACAACCCTTTGAAACATCATTCTGTTGCCTTACTGCAAAATCAGCAAAGTGTGAGTGTAGCTCCATAAGTCTGTGTTAAACTGGTGTCCTTACTGGCACTGCTGTGAAAGAAGCAACTTGAAACCCAGGAGTTGTTAGACTCTTGGGAGTATTACTATTCTGTTTCACTACAACCCCCTGCCCTGACATTCTTCCTGCGAAGCTGTTGGGTTCAGTACTTGGGACAAAATCTTTTGAAGTTGATGTAAATCAATAGAAGAAGTTACTGAGGGGATTCAAGTGTATGACAAGGATACAGAAAGGCAGAGGAGGGAGTATTTGCCCCTTGACAGGTAAAGCATTTGGGGAGAAGTTTAGGCTTTTTTATCCAGAGATAAAAGTGGCAGATGGGAGTGTGAGCCATGTGATTTCTGCTGTCTTTACTGAATATCCTTTTGGAGGATTTACTCTGTCCCAGTGTGACTTTGGGAAGTGAGACGAGATGAGATGAACTGACAGAAGATGGTGCTTCCACCTCTCAGCCCATAATGTCTCTTGCTTCTGCTGAGGAGCAGATGAATGTTTCAAGCCCCTTTAGATCTTAATCTGGAGTGTGTTAGAGTATGAATGTGTGTGGCCAGGAGAGAATATTAATCATTCTCAGCATTCAGATGACTTCACTAATGGGACATGAGTGTGGTGCAGAGGCACAGCACATTGCTTGGTGGGCCAGGCCATTGCAGAATGCAGTGGCAGTACAGTAGTGTTCTGTCAGAGCTGGCTGCAGTAAGGTTGCTTATGGAAAAGCAAACCATTGTTTTCATGTGCTTCAGGGTCTGGATCTGATGCTGAATGTCTTTTCTCTCTGCAGATGAATGGTTGAGACCTGTGATGAAAAAAGACAAACAGGTGCTGGTACACTGGGGCTTCTTTCCAGACAGGTAAAGGAAAGTGGAGGAAGAATGCAACCCCCAAATCTTGCTGAAGTTTGGTGAAGGAAATGTCTTGATTGAAGCTTGCAAATAGGAAGATGCATGTCCTCAAACAAGCCTGTCCTGTAGCTGACTCTTACCTCTCCTGGCAGCAGTGCTCTGTGGTGATCAGTAATGAGCCTGCATGGGGCATGTCCCAGCTCTGTGGGCTACAGCTGTTCTCTTGTTCTACAGAATATGGGGGGCTGAGACCTGTGTCACCCCAATACACAGCACTGCATTCCTGTGGTTCTGATCCTGAGTGGTTGTCTCTGGTTGTATTCTGTTACAAGCAGTGATCTTACAGTAACTTAGTATTGCAGCCCTTTATCTCAATGCCCAAGGCTCAGTGGAAGAGAGCAAACAACAATCGTGCTCCAGTTTCTTCACACAAACGAAGAACCTTTAAATATGTTCCTATATTATGACTTGTGTTGGCTCTGTGTGTATATATATGTCTAAATACCAGCATGAACACCAGGAAGGCAATAAACACATCTGTCCTTGCACAGGACTTAGACCAGTTGCTCAGTACATGCCTGGTGTTGATTACAAAGTATTTTGGCTTTCACTGTCATTGAGTGCAGTTTCTTTGTGTTTAGAAATAGGCTTCTGAGGGAATGGCACGTGGAAAAGGGAATGTGAAAGATAAATGGGTTCTACAGCCACGAGCAGCAGCGTGGGCTGGTGGGCAAGAAGCCAGTGGCAACCTGGGGGCATCCGGCAGAGTGTGGGCAGCAGGGCCAGGGAGCTTCTGCTGCCCCTCTGCTCTGCCAGAGCTGCTGAGGCCTCAGCTGCAGCCCTGTGGCCAGTGCTGGGCTCCCCAGCTGCAGAGAGACAGGGAACTGCTGCAGAGAGGCCAGGGAGGGCTCCCAAGGTGCTGAGGGGATGGAACGTGTGTGTGAGGAGGAAAGGCTGCAGCCATGGGGCTGTTCTGGAGGAGACTGAGGGGGGAGCTCATTAATAGTTACAAATGTCTAACTGGTGGGTGTCAGGAGGTTGGGGCAGCACTTTTACTGTTGTATCCAGTGACAGGACAAGGGGTGCTGGAAAGAAGCTGGAACACAAGAAATTACATTTAAGCATGAGGAGAAACTTTCAGTGCTGAGGTGAGGGAGCCCTGGCCCAGGCTGCCCAGGGAGGGTGTGGAGGCTCCTTCTCAGGAGGTTTCCAACCCCATCTGGACACATTCCTGTGCCCCCTGAGCCAGGGGAAGCTGCGGGAGCAGGGGCTGGATGAGCTCTGCAGGGCCCTTCCAGCCCCCACCATTCTATGATCCAGCAGTAGGGACTGAAGGAGAGGAGGAGACATTTCTTTCTTCTAGGAATCCAATATCTCTTCTTTAAACTCTTAAGAAGAGAAACAAGTTAATTAATTCAATGCCGGGGCTTGAACAAATGACTCAGAAACTGCATTTATACGCCAAAATCTAGAGAGTAGATGGGCAGTTTGGACTGCAGCTGCCTTCACTCAGATGGCTTTTAAAGTCAGGCAGTTGTGTACCTGCCAATGTGCCTTAGGTGCCTCAGAGCCCTTCCTATTTGTGTCTGTCCTATTCCTGCAGCAGACAGTGGGGATTAGTCCTTAAACCTTAATTGCATGGCAAATACTATTCTGTCCCAGCAATGTGACTTGCACATTTCAAAGCTGCTGAGTAAATGTTCTTGCTGGTGATGTTTCTGGATGAACAGCCCTGGGGACCAATGCTGTTTTCTCTTGATTCCTCTCATTAGCTATGACACTTGGGTCCATGCCAATGAAATAGATGCTGAAATTGAGGATCCTCCAATTCCAGAAAAACCATGGAAGGTGAGTCTCTCCTCTCTCCTGTGCTGATGCAAGTCATGCTTGGGTGAGACTAGATGGATGTTTTAACGTGCTGTTGAGTAACAATGACTGGATTTCCATATATATGGAAAAGCAGAGTGGTATTTCTGAAGCAGTGATGAAAATGTCTGAAACGTTTCTTTGGTCCAGGGAGAAATACTGTTGAAAATCTATTGTGTGAGTGAAAAGGACAGGCTCAGCTGTCCCTGAGGGTGCCACAATTACCATGTTTAGTTTGGCCTGAGTTGAGGTGTTTTGCTGTTTAAAGGTAAGTCCTTCTCTTACTGCTGAAGTGCAGCCCTGTCTGGGATGACTCTGACAACCCATTAGAAGACATAGTGGCATTATTCAGTGCTAAAGGAGTGTTATTGCCACAGGTGCATTACAGGGCTTAAAACACACTCTGTGTGCAGAATAGCCAAAACCATTGTCAATTGAATAATACAGAAACTAAGCTTTAGGAGAACAAACCTGAGGGTTTGAAGCCTGGAGGACAATTAATTGTGTCTGTTCCCTGAGTTACTGTAATGGTAACATCACTTCCAGCAGGTTCAGCTTCTGGATCACAACAGAGCTCTGGGCTAGTTGGCAGGTTGTGTGTGGCTGTGGGCTCCTCCTGGTTTCACTCTGCTACAGAAGCTCTTTAGTTCATTTGTCTTGGCTCAGTCCCACTGCAGATACCAGTTTCTATGTGCTTGTAGCACAGGGCACAGTTTGAGTTGCTTAATTTTGCTAAAATCCTTGGCATTGCTGAGGAATTACAGTAGGATTGCAACTGTCACTAGAGCTAGAGCCAATGTGGAAGTGCACCAGAAACCCAGTAGCTGTTTAAAGAATCCCTGAGGCTCATATCTCACCTTGCTTACTGGAAAGGTTCAGTTTAGTGGGAACTCTGCTCTTTTTAATGAAGCACAGTCAGTGCTGCTCAATCTACTGAACAGTGAGCACCCAAACCAACATCAGCAGCCTTAGTTAGCTTCTCTACACCATTAGTTTTCTTTCTACAGAAATGATTGGCCTTTCTCATTGAGCTCCTTGCAGGTGAACAGAACAGTTGCAATCAAACAGTAGTAAATATTACTTCATTGTCCTTTTGTTTGACTCACCCTTTGATACAGAAGAGACAGTGCTGGTATGTGTGTCTGCTGCTGATCTGAACAGAAGCTGGAGCAACTGAGGTCAGAGGTGTCTATTCAAACACTGCTTATTCCAAGCAGTTACCTATAAATAACTGAAGCACATTGGGTTTTTTGTGTATAAATCATACTAAGGCTCAAGAGCTCATCTTCAGCCATGTAATCTAGAGCTTTATCTGAAGGTGGATACTTGAAGTCGAGATAGTTGATTTTCCCAAGATATGGCCAACTTTTCTTAACTGTTGTGGTCTCCTGTGGCACATCTCCTAAGGTGACCTGTATGTTCAGATTTTGATTGTAATCTCAGCATCCAAAGTACACTGTAAATACAGAACTGTTGTCCCAGCTGTGAGAACTGACCCTCACACTTCAGAAGACTGAACTGAGGAACGCCCATGGCATTCAGTTGACTTCCAGGCACTTGCTTCCTTGTGAAACTCATCTGGTCTGTGTTAAACCATTACAGGATATTTGGATGTTCAGACCCTGGTGACAAAGCTGGGCAAGAGCTTCCTCCATCCTATAAGGTCTGTCATGGAATTGGTTGTTAACACATCATTGTGGTTTGTAGGTTCACGCCAAGTGGATTCTGGACACAGACATATTCAATGAGTGGATGAATGAAGAGGATTATGAGGTGGATGAGAACAGGAAATCAGTGAGTTTTCGACAGAGAATCTCAATGAAAAATGAAGAGGTAGGTGGTTCTCTGCTTAATGGACGAGCTCTTGGGACATCAGTGTTTTATATGTCTGCTGAAGGCAAACTTTTGGGATGGAAGTTGCTGAAGTTGAGCCAGTTGAGTGGTTTGAGGTACCCACGATAAGTCGAGTTCAACTGTCTTCTGACCTAAGTCCTCTCTCCAGAAGTGGAAGTGTGCCCCTTGATTTCTGTGTGTTTTTCCCCCTTCCTGAGGCTGGTAGGAGTTAGGACCTGCTCTGTGCCTTCTCCTAAATGATTGCAGGGGGGTGTTAAACAGCACCCAATAATATTTGGGGTTTTAATTCCGTGTAGTTGTCAAAACTGATTTTGTATCTCAGTGCAGAAGTTAGAACTGACTCTGAAAACACATTCATTTAACCTTGAGGCCAAGCTGCTCACTAGGAAACCTCTCCTGATGGACAGAGGAAATGGAACAAGTCCCACGTTAGCATTTGCCTCTTGCTGTGTCTGACCAGCACAGCTCTTAAGTACAGAGGCAATGCAGCATCTGGGGGTGACTGCAGACAGTTGAGGGGTTCTCACATTGGCAGGTGGAAGCATTCTAGTGCAAATGGTGCATGTTGTGATTTGCTTTTAGCTTCTCTGTTGTAGCATCTATTAAGGAAGAGTGCAGCCTTACAGCACTTCAGGAACTGGAGTAACTGGAGTGAGCTAACTATCTGACTTCTCCACAGCCTGTCCGTAGTCCAGAGAGGAGAGACAGGAAAGCAACAGCAAGCACAAGGAAGAGAAAACATTCACCTTCTCCACCCCCCACCCCTGTGGAATCGAGGAAAAAGACAGGGAAGAAAGGGTGAGTGTCTCAGCCTTGGGATTGGAGGCAGATATTATCCAGTAAATGCTCGTGGGGTGTTCTCTGTCATCTCTCATTGGGCTCACTGCAGATTGCAGTACAATCGTTATTTCTCCAATAAACTTGAGTGATTTTGCTGGTGCAGCAGCTGCAATTTCTTTGTTCTTCTGTAGAAGTGTATTGCCTGCAGCTGGAGAATCCTAGTGCAAGTTGTCTGTTACCTGTGCCAGTGGCAGGGTTCATTGCTGCATCAGGAGCACAGCTTCTCAGATCACAAGTTGAGCAGCTGCTGCTGAAATAACTCAGGCTGCTTGTGTTAGTGCAGTCAGGCAGTACCTGTGCACTTCTCAGAGTGTAGTCCTGTAAATTACTGCATTTCATTGTCTTATTTTTTAAATCTACATAGGCAGGTGTTTTGAAGTTCCCTTCTCAAGGGCAGCTGTATCAGAGCAGCATCTGTGGGGATTTTCCAGGGGTGGTTTGGTCTCTTTTTTAACAAAAAAGGACAATATCATATCAAAAGAAAAGCTTAATTCTGTGGGTTTGAGTGTGGATAGGGAGGGTGCACTTCTGAACTTCATTCAGGTCTTATTAGAGATCCTCAGGTCTGTTCAACAAGACAGAACTGGAAATCTGTCACATGAGGAAGAACATCAGTTGATCACCTGAGTTGCGTTTTTGTTCCAAATGCAAAGCCTGAGTTAGATTCTGTAAGGAGAGAGGTGTGAGTGATTCTGCCTTTGTCCTGAGGAAGCTGTTTGGAACAGCCATCTTTTTTCCTTAAATAAAGCAGCAGGCCTTGAGATGGTCTGTTGCCTCTTGTGTTCATGCAGCAGGTGCCCTTAACTGCAGCTTTAAAAAGGACAAATGTGAATGAATCGCTGCTCCCTTGAATCTCACGAGTTTGCAAGTGCTGCCAGCATGCTGGAGCATGTTTTGGGTTGGAATCAAGATTACACACTCTTGTGGTCTCCAGTCTTAAAACACTGGAGAAGACCATTGGTTTACTTTGGTTTAGTAACATGCAGAGGGTGCTTTTTCCTTAACTCCCCCAGCAGCACTTCTTAGAGCATCCCCGTTTCCCTGCGTGTTTTAAAGCCAGTCCTTCAGTCCTGAGCTCTGACAAACAATGTCAAGATGAGAACATCTGAAGTTGCAGCTGGCAAAGAATTTGTGTGTGATCTGTTTTAGACAAGCATCTTTATATGGAAAAAGGAGAGGGCAGAAAGAAGAGGATGAGCAAGAAGATCTTACAAAGGACATGGAGGATCCCACACCAGTACCTAATATAGAAGAAGTGGTACTGCCCAAAAATGGTAAAATATGCACACACTGGATTCTTTGAACATTAAAACAGTTGCTCAAACTGCATAGAAAGGTGCATTTGTGCTTTGTCAAGTCTTTGAAACAACTTTGTGGCCGTGGGACCAGGTGATCTGTGCCCATCTAAACTTACCTAGTGTGGGGTTGGAATGTGACAGCTGAAAAGGGCAGCAGATTTGCTTAGAAAAATCCACTTAAATACTTAGCTTCACCTACTTCAGGATTGCTCTCACCCATTACAGAGAGTTCATGTTTTGGGGGATGGAGTTTTCAGGAGGGAAATAATTGTGCAGCCAGTACCCAAGATAAGCAGATGAAATGAATGGAAACTCCAGCAACATGCCAAATGCATTCAGTTGTTAATCCTCTTCAGAGAAAAGTGTTGATCTGTGCAGTACCTGTTCAGTAAAGATAAGCCAGAAAAATACATTTCCTTCTGTCAAGTCCTTGGCACCAAACTGTTTTGGGTTTGGTTTGAACTGGAAAGTAAGAGTCGTTCCGTGTTGTGCAGGTGGACAGGAGTGCAGTGCTTGTGCCACTGACTGCATGGACACAGGTTGCTTTGTGTTCAGATGGGAAATGACAGAGCAAACAAATGGTCTGTTGTACTCAGGCTGCACAGATGAACTCTTTTGAACTGCAAAGACGCAACCAACTGTTGCTTGCTAAGATGGGAGAGGCATGCTTGGCTTTGGTAACTGCATGTTGTCTGGTGCATACTCATCAGTGCCACTCTTGCTTGTTTTTGTAGTGAACCCGAAGAAAGACAGTGAAAACACACCTGTGAAAGGAGGAACAGTGGCAGACCTCGGTAAAACAAACTCTGAACACCCTCCAGCACCTTTTCCCCTCAGTTTTCAGTTCACTTTCCCTTGCCAGGCTCTTCCCTTGTAGGCATCTTTTAAAAAATATGATCTATAAGCTGTTTCTTGACAGAGTTTTGCTTTTCTCACTGGGAATCAGGTGTAACTCAGGTTCCTTGAACTTTGCTAAGCCTTTGGCATAAGATACACAAGCTGGTGTCCTGTTATACAAGGCTATATGTAGGGCACTGGGGAAGGCAGTAATTAGATGTGGATTCCTAAGTGGGGGGAAGTTCTCATTATACTTTCTCTCTGTTCTTCTGTGTTCCCTGACTGGAACAGCTGAGTGCCTGCATAAGGATGAGATTGCTCTAATGATGTGTGGTCCACTTTGCTTTCCTCCTCACTTCCCTTCCAGAACAAATGGGGATATTCTTTCCAATTAAGCCATTGCATTGTCACAAAGGCTTATGAGCCATCAGATGCTTTTTATTAGACTAATTCTCCGTGTTTTTACCTTTCAGATGAACAAGATGAGGAGTCAGTGGCAACTGGAGGAAAGGTAACAGCAGCTGTTTCTTATTAGCTTTGGTAGAAACTGAGATCATAGTCATCAAATGGTTTGGGTTGGCAGGGACCTCAAATCTCATCTTGTTCCACCCCCTGCCATGGGCAGAGACACCTTCCAGCAGCCCAGGCTGTCCCCAGCCCCATCCAACCTGCCCTTGATCACTGCCAGGGATGGGGCAGCCACAGCCTCTCTGGGCAGCCTGTGCCAGGGCCTCAGCACAAAGCATATCTTATATTCCTATATCTAGTCTGAATTTACCTTCTTTTAGTTTAAAACCATTCCCCAATGTCTCATCAAGATCTTGATGTCAGCCTCAGTAACAGCCTGTAATGTGTTTCAGGTGATCTATAAGGTTATGTGAGTCACTGATAGGAAGATCCTGCAGATGTTGTGAGCTTATTTTGTCCCTCTAACCTTGCTGTGTTAGACCTGCAAAGTTATTTTCAGAGGCATTTTTCAAGTGCAAGGTTTTTCAAAGGTTAATGCTTTTTGTTCAGGTTCCAGGTCTAAATCTAAACCCCAGGTAGGCTTTCTCATCACTTTAGTAGGACTGCTGGGATAGTTTCTGCGTTGCTTTGCAGTGTTGGTGTGCTAGGCACAAGTTTTAACTGCTTGCCTAGTGTAAGGAGGCTGACTCATCATGCAGGTAAGACAAGGTCTTGTCTGTGTTAGGTTCATCCACTTACAGGCCTGCACACACACAGATGCTTGGTTGTTTCTTAATTATACACATAATGAAGAAAATCTGACTTCCCACAGTGCCATATTTCTAGTTTGACCGGGGTTTTGTTCATACATCCAATCTGTGTGTGTTCTCAATGCTCAAAGCCCCTCTCTTTTGTTTTGAAACGGGCAAAGACAACAACTGCAGGTGTTCAGACCTCGGGCTAGCCAGTAAGCCACTTGCTTTTTAGGTTTTAGGCTCAGGTCTCAGACTAAGGAGCAGTGGGTTGAAGTGTGTAAATACCACACAGACACCTGAACAGAGATCACCAAAACAGGATTCTTAGGCAAGCACACTTCTCAAAGTTAAGGAAACCAGCTGGGAAGGAGTGACCTGGCACTGTGGGACTTCTGCAGCACCCTTAGTGTTTGTTCCCTTTTAGCCTGGCAGAGGTTTGCAATTTATGTCCTGTGCTGAATGATGTGTTTTGTGGGGGCCATAGCATGTTTCTTGCTTTGGTTGGAGTGGATTTTGAGAGAAGGCTGTTGGAAGTTGAGGGGATGGTGAGAGGAAGGACTGTTGTGACTTGGCTGTTGTCAGATCACTAAATGGCTTTTAGATGTGATACCTTGTTGTCTCTGGGGGAGTTCAGTCCCAGGAAAACACCCATCATTGACACCAAAGGCTCTTCCAGATCCTGCTTTAGGGATGTTGTTATTTTCAATGCTGTTCTGTTTCTTTCAAACCTGTCTGGATCAGTAATTTAGGTAGAGACAAACATTCAATGTTGAGTTGCTTAAAGGCTCTTCAGATAGCACCCAAGGGGTCTTTGTGCAGCTCCTATCAAGTCCTGGCTGTTTTTATACTGCCTCTGGGCCCTTCTCTTCATCAGTTTGGAGGAGGAAGGGAACACGTGCTGGAGCTCAAGTTACAGAACACCAAGTGGTCACAGGAGGCTTCTGTAGTAGAGCAACAGAAAGCAGCCAAAGACTTGCCCTCTGCTTGGGAACCTCACAAAATGTTGCTCGCTGGTGTCTGCCCAACCCTGTACGAGCAAACCCATGGGTCTGTTCCCCCTCTGAGTGGATGCAAAAGCAAGGACATGCAGAGTTGCAAGTTGAACTTTGTGTCTGTTCTTCCCAAGAGAGAAATATCCACAACCAGCTTTTAAGATTGATCAAAGTAAGTTTATCCAAGGAAGAGTTTAGTGTAATGAGACACAGATTTGCAGACATGAAACTGTTCCTGCTGACAAGCATCTCCCAGGGAAACTGGAAGTAATGAATGTGATTTTCTTTCATGCTATTCTCAGGAGTGAGAAGCCTAATGGGGGAAGAGTGGCAAAACCCACAACCTGTCTTAGGCAATATTAAAAATGAGTGCAGTGTCAGTGAGTGGAGATGGCAGCAGGAGCCAGGCTGACAGCTCACAAAGTGCTGTGAATTGGGGCTGTACTTGTGGCTCGTGGTTGCTGGATCATAGACTGAATCACNTTACTGGAGAGAAGAGATCAACTCGCTTCATTATACCTGAAGGGTTACAGAGAGTGCTCCTGTCTCTCCTCAGCCT
Source organism: Urocolius indicus (assembly GCA_013401255.1). Taxonomy (NCBI): domain Eukaryota; kingdom Metazoa; phylum Chordata; class Aves; order Coliiformes; family Coliidae; genus Urocolius; species Urocolius indicus. The sequence continues at coordinate 10,546 of WBNH01008001.1, read as the reverse complement.
CCTCTTCTCTAGGCTCAACACCCCCAGGGCCCTCAGCAGCTCTTCATAAGACTTGTGCTCAGGCCCCTTCACTGCAGAACTGAAGTGCAGGGTGTTCTCCCAAAGTTAGAGCATGCTTAATTTTATTAACAGGATGCAAAGTGTGATCTAACTGTACTGCCAAGTCTGTCCTTGGGTTCTGAGGGCTGCACCTGTAGGAACTTCTTACTGGCTTTATCCTTTCCCATAGCTGTGTGAATGCAGATGACGCTTCCCCTAGTCCCTGAGGCTTTTCCCATTGACCAGAAATTGCATCAGGAGAAGTTTGTTGTGCACAGGAAAGCCCTTGCTTTGGGCTAACTTATTGCTGGCTGAGCTGTTAGGTGTGTGTGTTGCAAGCTGCTGACCGTTGCATTCCCTCCCTGGCACAGGAGGATGAAGATCCCAACAAGGGTGATCAAAGCCGGTCGATCGATCCGGGTGAAGACAACGTCACAGAGCAAACCAACCACATCATTATTCCAAGCTATGCATCTTGGTTTGACTATAACTGGTAAGGAAGTGTTTGGGAACTGGGTGAAGACCAAGTTTTGGTTATTTTTCTTTTAAATGGTGCTGAGAGCTGGAAGAAATGACCTCTTTTAGGTGTGATTCCCATGGCTGTGTACATCTCCATTCAAAAGCCTCTCTGAGGTCACTTCTGGCAGTTTTCAGGGCTTGGGAGTGAGGAACAGATCTTCAGACAGCATGGATCTTCAGTCTACCTTCTCAGCATCACATTCCTGTGGTTGGGGTTTTTTCCCTTCACTGTGGAAGAACAATTCCTTTCTCTTCCCTGTTTCTCTAGTCCTTGTATGATGTTGCTATGTTGGGATCTACTCAGAAAGCTGGAGCCTTTGGGGTTTATTTTCCCCAGGCAGGCACTGGCTACCTGGATATTAGTAATTACTGTAGATCCAACATTGGACTGCAAGGACTTGCACTCCCATGTCCTGAGCCTGTACCACAAAAGCTTGGGTTTCTTTGGGATATCAGTACCTTGAGTGTTCATCTGACTGAGCTGGAGAATAAAGATGCTTCTGTCAGAAGCCACAACTCATGAAGGTACAGTTGGAAACGGGCTCTTGCTCAGTACTTGAGACTGCGGTTAGGGCAGTGTTGGATGTGTAGTTTTGCTCTGATCAGTGATTTGATGAAGCTTTTTGAATGCAGCTTTGCTGGTTTGATGCAATAAGCAAGTTTCTGTGGTTCATGCTAGAAGAAATGAACCCCACCCCTTGCTATAAATATTCTCCCTCAAAAGCAGTCCTTTTGAAGGTGTGCAGAGTTACCCCCAAGATTGTTTAGTGTTTGGCACCTGAATTGTGTGTTGTTGTTGCAGCATCCACGTGATTGAACGTCGGGCTCTTCCCGAGTTCTTCAACGGCAAAAACAAGTCCAAGACACCAGAAATGTAAGTGAAAGGTGGGAGTGCAGATGGGGAAGAGTCATGAATCCTGTGTGCACTCCAGCTGTGTGCTTGTCTGTAGGGGGATGTGCAACAGAAGGAGCACCTGTACAAGCACTTGTTTTAGCTTGAGAGTGTCTGGGTGTTCTTGTGGCTGAGTGTAAAGGTGAAATAGTCAAAGTTAATGGTGATTGCCCAGGAAAGATAAAAACTAGTTTCTCCTGAATAATATTGGAACAAGTTGTTGAACTTTGTGGTCCAGGACATGATTTTCTTCCAGATGGTCTGAAAAATGTCATGATATCGTAGAAACTTAATCATCTGCCTTCTTTTCCCCTCTCTTCTCGTGCCATGCCTGGTTTTTGAGACCTGCGAGGTTTGTGCCTGAGCACTGGTGGCTGAGTTGTAGGAAGCTGTGTCAGACTGTAGAATGGATTTTGCACAGTTATCTCTGTTGATTTCACAGCTCCCTGAGCAGCTGATGGGTAATTCTCAGGGTCTGAAAGTGGGATCTTCACAGGCCTGAGATGTGGCCGTGTTTTCAAATAGGCAGTCTGATATGAGTCAGGGAGCTGGAGTTGTGCATTGCAAGAGGAACAGGGGTGTTTTTCTTATATACCCATTCCTGACCCTCTAGTGAGGTTTAATTCTGGACATGCCTATTAAAAAGCTGTTGACTTTCAGTCTGATTTGTAACTATCTCATCTCCTTGTAGGATCTGGGGTGTCCTGGGACACTGAAGTGTTAACCCAAAATTACACACAGGCAGTTATTGAACAGTTTCCCTGAAGCTGTTTTAAAGGCAAAAAAAACCCCCAACTGTTTATTGTGTTGAAACATTGTGGGTTTTACATACATCAGATGGTTCACTTCTGAGCTGACTTAGCAATGTGACAAGATAAGCTGCTGCTTTTGCATCAAATGCTCATCTTGAGACTCTGCTTCAGGGCTTGTTGGGTGCGTTAGGCAAAGTGCATCACCCCTTCTTTGAGAGCTTTGTTATAACACTAAACCTGGAGCAATCTTGGGAGAAGGCTTTTCATAATGGGATTATTTCTATTAATTGTATCTTTTTTTGGTGACCTCTCAGCTTTTGGGGCTGTGTTTCAGCACCATCCTGTGCCTGGTGACTTGGATGGTGGAAATAGGCTGGTGGTGGTCACTTTATCTTGGGGTCAAACGTTGTCTGGTTGTAAAGCAGCTTTCAGGGCTGCTTTCTGGAGCCAGATTGATTATTGAGGTGTGTGGCAGGAGGAGAAGAAGGCAAACTGGAACACAGCAGGTTCTGTCTTAACCACAAGGGAAATTTTTAACTCTGAAGAAGGTGAAGCATTGGGATGGGGCCCTGGGAAGCTGAGCCCTAAGGAACCTGCTCAAAATTCAGTGCTGACCAGGTTGTTGTCTGAGTGAAGTAGATGAGAGGCTCCTCCCAGCCCACATGTTATCCTAGAGATGTATTTGTGCAGCCATTTAGGCACTGTAGGAGCAGCATGTGGTCTTGGCTTTGTGTTTTCTTTTTACATAAAATAGAAGCATCCTCCTGAGCTGAAGTGTCTTGCCTGCAGCTTAGTTTTCAGGCCCAACAAGGCACGGTGTTTCCAGAGCTCACCCAGGTTCATTCTTGTGACAGTGGTGCCTGGAGGGTAGCTTCTGTCTTAAAAGAGACTTTAACTAAATACTACTTGACTCTCTTTCTTGCTGTTGACAAGTTTTGGCTGATGGGTCATGTCATTGTCAAAACCAGACTAAACTTGAGGGATGTTTCTGGCTTGGGCATCTCTCTTCACCTGCTAATGTGACCTTAACTAGTAAATACTGGAACTCATTTCTGCAGCCAAGACTGCTTTGAGGTACTTCTTCTTGAGCAGGTGGAAACACAGCTTTGTCTAAGACCACTCAAAAATCCTCCTGGGTGTTCACACCTAGGAAGAATCGTTTTCTTTCTTGACTACCAGATATTCAGCCCAACGCCCAGTCCTCTCACTTGTTTTTTTCCAGCAAGTTTCATCTGTAATTCAGTCAAAATGAAGATGTGGGATGTTGGCAGGAGCGTGTACTTGTGGTACCTGCATGTTTAAGTCTTGCCTGTGAAAGGCATCAGTGTTCCATCTCTGTATGATCTATATTTTTAGTTACCAGCTGCTTTTGCACACTGAGTTTTCCAGAGGCAGAAGCCTCCTTGTAATACCTGTTCTGAACATGCTTTCACATAGGACGCTCCCTTGTATGGGGCAGATTGGGTTTGTTCCATCTGACAAACAGGGGCTGGCAAGAATTTAATGGTGATTTATTTTGTTTGGAATGACTTGTATTAGGGATCACACAGGCTCAGAATGGTGGGGGTTGGAAGGGACCTTGAGAGATCATCTAGTCCAACACCCTGCCAAAGCAGCTCCCACTTAGGTCAGGTCACACAGGAATGTGTCCAAGCAGGTTTGGAAACCTCTGGAGACTTCACACCTTCTCTAGACAGCCTGTGCCAGGAAGCATTAGTATGTTCCAGAAACACACTGAGAAAGCCTCCAAAGCAATGTCTCCAGTGCGGGAAATGGGCTGAAGCCCAAAACCTGCTTCCCTGGGCTGGCATGCACTGAAACACCCAGGCCACATGTGCTTTAGCTGTTCCCAGCTCCCTGAGTGGGGAGTGCTGTGCTGGCTCCTGGGTTCTTGCCCTCTGCTCCTCAAAGGCCTCGTTCTGTGCATCTTGCTGTTCTCTAACCCTTGCTCACTGCTGTTTGCACAGTAGTGTTCCAGCCAGAGGTCTGTGTTCCATGGAGCTGTTTCCCAGGTTCACAGAGGGTTTTGAGGATTATTTAGCCAGTTGCCATGTGAAGACCAAATCCTACTGATACTTTCTGCAGCTCGTGGTGTGTTGAGGGATGAGTCTGTTGCTGTAGTCAGAGTGATTTGGAGTGAAGCCAGGATCTTCCTGGCTTATTTCCACCAAGGATGCAATGTCTGTCTCAGAAACTGGGAAGATACAATCTTGTACACATCCACGTTTGCAGTAGAGCTGTAGCAAAGACATGAGAGGAGGGGTTTACTTTCCTCTTCATGCCATTACCAGCATGAAGGAAACCACCTGGAAGAGGTGGAACATCTTCAGTGGGTGTGTTTGTTATAAAAGCAAATTCTACTCCTTGCTCTTGGTATTGGGTTGGCAAATTTCATCTTTCATTGGCAGGAATGCAAGTGTTTGGAGTTGAATCCTAAAACACATGCTGAGCTTGGTCTAGAGTGGACAGGAGTGTACAGAAGTGCCTGTTGCTTGCCTTGCAGATACCTGGCTTACCGCAACTTCATGATCGACACCTATCGCTTAAACCCTCAGGAGTATTTGACCAGCACTGCCTGCAGAAGGAATCTGACAGGGGATGTGTGTGCTGTCATGAGGTACAGTCAAAGATCTTTCAGCCACTGCTTTCACTTCAACAAAGAGATGCAAGAGTTGCATTAGAAGTGCTGCAGTCCAACAGCAGGGCTGTGGACAGGAGCCGTCGTGCTGCTGGTTAATGGACAATTTCCTCACTGCTTTGGTAATTTATAACACTGCACTTGTTGAAGTGCACCTGCAGAGTTTGGCTCTTAAACAGCAGAACCTAAATAATCACAAATGAAATGTGTGGGGAGGGTTTATCCCAGGTTTGCAATCAGTTCTTTCACTTTGATGGTTGTGCAGCCCTCAGTCCACAGGCTCCATGGTTCCATGCATGCAGCTCTAGCTTTGCTCTGCCTTTGACCTGAAGGGATCTGGTTGTCTCTAACCAAAGATCTCATGTTTTGGTTGATGCAACACAAAGTACAGTCCACACGAAGCTGGTGCAATGTGCTTTGGGTTGCTACGTGTGGTTATTGAAGTCCTGTAAAAGATCCTGACCTCCCTTCACAGAGTACATGCTTTTCTGGAGCAGTGGGGTCTCATTAACTACCAAGTGGATCCAGAAAGCCGTCCCATGGCCATGGGCCCTCCTCCTACTCCTCACTTCAACGTGTTGGCTGACACACCCTCTGGACTTATGCCTCTGCACATCCGCACTCCGCAGGTGAGCCCCGTGCTTTGTGTTGCTCTGTGCCTGCCTTAGCTCCAGCCAGGGTCATTTAACAGGCAGTAGGGTAACTTGTGCACAATGTGATTAAATACTCTTAGCTTTTGGTCCATCTAGGTTGAGAGTTTCAGGTAGACAGACTCTCTAAACCAAATCTATTAGTATTTTATGCAAGTGATGCTGTAGTCACCTCTGTAGACTCAGGTTCAACTTTGTTCAGTCCCTGTTGTGTTTAACATTGCTCAGGAGACCTTTCAATCCCTGTTCCTCTCACCTTTCTCTTGTGATGTTTGTTCACAGGTTCCAGCTGCTCAGCAGATGTTGAGTTTTCCTGAGAAGAACAAAGAGAAGCCAACTGACCTGCAGAACTTCGGCCTTCGCACGGATATTTACTCAAAGAAGACTTTAGCAAAGGTAAGTGCTGGGGCTTTTTTTCCCTTTGAGCCTGCTGTTGAGCTTTCTTGCTCAAGTGTCCTCCACTACATGACACTGAGACTGCTTGTGTCACTCCTGTATTCCTGTTGTAGGCTTCTTCTGTCACAGTGTAGGACACTAAGATACATGGTTGTGTTGGATGTGTGATTATGTAGAAATAGACGTGAACCTGTCTCAGGTTGGTCAGTGCTGTCAGTCTTCAGGCACTTCATTGTGCCTTTTACCTGAAATGGTTCAGAATCAACAGACTGGTTCAATGCAGAAGATGAGATCTTACAGCAGGGCCTTTAACTGCCCTGTCTTTCAAGTCTGACCAAGGTTTTCTAGACTGAGACAACTAGAAAGCTGCTTGATTACAAAAGATGTCACAAGAGCACTGCAGGGGGTGTTTTAGCACTGACATTGCCGTGTGTTGTACTGGGTGGTTAAAGTTTGGAGATGACATTGCAGTGGTGTCAGTAATTCCATATCTTCTTGCCTTTCTCCTGCTGCCTGTGTGTACCTGCTGGTGCTTGGAGGTTTGGTGGCAGTTCCCTGTCAGCAGTTCAGCACAGCCTTCCTTTAGCAGCTCACAGTTGTGCTGATGAGTGCCTCTCTTGGGCTGACAGCAGGCTAATTCTGTGTAATTGGTTTCTCTAAGTAGTGCTCATTGTCCTAAGAGGTCAGTATTTAAACCTAAGAGATAACTATACTATTTATACACCATTTGTCACCAAGAGAGAACTGTTTCAAATACCAACAGAGCCCAGTGACAGGAGGTTTGGAGATTAATTCCTTTATGAAGCCTGATTCTGTGTCCCACTTGGTGTTACTCTCACATTCTGGTTTAGATTTCTTCTATCTTAGGCCACTAAGATACACATTTGTGTTGGGTATCTACTTGGTAGAAACAGAGACATGAACCTGTGCCAGGCTGGTCACTACTGTCAGGTCAGGCACTGAGCTCTTGGTGTTGTGCATTTCACCTGCACGGTTTAGAATCAACAAGTATATTTTAACTTAGTTTAAGGAGGTGTAAATAATCATCAAATCGATCAGTCTTGGTTCTTGGCTCTGGTTCTGTTTGCAAGCATCTGTAGTGCTGAGCTTGAGCAGGTTTGTTGGCAGGAGTTGATTTCCCATTGTTTTATGTGTGGCTGTTGCTTTTTTGGCTGTTGGTAGCAGCCTGTTTGAGAACTGATCAGCTGCTGGATGACTCACTGTGATTAATGTTCAGTTTGGATTAATGATCTGTTTGAAATGCATCTTGAGATAAGATAGATTTCCTTATCCTGAATACCCTTTTGCTTTTGTTGTGGTCATGCACAGATAATGTTCTTTCATAAGCAAGTGCCAAGCTGCTTTTGTCTTCATTTAACATGTAATGGATTAAGGTGTCTGTAAGGGAAAGTTTTCACTGAGAGTTTCATAGCTGCTGGAGAGTTAATCGTGAGGTAAAGGTTTGGGAGCAGCAGCCTTTGGAGGAAGTGATGGCTGAGTATGCAGATGATCTTGCTGTAATTACTCTGCCTTTTTCAGATCATAAACCTTTACAAGTGAGATGAGGTTTGTTTTGGTTTTTTACCTGAGTTACTGATGAACTTTTAGATGAACTTCTTGTTATGGACCAGCATGCACCTTACACAGTGCAGCCTGTCTGCCCTGGCAGCAGAGGTCTGATGGGGCCTAAAGTCAGGGTGACACAAACCTTGCTCTGTTGAGGCCTTTAAGCTGAAAGAATGCCAAGTGTGGAATCGAGTACACGAGCTCCTCAGCAGCCTCCTTGAGCTGCAGGCAACCACTGAGGGGTAAGATGTTCTCTTGTGGCCTTTGGGGTGAGCTGTAGAACGTACAGACTGCTGTGTTCTTGGCCAAAGTCAAGCTGACCAGGATGCCATCAGCACTCCTACAGGGTTTTAGTATTCTTGAGGAAAATCTTTTCTGTTCACTGTGTGTGCAAGCAAAGATAGGTGGGAGTTGGGAGAAAAAGGTATTGCACTTGGAATAAGAGAGGAGATGCAGGTTCTCTGAGATGCATTGGGAAGGTGGGGTGTGTAGCCCCCAGGCTCTGCAGAACCTGCAGGTCCCTGCCTACCTGTGTGCCTTTGCTACCTCAGTAATCCCTGTGAACTCAACCTGTGTGAGACCAGGGGTTGGTTTGCTGTAGTAGGAGGGTTGTGAAAAGCACCTGTTAATGTGAATTAAATAAGATTCTTCCCCTTCCCTTCGTGTTTTCTTTCCCAAAGTTCTGTGCAAAGAAACACGTTTCACTGTGTTTTTCTTGTCTTTTGTAGAGTAAAGGTGCGAGTGCTGGAAGAGAATGGACAGAACAAGAGACGTTGCTGCTGTTAGAGGTAAGTTCCTGGAGGGTGGGGGATAGGAAACCAAACCATGCAGGATGATACATGCCTCAGAAATCTACCTATAGGTTAATATTTTTTAAGTGAGGTTAGATGACAACTTCATGCTTCTAAAGAAACTGGGATGGCAAAGCAGAGGTTGTAGTGGGAAACAATCTCTTGAGACCCAGCTGATGTAGCTGAAGGAGAACGTGGCGACTATCTGTGTGTACAAAGCTGCCTGTCTGCTGTGGTTATGCCTTTGGGATTGGTTAAAGGCTACAACTCTCCCTCCAACCCATATCTCTTTATTTGTCCATCATGGCCACACGAATGTTGGTGCCAAGAAGAGATGGCAGTACCATCTGTGTACTACAGGAGCTTTGTGTACTTTAAGGTTCAGTTCTACCTGATTTGCCTCTGCAAACCAGAAATTCAGTGTTCAATTCCAGGGTAGAACTTGCAGTGCAGGTAAGGTTTTCATTATAACTTACTAACAGTATGAGATAAATGCTCTTCAGTGTAAAGGTTGTGGCTGTGCACGTTAAGGGAAACCGCTACCTGATGAAGCTGAACTTGTTAAGAAACAGATGAGTGTTTCCAGTCTCCTGCCACTACAAAGGGAAGCTCTTCATTTAGTAGCTCTTTAATCTCACACATCTACTCATTCCTTTTGCCACATAGCTGCACTTGATATGTTCTTGAAGCTTTTTCCAGGGGTCTACAAGAAACATGAGATGACTCAAATCACTTTGGTACTGTACAAACGAGGTCAAAGAGCTGTTAACGCACTAGGATCCGACCTTTGTCCCTAGATTGCTTAATCTGATGCTCTTGAACCATATGTTAATTGTCAGGTCTCTTGGAGAGCCAGTCTAGGATCAGAAGCATCACGAGGTGCGCTGCAGAGTGTGTTGTGGGCTGTCACACTGCCATCAGGGCAGCGTTGTCTTCGATAGCGCGTCATCAGGAGGAGAGTCTTGGTGACCCGAGATAATTAATGTGCTGTCACTTCCTATGAAGCAATCATCATCTCCCTAGCTCTGCTTTTACAGGAGCAGTTTCTTGATGCAGAGGTTGGGTGTTTGATATTGTTTTCTGTTAGTAACTCGGGATTGTGATACAAGAATTCCCATTTTGGGCTTTTGGTTTGTTTGTTTTTTTACTGGAGAGCTTGGAGCAGGCGGCAGTTGGCTGATTGTTCTGGCTCCTTTGTCTTTCTGTGTGTCAGTAAACCCATTGAGAAGTTAATTCCATGAGGAAAAAGCATGGACAATGGATCTTGACGGTGCTGAACAATGCCCAGCTTCTGTGTGTGGCTTCTTTTCTGAGCCAGCCAAGTGCCAAACGAGCATTCCCATGGTTCAGCCTTCACAGATCTGCCATCAAACAGCCAAAACAGATGATTTTTAATGTAATGTATCTATTCAGTCCATACACACTGTTCAGGGAAAGCTTTTTCTGTTGGCATGTTGAAAAACTTTGCTTGTAGGTTGAAAACCAGACCAAATATTTCTCCTGTCATTCTCCTGTGGAGAAACAAGACTGATAAATACCTCCATGTGATGCCTCTGTGGCCTGTGATCTCACACAGCCAACAGCAGCCTGAGGAAATAATCCAGGTGATGTTCTTCTTTGGGTTATTTGGTTTTGAAACAAAAATCCCTCACACCCCTCCAAGCCTTCATGGTACAATTTTATTTAATGTGAGTTTAATAATGGTTTGATTCTGAAGTCATCATGGATTTAACCTATGAATAAATCAGTGAAGAGTATATCAGTTCAAGCGTAAGTAATTCAGCTCTAACAAGCCAACTCAGTCCAATTAAATCCTCAGGGTAGCTTTGGGCAAATACACATGCAGTGAAGTTCCAGAGAATAAATCTTATCTAAAATAATTATTGTCCTTCTGCCTGTTGACTGGATAAACTGGGGGGAGGAAATTCCCTCCCAGAATCGTCTCTCCTGCCACACTGCTTCTCCATATCTCCATGGAGCACTCTTCTTCCATAGTTTAATGCATTTCCAGCTATTTATAGTGAGGACAGCTACTGTGGGCCAGCTTGGCTAGCAGAAAAATAAAAAGCAATGAAGGAGAATGAGCAGAAAAAAAAACCAACCCAGCACTGCATGGGCACGAAAAGCAGAGCTGCTGTCATGTGCCAGTGTGATTAAACATGGAGAGACTGCCACACAACTTAGAGCAGAGATGGAGATGGGGAAAGTGAAATGAAGGGTGAACATTAAATAAAGTATTTCCCCATGAGTATGAGCTAGAGAGCTAAAGCAGTTTCCTATTTCACAGGATCCCAGCATGGTGG
>WBNH01008000.1:159164-169183 GCA_013401255.1 Urocolius indicus | reverse complement strand
TATATATATATATATATTTCAACAAAAACCTGCCGCACCGTTCCCTCCTCTCCCTTTCAGACGTGATTTTTCTTCTCCCCTTTATGATGCCGAGGAGAGTAATAGAGACGTTGTGGCTCGCTCTCCCCTGTCGGCACTGCTTCCTCAGGCTGTCTCCTTGAATTAGGCACTGTGCTAACTTACCGGTGCTAAAAGGCATCTGCCTAAACCCAGCGTACCTTTTCAATAAAAGTCATCATAAAATCAACCTGCCTTGTAAATCCATCGCTCTTTGGTTTTGAAATACGCTGCGAGTGTCTTTTATGTCGGCGTTGGCGAGGGTAGGATGATTCCCACTGAAGGCAGAAGCCGTGTATTCTTTGCACTACTAATGCCATCTCTTATCTGTCTTCCCCCCCTCTCCTCTCCTTCTGATCCACCCCTGACTGTGCTACTTTTTGTGCCATAAATGCTCCTTTCGTTGTTTGGCATCTCTTCTCCTTTCTGTTTTGGGTCTGTAGAGGAAACAGCTGTAGGTAGGAGCGTGTATGGATGTGTAAGGGTAATTATAATTATCCTGGGGTGGGAGGGTGAGAGGCAGGTGAGACGGCAAAGCTTAGAGACATCTTTGTCGATGCTCTTTCCCTTATCGATACAACCTGTCTGTGGAAATGAAGCTTGCTCGAAAGCACGCTCCGGGAGATAGCGGCAGAGGAGCAGGTCCGCTGGCTAAATGAATTTAGAGCGCGTCAGCTGCTATGGATCTCCCTAGCAAAACCCTGTCAGATACCCCGGTCAAAGAAGTAAATCTGTTAAATGAATTAGACCGCGTGTAGTGCAGCTGCGGACAGACAGACGCAGTCCGCGTCCACCGCCGTGCCTTGCCTTTGCCCTCAGCGTGTGCTGGATGTGCCTCTGCTTTCTGGGAGCAGTTAGGGCTCCCCGTGCTGCCAGCACTGTGGTGGGGGACTCGTCAGGGAATGGAAGCAGAACAAAAACTTTGAGGGCAGCTTGGCGAACTTGGGCAGAAGCGGGAAGGGTTTTGGTTTGTTGTTTATCTTACCCATATTGTTAAATTGCCTTTAAGGTGCTTCGGCTGCGCAGCAAATGCAACACCCCTGGTATTTCATCAACATTAAAATTCCTCTGTAGCCACCAGGACTGTGTACATTAAAGGTGTCTGTGGGCTCCGTATCATATTCCCATCACATGTAGATCCTGCACCACGGAAACTTCGCTCCATTAACGCGGCGAGTTTATTTGGCGTGTGCGTACGCACGCATGGGTGTGTTTGCTGGAGGCTGGGAGAGCGGGTGGCAGAGCTTTTTAGAGGAGCCTCGTGATCTTTTGATGGTGACCATTAATAAAGAAAGCCTTCCTCAGCGAGGAATTCCAGAGATCACAGTTTGCACGTAGACCCGTGATCCTGCACGGACATTTGCGTACGTCTATTTGGAGCTTCTGTATAAACGCATAGGGAAGGTTGTCTCTTGTTATTGGCCCCCGAGGAGTTTTGTGGATTCCTCCTGTAACTGATAGATATAAATAACCCTTTGTAAAAAGCTGCCTGCTTGAGCTCCTGGATGGAGATTCTGTTGCAGGTAGGTGGCTGTAGATTCCAGGCAAGAACGTAATCAGGCTTTTGTACGAGAGTGAGCAAAAACTGTATCATTTCCTTAGCTCAGCAGCACCTTTATGTGCCTAACGGGTGCTTTTCAGAGTCACAGAGCTCAATCTTTCACTTGTATTTTTTGGATTCCTGAAAGGATTTGTGTTATATGGAAAGTGAATTATTGTGATTGCGCTGCAAATTGTTCTGTACCACTGCACAAGAGCCTTTTTCCCCTCCACCCCCGAATACCTCATTAGAATGTTTGTTTCACCCCAAAGCTTAAATGGGGATGTTCTAAGAAGTGTGCTTCCTTTAAAAAAAGAAAAAGAAAAGAATCAAACGTGTTTCAATTTGCCTGAAAAAAAATAGATTTACACTTGAGAGGCTTTGCAGCAGAAGGAGCATCCCAAGTCAGGCATTTTCATCTCAAGGAGTGTTGGGAAGTTGCTTTGTTTAGTCCCCTGCATCATGGGCCCAAAGCCTCATCTTCTTTTCACCAGTGGAGGAAACTCACAGAAATCAGTGACACTACTTGGGATCCGTGCTGATGTGACCCAGACTAGCAATTGGTCCTGCCAGATACGCTTTTGTGCAGAGATCACATAGGAGTTTTGGGGTTTTTTCTTTCCTTTTAAAGCAGAGTGTTGCTTGCCAGTGGTGTCTATACTTGAGCAGCCCATGAAGGGTGAGCATCTCCTTTGGAGTGCATCTGATCGCGATTGTGCTCCTTGTAACTCAGCAAATTGTGCTGAGGTGCCTGTGTTTGGCCAAGTTGTCTCTTGCTGTAAAATGCAGGTACTCGGGACATGTGAAACGATGGAGTATACAGAGAGCACGTAGGAAAGCAGAGCCTTTCCAGGGAGAAGCAGGCGTCATGTGTAGGGGATGGGCCTGTTCTCTTAGGTGCTTGCTGAGAAAAAACAATGCCATTTGTTAGAGTTTAGGGGCTTCTTATAAAGCATGTGTTAAAGACACTGGGAGACATGTTTTATGGGTTTCCTTTAATAAGCGTACAATAGTTGAGATTCTTAGAAGGAGTGGAAATAAATGGCACGTTCCTTTCTGCAAAAGACATCTACAGCCCTGTTTTAAAATCAGGAAAAAAAATAAAAGATCCCTGGTTTTCTTCTATTCTTCTAAGAAAACCCGTCCCAGTTGCCTTCTGTTTCCAGCCCCCATGGCACTGCTTTCTCACAGAGTGTCAGACAGGAGTCTGTGCTGAAGCTGGGGTCTCTTGGCAAAGAGCTGGATCTTGTCAGAGTGGAAACCTCTGCCGTCCCCGTGAGGCTGCCTGTGGTCCCAGCCTTTCTGGGACACCAGAAGAGAGTTTTCTGTTGCTGCTTGGTCTTGGTTATGTGTTGTCTGTGACTTCTTGTGGTGGAGCATACCCTGATGTTCCAAGGTGACCGCTGCCTCTCCTAGCCTCAGCTTCCCTGCTACTGCTAGTGGCTCCTGGTGTGCCCTGGGGATGAGCCGTTGAGTTGATGAGCACACTGCCATCCTTATCTCTTGGGAACTGGTGGGTAAAGTGTGTGTGGGATGTTTTGTTAATATGGCTTTGATTATTATTTTTAAGAATCATATTTAACCTTGGTTATGTGAGTGCAGTCAGTTTGTCCTGCAACCAGTTTGTCTCCTGGAAGAGAGGCTGGGCACCGAGTTAGTGGGCTCTTTGTTCCACTTTTGGGTTTTAAAGAACATCTCTAGCATGGAGTTAGTTTTCCCTTTGAAACAACTGGTTTATTAGTGGTCAAATGTGAATCGCACTTCAGGTGGTGAGCATCAGGGCTATGATGACCCCAGGTGAATCCCTGAATAACATAACGGATACAATAAATTAACAGTCCAAGGAGTGTCTCTGCAGTCACCCACCTGGTCAGACGTGTGTTTGAGGCTTTGTGTTTACAGGCTGGGACATACGTAGAGAATTGTGTGTGTACGTGTGTACACGTGCTTGGGGGGAAGAAGGTTTATCTTATATTCTGGGGCAGAACAATGGGTTGGAGGGACAGTGTCCCACATACACACACATCCATTGCTCACAGCTCTTCCTGCTGGGATGTATCACTTCTAAGGCCAGTAAAATTTGGGGTTTAAAGTGAGGTGACGCTTTGTTGCTAATAACAATCAGCCGTGACCGTGGGAAATGGCGAGCTTCACGTCACTTCTGAAATGATGAAATCCAGTGGAAGGTTTGCTTTCCCCCATGCAGTGCCCTGCCTGGTGTAGGAGGAGCGAGAGTGGCTTTTCTGAAAGGGTGGCCCGGCAGATGGACAGTGGCACAGATGAAGGCCACACGTCCATCCCTGTGGCACTACAGAAACCGCTCCCGTCCTCGTGGAGCTTGATGTGCTGCGTGGCCAGAGGCCTCAGAGGAGGCAGCAATCGCCTCCTTTTTTTTTTTTTCCCCCCTCTTCTCTGGCAACAACCTTCCCGCTCTCTCTGCAAACTGTTGCCGAGACCCTTTTTCCATGCTGTTTGGCTTAATTGTCTTGTCGGGATAAAGAAATGTTTGAACAGTTAAAGTGGGGAAGGGCTGGATGGGAGCAGGCTCTGCCGGCTGCGGGGCCATCTGGCCTGCCTTGGAGCTGCCGGTCTCCAGTTTATATTTCTCTTTCTGTTATTTGGGGCTATCTGGTGCATTCGGAATACCAAATCACCATGGTGAGAGGAGGGCTGGGGCTGTCTTCCCCCTCCCTGCCTCCGGCCTCCCCTTCCCATCAATTGTCATGCAGAGCCCGGCCGGGTGGCTGTTCTGCTCACAGCCCTCATTTGCTGTCCTCGCCCGGCTCTCTCTCGGCAGAAGGATGGCTTTTAATTGATCGTTTGAGGGGGAGGGTTGGGGCTGTTTACTCCTCCAAAATGTTTCCCTGCGCAGCCGCTGCCATCCGGCCAGCTTTCCCATCGCCTCGGTCATGCCAGTGATGCCTCAGCCCCTTTCTCTCCCTTTTTGGACTCCTTGGGAGTTGGTGTTTGGGGCTTTGTAACCGCCATCCTCGGAGTGCTGAGCAACATCCATGTGTTGTATTTATCCATCTCGTGCTGGAGAAATGGACATGGCCACAGTAAATCTTTATGGCTCCTCTTTCGCCTCGTGTGCCTGGATGCTGGAGTGAGGGTGTTTATCGTGCAATCGCAGGGCAAACTCCCCATCCTGCTCGATATTTCCCATCAGAACCACAGCCCCCCAAAACACTGGCCAAACCTGCTCTTTTTCGAGAAGGGTTTAATCACATTACATCTCCAGCCCCATCGATCAGGCTGGCCTGCTGTCACAGAATTGTGGGAGGAGAGGTGAAGGCAGACTCCGTGGCTGCCGTGCCGGATTGGGACCAGGAATCTTGACCCTGGGCATGGCTCAGAGCCACCGTTTCCTGATCCCTAACAGGGGAAATAGTGATACCACCACCCCCTTCTCCTCACGGCAGTGTGGGCTGCTTTGATATCTTCTGTCAGAAGACACTAGGCAAGGGCAAAGTATTAGTATTATTAATATAGTACAGTTAGTAGAATATTATGAACTATTATAAATCATTGCAGCTAAACTACAGTTATTAAAGGAAATGACCAAAGTGCACTTTGCGAGCCAGGATCTCTGACAGTTAAAACATTGTTTTATTATTTTACTTGCTAACTTGCAAAATTCAAGAGTTAGCAACAGTTTCCTGGTTGATCAGTGATGATTGCCTAAGTAATTGAGAGAAGCAGGGGGGGAAACAGGGCTATGTTTCAGGAGGGGAAGAGAAAAAGCATTAGTGCCTCTGAGATTATTTTTTTTCCCCTCTTTCTTTGATAATTTGAAGGTCTCAAGGGAAAGGGACACACTCAAGCATGGGGCTAATCCTCCTCTACAGGAGTCAAAGTGTTCGAGGCAACGTGGTCTTAGAGTTTCTGGAATTCCACCTTGGAAAAAATAGCAGTGAAAGTGAATTGTTGCTGGTTGTTATTTGTTTGATATCATTTAGACAAATCCCATTAAATGCTAGCAGCAGATTCATTTTACCCTTTTTGTTTGCCTTCCAAGGAGCAGAAAACAGACATAATTATGTTTTACGTGAGATTGTAAGATTTCCTCTCATCTCTCTCTCTTTTTGTTTTTTTTTTTTCCCTGCAGCTATAAAATAAATTCCATTTGTACATACATAGTGTTAAATAACTGTCATCTAAAATCTGTCTAACCTTAATCTGCATCAGGAGCATTATAGAGAACTGTGCCCATTTGTATAATATTAAGCTTTATTTTTATTATGGATTTCTAATGCAAATTCCTAGTAGGGGCAAAGTTGTTTTCTTTTAATACCATGTTCCAAGCAAAGCAGCCATTGAAAGCAGATTGTGATGATTTTTACCCTGCAGTTCGTGTCACTGGTGGTCTTTGATCACGTCAGTTTGCTTGATAGCCTGTGAATTTTTCACCTCTCTTCTTTGGGATGGAAGAGCAGGTTTGGGGACTTCTGAGGACGGTTTTTTTTTTTTCCTTCAGCTGTGCAAAGCAATTGAAATTCTTCAGGAATAGTTGATTTCTATTTTGGGGAATTTAATGTGGGATTGGATTCCTATACAGTGTCCTCTGAAAAAGGGCATCTGTGGGGTTGTTTTTTGTACATCTACACACGAATCTACACATGGAATAACTGTGTTTTCCTCCCCTTTTATGCAACCTTGCTCTTTGCCTGCTGGGCTCTGCTGGCCTGAGAGATCCCTGTGTACGTGAACTCACAGGTTACAGACATTCAGGGCAAATTCATCATCCTCAATTAATTTTTCTTTACATTTTAGTGCTAAAGTATTTTCCTGTTGCTCTTCAGGTATTGGATATGTGTTGGCCAGATTGGCAGTCCTTTTCTGGGACCTAGCCTGAAGGAGCACTGTGAGGGGTTGCTGCTGTGTCTGTACTCTTGTTCTTTGTCTTGTCTTTTTAAAACATGGATGGTGGTTATGACAAGCCTGGTGTTCTTCCTCAGCCATCCTTTTTGCCTCTCCTTTGAACATTTGCTGTCATCTTCAATTGCAGCAGCACCCTGAGACAGAGAAGAAGGGGGAAAGTAATGTTGGGAAGGAGTGAGGCAAAGAGGGATCTATCATCTTAAACACAGATAATGTGGAGTGGGAGTTCTAGTGGCACTGAAACTCCTTGTTGACTTCAGGTGTAGGACACTTCCATTGTATTTTTCCTCACTTGGGACATAGTTTCTAATCAATATTGCTTTAAATCCTTCCTCTTTTTTTGGTAACTTAAGGCTGAGATCTGCTTTCTCACCAGATTGCAGGGCAAGAATGTGATTTGTACTTTTCCTTGCAAATACTGGGCTGTTCCACGGTGGGAAAAGGGAAGGCACTAATTATCTCTGGATACCTCTAAAAGGAAGAGCTGGAAAACGTGTCCTTGCTTTTCTCCAGCAGTACCAATTCTTACTATTCTTTTAATTTGGGAGGACTCAAGAGCTTTCCCACGTGAGCTTTGTGCTGGTACAGTCCTGCAGCCCTGTCTCTGCTTTGCAAATCCATCCTGAGCAGGGTTGTGAGGGCAGGAGGACACATCCAGCTGTGATGCTGAGCTCACTGGCAAAAGCTGTGTTACCCAGCCTGGGCTCCTTCCTTGGCAGGCAGGTGGAGTGCTTTGCACCTCTCCTATGAAAACTAAAAGAGAAAGCACAGGGGTGTGAGGCAGTGTAAAGCCTCCTGTGACAGCTTTGCCAAACGCAGTAGGTGTTGTAGACAAAGCAGAAAGTAAAACTCAAGGGACAGCCCTGATGAACCCCATTTCTTTCCACTGGGATTTGGGATATTTTGCTTCAAATTAAGATATTTCAATGAAAACCAACTCAACCTTTTAATCTGACTTTGATATCGTTTCTTTGCACTTTGGGAAACAACTTGCAAAGCCATTTAAGTATGTGAAACTGTCTATCTTGTAACATCCCTCCCTGTAAGAAGGGATAGGATATGAATCCCTCATCCCAGAGAGTCTGCTTTGCAGTTGTGCTGGGATGGGAAAAGACCTGGCACCAGGTTACAGCTCTGCCCTTTCCTCCTTCCAATGTTGAAGATTTCTTTATGACTTTTCTGTCCTAGGCCTCTTTAAGGGGAGACGCCACAAAATTCCCTGCCAGGAACTCCTGCTCAAGCACCCGTGTGTGCCAGAGGCGATGGGAGGGTGTTTGTGAGGAGTGGGGAGGAGGGCTCTCCTGGGGACGAATGGCATCCTGGGTGCTGTACCTTGGGTTGGGTGAGCGAAAGCCTTATCAGGGTGGCCTGGCTGAGCCACAGCAGAGCCACCCCACACCCAGGCCAACCTTTGGCCCGTGCAGGCTCGAGGGAACCTTGTCTCCTTCTCACAGTTTGCAGTGTGGAGGATCCTGTGAGGTCCTGATGGCTGAAGATGGGTGTAAAGTGCCATCTCAGGTGCAGCTGTCAGTGCAAGGTCAGAGGGATTCAGGTCAAACGCTGTAGCACCATGGAGGAGGCCAAAGAAGCTGGTTTCCTTCTCTTGTTTGTTCTCCTCCTTGCAATCCAGTCTTACTTCCCAGTATCAGCACCATGGGTTGGAGGTGAACCTTCAGCAAAGTCCTTAGCCAGGGACAGCTTTTCCCTCCTGAGCACTTGTCTGCAGCCTCCTTGAGGAGGTAGTTTGCCCACTGGCCTTATTTTTTCACTAAGGAGATGAAGGAGCAATCAGTGACCTGGGTAACCCTGTGTGGAGCACGAGCTGAGGAACTTAACAGCCACAATCAAAAAGTTGCCATCTTGAGTGGATTAATACATCAGGAGGTGCCCCTTAGGCGAAGGGGGAAATGAGCAGCTAAACTCTTAGAACCCTGCTGCTTCACCCTTGGTTTTTGCACTTTGCTTAGTGCATAACCCTGGGCAGGACTGCTGGTGCTGCTCCTATAGTCTCTGCTCCCTGGAGGCTGGTCGCCACTGCCTGTGCTGCTGCTTCCTTTCTGCATGTTTGGGTTCACACACTAAAGCATCACTTTCCAAGAGCTGTTCTGGTTTACAGAAGAGGTGGGGCTAATGTGTTGAGAGAAGCTGTGTTGGAGGCACCTGGAGGTTCGGTAAGGGTGGAAGCAGGGAGTCCTGCAGGTCAGAAGTCAAATGTCAGTAAGCTCTGAAGAGGTCTTTAGGAGAGTGTGAAGTAGAAAGGTGCTACAAGTTCTTTCTGCCTTAATTTGGCCAATGTGTTGTGTCCAGTCCCGTGTTGGGTCCAGGAAATGTGATGATATTTGGATCAGGACTGGCATATACTGGAAGATGTAAGCTGTGAGAGTTTGCAGCTCTCTGTCTCCATTAGTCAGAAGTAATGCCACTGCCTCATTATTTTCCCCTCTTAAAGTGAAAACAACACATTAACTGTGGACACAGGGAGGATTGTGTTAGAGCAAGACAGAGCTGGGCTGAGAGAACTTGAATTGGCCTCTCTTGCACATAATGAGATGTGGTTCTGGAGCTTGGGAAAGGTGTGTATGGCATGGTCTGGATCAGGCCTCAGATTTTACAACACATCTCGTGGAAGAAGGAGCCTTAAACTAAGAAAATGCTTTACCTTTGGTCATTCCTTCAAGACCCAAGTCTGCCCTCCAGTACAAGCATCTGCCAGCTGGATGCCCACCCCAGGGAGCAGGAATGAGTGCCCCTGGGGAAGGTTGCGGTGTCAACGAGAAACATCTGGGTCTGTGCTCTCTGAGGTGTTGCCAGTTGTGTCTGGACTGTTATCTGCACCTGGGCAAAGAAGCAAAAGAAATCCCTGGGTGGTGTGATGGGTTTTGCAGACCCTGGGAGGAGAAGGCAGTTAGGCACCGCTTGCTGGTAGTCTCTCTGCTGTGTACTCAGATGGCTCACTGGCGTTTGGGTGATCTAGGACCCGCAGGTTTTTTTTTTGCAGCTGAGGAAATATGTCATCAGTTCATCAAGCAGTGCTTATTTGGCTTTTGTTGCACATGTCTGGCTTGACTGGTGTGAGGTTATTGGAGATGAAGGGCACATTTATTGGCAGAGCTGAGCATGCCTTCTCCTCACAGCCGCGCAGAGCAGGAAGAGGGAAGGGCTGCCTGGGCAAAGCCCTGAGCGTAGGTTGTGCTTGTGCTATGGACTCTATTGACCCTGGACAAGCAGAGTCATTTCTCATCGCTGTCTTTAAAGCAGGGCTGAGGATTTTCTCCTTAGCTCTATGCTGAGGGTGGCTGTGCTCACATTTTGAAGGCTCTCGTGTCCTAGGGCAGTGGTTATAAATGTGGCACCTGGGTGGTTACAGCAGAATTGAGAAGGCTGCGTGGGGGGAGGGATGAAGCAAGCCTGGTTTAATAAACATTCTCTTTGGGCTTGTAGTCTGAAGAAACAGTTGCCAGATATTATTTATTTTTTCCCTTATGAAACTTGGATGAACAGCCAAAAGCAGTGGCTGGGATCAGGAGAGAAAGACGAAGGT
>WBNH01008000.1:143495-158327 GCA_013401255.1 Urocolius indicus | reverse complement strand
AAGGTAGATAAAAGTGAGAGATAAAAGAAATAATGCAGGGAAGGATGAGTAATCGACATTCTTGGAGTGGAAGCACAGGCTCTGGCTTCCTTCCTGAGCAGTAAAATAAAATTAAAAAAAAAAAAAAAAAAAGGAGTCTTTAGAACAACAAAACTCTGGACGCTCTGGTTTCCTTCCTGACAGGCCCAGCCTCGTGGTGTTTCGATGAGTCCTCACTGGCAACCAGGGCTGGTCTAAAGGCCAAAGGCAGAAAGATTGGGACGGGGGGGGGAGGGAAGGGAGAGGGATTTAACTCTTTGAGCTCTGCTGGAAAGCCAGAGGTCTTCTGCTTCTCCTGAGTACCTTTTGCCATGGCTGGAGCATGAATGGATGCTCACTGTGGCTCAGAGGTCTGAGAGAGGTGGTCGGTAACATCTGTCTGGGTGCTCAGTCGTGGTCAGATGTTACAAACCAAAAGTGATCACTTTCCATCCTTACTAATATAACTCCCTGGAATGTGCATGATACATCATGAAACAAGCACAGCACTGAGCTGCACGAGACTGGACTGGCAGCTCTTAGTGGGAAGCCCTGACACATTGCTGGTGCTGTCTCAGGGATGCTCATTTCACTCGTAGCATCCAGTTTACATCAAAGTGCTGCTCCAGTGTCTTTCGTTAGCACGCTTCCCAGCTGGGAAGGGGCTGCTGGGTGCAAGAGAGCCCACAGGAGGCTGTGGGCAGCTTGCAAGGAGCCAGGAGCATGGGAGGGGAGGCTGTGTGTGTGCTAGACAGGTTGAATGGCTTGGGCAAAGCTTGTTTTGCAACTAACTCTCTGAGGCTCACCGCTCTCTGCAGGGTTCCCCTCTCTGAAAGGTCGAAGCTACTTCTTAATTCTCAGCAGCTGACAAAATATTTATTTTCAGGTACTTAAAATATTATAATTTGAAGTGGAGTCCAGGGCCCTGGCTGGAGCTGAGCTTTTGTACTAACAGCTTCAGTGAAATGCCTTTTTCCTCCTACAACTTGCCAACAAACGCTTGGAAAATAATTGTGGGACAGTCATCCCTTTAGTGAACAGATCAAGAAGATTTGAGGCTTGCCAGAGACTTTCAAAGGACAGGCCAAAGGTTCAAGTTGTTGCCAGTTCTATTTGTCTTAGCCTTTATACTTACTTTTGTGTCATTAATTTCATCAAATGTCTGCGGGTAAAAGGCACCCAGCGGGCTGCTGCTTTCGCTGAGCTCTCTGGGTGTGCTTGGACACCTTTCAGGGAAATAAACCCACCTTTTTGTCTAGGGAGAGAGATTAATCCCATGGCAGCAGCAGCAGCAGCATGCTTGTGATGACCTGACATGGAGAGGGCTGCCCTGGGGAGCAGGGCCCTGAGCTGCCCTGTCCTTTCTGCAGCCCTTTTTAAGCAGGTTTTGCAGGGAGGTGCACATGTGAATGATGCTCCCTCAGCGGTACCATAACTATATGACCTATAGAGACCTACAGGAATCAAGTGCCATGCTTGGGTTTCGTGGCAGTTACTGAAATGAGGGCTCAGCAAGAAGGGAGCAGAAGCTGGACAGAGAGGTAACCGATTCCCTGGGTCCTGTTTCTAGCCCTGCTCTTGGGTCCACAGGAAAATCCTGCATTTTGGGGTATGCTGGCAGGTCTTTGTGTTGCTTTTGGTATGCAGGGCATCTCTGTTGAGCTCTTTGCAAGAGTAACAACTCTGTTGGCACTGTAGTTTCCTGGGGACAGTGCAGTAAACACCGCCCCCACACACACACAAGTAGCAGGCAGAAGGCTGTTTTCTCAGCAGGATTCCCAAGGCAGACCTTCCCTGCCCTTCTCTTGTGTCACAAACCTCTTTCCTCGGTGCTCCCATTGCTGCCTGCATCCTGACAGCTGCTTTCCTACCCTTTCTGCCCCAGTGCAGCCAGCCAAGCACGTTAATTTTTCGGCAGAAGTGTTGTAATAATTAGGCAGCTCGTCGGAGGGTTTAGCAGTACTTAACCAGATGTGAAAAGACTCGTCCCATGGTCCCTGCTCTCTTGCTGGGCTCCAGCCAGCTGCCTTTTCCCGCCTGCTCAGGTTGCCTAGAAAGGGCTGTGGGAGATCTCCCCGCTACCCTGGCTCCTCTTGCCTCTCTTCTTATGCTAAACACTCATTTGTAAAGGAGAAGGAGGAAGGGTGGAAATCCTTGGGCTGTTTGGGGGAAGAGCAGCAAAGAATTAAAAGCAGACACCTGCAGAGCTCAGGCTCTGGACCTCCACTATTAACTCTTCCCAGGGCAGCATCCCCCAGGCTGGTGGCCCATCTCTTGGTTGCCGGAGTGGGGGCATGCAAAGACTGGAGCAGATGCTGGTGCTATCCAGGGCTCTCGATGGCTTCTCATTATATATAATCTCCATCAAGTTACATACATAAAAATAATGAGGTTATATATATATATAATCTCCATCTCCCCTGCCTTAGTTTCCCTCCCCATGCGAAGGATGCTGTTTCCCTGTCCACTGTGCTCTGTAAGCATTTATACCCAAGGCAATATTATCACCAAGGTGGTTATAAAACCAGGTCCTAGTAAACTTGTATTGTCTGCCTAATCCATATTAATGGGACAAACTGTTGGAGGCAGGATATTGGCCTGGATGGCCCTTGGACTGAGCCATTCTGACAATTCTTACATTTCTGGGGGCAAGTTTTATACATGCACACTGGCACCGTATATTATGTTTAAAAAAAAATCTATATGCAACCTATAAGTTTATAGTTAGAGAGAGAGAGAAGACGAGTTAAATCAGCAGGACCAAAGGAGCAGACAAGATATAAAACCCATACTGTATTATGCTGGAACTTATTGAAAATCCCAACACATCTTTCTTGTGTGTGTTGTGCAAATGGTCAGTTCTTTTTTTCGATGTTCTGAGTTTCTTAATGTGTGTCACATGCCCTAATAGTGGCACGGACACTGTGGCAAACAACGGTGTGTGTTTTATTGTGAGTATTACACTGCGCAGCAGAGGAAGGGTGTTGAATATTGCAGTCAGTTACACGCAGCTGTAAATGGGAGCTGCTTGCTGTTCTGTATACATGTATGTTTATTGGTAAATACCAGTCGAGGTAAAATAAAGACAAACCCAAGAAGTTGTAGCAAAGACTTCAAGGTTTAAAACTAGTTTGCACCAAGCTGCCAGGATCCCCCGGCAGGGATGGCCCTGCATTTTCTGACATTAAGCCTTTTCCCTCTGATTTTTTCTAGCTCTGTGCATTTGAAAGCCTCTGCTTGAACTCCTTGGGCTCATCAGCTGGTGGAATAATTCATGTGTGTTTCAAAGCGGGGTAAAGATTTGGTTTGGGGGCTGGCGGAACCTCGGCTCGGCTTCTTTCCTGGTGTAGCTCTGGCTGAACGCATGGGAGCAGCTCTGATGGGTGAAACGCTGAGGGTCCGTGGTGATGGGCACGAGCATCACACATGGTGAGGGGGGACACGAGCATCGCACCCCGGGGACACTTCACGTGGCCGGTGCCTGCAGTGGGAGGGATGGGCTGGTAAATGGAAAGCGAGCCCCCATGTCTGCTGAGCAACCTGCAGGCTTTCCCACTGCCAGACTGTATCTCTGGAGATACGGGGCAGAGCGTGGGCTCCAAAACGAGCAATGGCTTCTGAAATACCCGAGTGTTTAACCTAGAGGGAGCTCTCTTACATGAAGAACGAGACTATTGGCACCGTCTGCCTGAGCAGCTTTTTAGCTTCAGCAAAACTTGTGCCTCCTGCATCCTCGGCTTGCGCTTCTGGGTACCACGTTTCCCAGGGCTGATGTTTCCCAGGTCAGAGAAGTCCTGTGGGTAACTTCTGCTCTCTCAGCTGTGCGGGGGCCAGACTAGGAGCTTTGCTCACTCTTTTGGAGGTTGCTTGCTGTGGAAGTTGATGGAGATGTCTTGTGATAGCGTTTCTACTGGTTTTCCTGCTCCTGGTAGCACCGTCACACCTCACAGATGAGTGATGTCTGTTGGGGTGCCACAAGCCTGCCTCCTCTTCTGCTAGGAGGAGGAAGGGCTCCTCGATGAGGAATGGGCTTTTGTTGGCTGATGAGGGTGTTGTTAACAGGCTGATTCACTAAAGATATTTATGTGGTGGTCCAGGGTGGCTCAATTGCTCCCTTTGGGTCTCTCCTTTTAAATGGCTTCATAAACCTTTGTCTCCCTCAGTGCAGATCTAGCTGCCTGAATTGCAAAGCCATGATGGTTTTGGGTTAGATGAACAGGTATTTCTCTTCTAGGAAGCTGGGAGATGCTGGGGATGATACAGATAGATGATGCAAGGGTGCTTTCCTGGTGTACAGACAGATCCAGCTCCAACCTGGTGTGAGTCCTTAAAATTCTGCAGATCCTGCTCCTGGTGTTGGACTGTGTCCAGAGATGGGCAACAGAGCTGAGGAAGGGTCTGGAGAACAAATCTGATGAGGAGTGGCTGAGAAAGCTGGGAGTGTGTAGCCTGGAGAAGAGGAGGTTGAGAGAGGAGCCATGGTCACTCTCTACAACTGCCTGCAGTAACGAATGACAAAACCTGAGGAAATGGGTTCAAGCTGCACCAGGGAAGGTTTAGGTTGGACATTAGGAACAACTTTTTTTGCTAAGAGGGACATGGTTTAGTTTACTGATGGGCCTGGCAGTGTGAGGCTAATGGTTGGATTCAATGATCTTAAAGGTGTTTTCCAACTCTAATGATTCTGTGAACGCATCAGTGAGTGGCCTGAATGAGCTGACAGGCAGGTTGCAGCCTTGTGTACCCACTGCAACAGGGAAGAGGGGATGAGTCTCTGCAGAGGCAGCAATTGTATCTCTGCACCTCCAGGCAACCCACCGATTTAATAGGGTGAAAGAGAAACTTGCACTGGGGCAGAGGTCTAAGAGAGGTGAGTGAGGAGGAGAAAGCAAGATAGTGCAATCCTTTCCTGGGTCCAGAAAGCTCCTATGTGGGAACAGTGGACCCAAAGGAACAGCTTCATGGCACTGGGATCAAGCTGGAGGGATCGAGAGTGATGATGCTGCCCTATTCCTCCATCCCATGCCTTAGCAGCCTGGGTTCCGATGGTGGATGTGTGTCAGGAGGTGTGGGGTAGACACCCCTACTGATGAAGGGCTAGCTCTAGTTTTGCTGGAGATACTTGTTCTGCCCAGGGCAGCTGCCCTACTGCCTCAGGTGTAAAAAGAACCACCCCAAAAAGCATAAAAGGGAGATTCTTCCAGCATGGGTGTAAGTGCAGAGGCCATGGCTGGAAGAAGCCAGGAGCTGAAATCCAGCTTGCCAGCCAGCCAGGCTTTCCCAGCATCAGCCCAGCCTCTTTTTGAGGCCTTCCTAAGCTGCTTGGCACTGTGCTTGTCTGCCTTCCCATTCTAACTTAAGAGGCTTAACAGTCCAAGGGATGAGGATGGGGGTGCTCCTCTCCTTTTTGCAGCCTCTCTCTTATGAGTTTCTTGTAAAATGCTGGGCAGGGGGGTGGGGTGGAGGAGGAGGGCAGGATCCTTTCCCCTCTGGCACGCTGCTTGCCAGAGACCCATGATTTTGTCAAGGGCTCAGCTCCTCCAACAGGCAGCCCTGGGAGAGATGCCATGCAGTAGTGTCACTGTCCCTTGGATGCTTCCCTAGTCTCTAGGCAAGGGCTGATGTAATTAATTTTGTGTCTTGCTCGTCCCCCACTGACCTGCTCTCCCCCTCCCCAGCAATGTGGACCCACAGCTTGAAAGGAGGATGAGGAAGCTCAGGTACAGAAAACAGAGAGGCAAGAGTTTTCTGCAGAAGGCAGAGAGATGCTGGCAGATTCTCTCCACAGAGGTTTTATAGTGGAGTTCATGGAGAGCTGAATTCAGCTTTCAAACACCTTGCCCCTGGCATGCCAGCTTGGGGGGATCCTTCTGCAGCCCCACTGGCTGCTGGCTGGGCTGCTTTAAAAGAGAGCTGCAAAGAGGCAACACTGGGAAGGAAACTGAGGACAGATGGAGTAGGACAGTGCACACTTTCCTGTGGGTGGTATTCATCTTGTTTGGGTGTTTTTTTGCTGTTGTTTTTGAACAAAAGGGTTTGGGGAAGGAAAGGGCACGTGTGAGGATAAGGAGCTGAATGGGGAAGGTGCTTGGAAATGGAGAACTAAAACACCTTTTTCATCTAATTTTTAAAGAAAACCTTTGCAGTGACTTTTTCTGTGCCTTCAGTTTGTAGCGTGGTCTGTGTGTTTTACAGGGTGGGCAACGAGCAGTATGAGCAGCAGAGGCAGGAGAAGGTGCTTTGATTCAGGCTCTCAGTTTAGCTTGAAAAATGCCAGAGGAATGCAGGTGGGATTGGAACAAGCACTTTTCCTGGGGACAATTTCTCTCTGTGTCCAGGTGATGGCCATTCCTTCCCCCATCTTGCTGTCCTTGCTTTGCTAGCTAGCAAATCACACCTGAGCCTTCTGAGTTGGCATGAGGAGAACCTGGGAAGTGGCTAATTGCATGGATCTCTCCTTTGGACTTCTAATGTGGTTAGGGGATGCTGCAGGAGACAGAGCAGGATGAGTGGGCACACCTGGCTTTGTGGTCTCAGCAAATGTTTCTGCACATTAATAGTGCCCAGGTCTCACCTCATCCTGTTTCTGTCTTGGACAGGAGGAAGCTACACAGTTGAGTACAACTCTTAGGAAATTCAACTCTGTGAGGGCCTGTTCAAGTGTGGAGAGAAAAATCAATGCATCACTGTAATGGTTAGCTTTAAAGAAGTCTGTTAACTCTGGGAAGCAATGAGAGAGCTCAATGTGCTGTCTTTCAGGGCTGCTTCCCAAGTACTAGGGTGGCAGACCAGTCTTTGTGAATCCTGAAGTAGCAGCTATTAGACATAAACTCTTGCAGCAAGAGGTCTAGTTGCCCAAATTGTGCATTTTAAAGTGATTGCTAGTGTTTGTTTGATGCTTGTGTGGTGGCTGTGGATGCAGACTGGGTTGTGGTTGTTGTCTGAAATGCATTATCTTGGGCTCAACTGCGTTGGTGCAAGGAGAATGCTGCAGCCAAGGTGTGCTGCTCGAGGAGGAGGGTCCCAGTCCTCCCGTCCCCATATGCCACGGGCAGCCTGAACCCTTGCAGTGAGCAGGGCAACCACAATCCAGATTGTGACTGCTGATCGTGAAGGGACTGCAGCATTGTGGCACCACTCACACCAGGACCTTGGTGAAATGTTTGATACACCGGCTACGAGAGTGTCCTCATGCAGCAGAAATGCAGGTCCAAATACCTGCTGTCTGGGGGCCTGGCTATAGCAGTCTTTTATTCTCCACCAAGTTTCTTGAGGATGAGTTCCTTATGGGTCTCTGCTCTTTGCTCAACACAAGCAGCTCTCTTTATGTGTTTGACCTTGTAGAGAAAGCTAGTTTTGTTTTTGCAAGCCCCCAGGGAAGGCGAGTGGCTCACCCAAGAGCAGAGCAGGTCCTGTGTCCTGTGCAGGGTGCTGTGAGGCAGCTTTAGGGGTGCTGGTTTCTCATCAGTAATTCCCACTGGTTATCAGCTGTTTGCAGTTTTGAACCCTGAGGAATTGCTGAGAATCTCAAAGTGTTAAGAAAATCTGACAGTTCTGAATTGTGCCTCCTGTGATCTTCCCCTTCTCTTTACCCCCTTCCCCTTCGCCAGCCAGGAGAGAGCATTAGCCCAAGATGCTGCAGATATACAAAACCAGGTTGATTTATGTTAAATGAATTTGCAGCGCTCCATGTTGTCACCAGTGACTGTCTCACTGTTCATGACATGGGGATGAGAAACAAACCACTTTTCTGTCCCAGGAGACACTGCCTTTATACCTAAAGATATTAACAGTGCAGAGAGAACCAGGAGCAGCTGCCTGCAGGGGAAATGGAAAGGACTTAATACCCACAGCCTGCAAAACCAGAGCAGCTCAGGACATTGGGTGCTGGAGCCTCAGAGGTGGTGAGAGCCCCTGTAGGAAAAGGGAGCAGGGATGAAATGAGAGCAGGGGCAGAGATTGCTGTTGCAGCCTGAGGTTGTTTTCAGAAACAATCCTGGACCTTCAGTGTCTCAAAAGAAAGCATCAAGAGTCCTACATGTATCTATTGTGTGTCTCTGACAAAACTGTACTCTCTAAATAAGGAGGCAGGTACTGAGCTTGTCCTGGTTGTGTTGAGAAGGGTGAGCAGGAGAAGAAAAAGGTTTCTTCTCTCTCCATGGCTAGTCTGACTTAGAGCAGTTTCTGAGTTAGCACTGACCCTCTTCTCCAGCACAGAGGGCTGAGGACTGGCTGCTCAGCCATACTCTGCCCAGCCTGGCGCTGGGGAATGAGGGAAGCTTGCAGTTTTCTGCCTGAATGTGGGTGTTGGCTGTATCATGGTCTGCCCGTGCTCTGCGCAGGGTCCAGGTGCCTGAGAGCAGGGGAATGACCATGCCACCGGCTGCTGTCTGATACCTGGTGACCTCTTTGGGCCCTTTTGTGACCCTCCAGTAGGTCGTGACCTGCACTCAAAGCACTGCTTCGGGTCAAGGGTGGCTGGTGAGAGCATGGGCAGTGAAAGCCAGCCCAGCAACGTCCAGCTGTGAGAGGAGGACCAGGACTCAGGCATTTCCAGCCAATGCATTTTGAAAGGCCTCCCTTTCTCCAGATAGATGTGTTTTCAGCTCTTACCTAGTCTTTAAACTTTAAAAAGTCCTTGCTTGGTAAGTCAAGAGAGCTGGCTTGCAAACTTTGGGCTTGATTTAAACAGAGGTGGCAGCATTTTAAAGCTAACTCCTTCTCCTGCTTCCCTACAACACGTCCAGGTAGGGTCTGCTGCGTGCTGGCTTAATGTTCCAGTTTAAAGAGATCATTTTGTCCGAAGCCACCCTTCTGCAGGAGCCTGTAATTAGCAATTAAAGCATAAAAAAAAATATATTTCCATTGAGTGACTCCTAAATAAATGCATGTCACTGCTGATCAGAGTTGGTTTATTTCCATGTGTGTTTTCCTTCCTCTTTTTTTTTTTCCTGTATAACTTACAGCCCTGTAAATGCTCAGCAGCTGTTAATATGATTCTGTCGATACGTTTACCATGGTGATTTGGCTATATTTGGCGAGCGTGTGAAGAAATCACTCACTGGTTAGAAGGAGGAAAGACAAGCTGTCGGTATCAAGGGAGAAATGCTAATAACCCCAGTGACAAATCATTCCTGGGAATCTCAAAGGGTTAAAAGAAAAAAATAAAAAGCAGCAGCGCTTCCCAGGGAGAAGGAGCCTTGGCAAGTGAAGGTGACTCATCCGGAGCTGCAGACACCAGCTGTCATCTCCAGCTCCTCCTGTGCTTAATCACTTCACTTTTCTAAAGAAATAGTTTGTTCTAATTCAAACAGACCTGGCCTTGTTTGTTTTTTATGAATTATTTACTGGTGAGGAGAACCTCTTGAGGTATCCATCTTCACTCAGAAATCAGTGGACTCTCAGAGCCTGCTGCAGCACTTTAAAGCACTCAGTCCATGCTGTGAGGAACCTTTCTTTTCCTTTTGTTCTTAAAAAAAAACCCTACTGAAATCCAGAATAAACCCCAGAAAGTAATTTCTGGCACTTGGATCTGTTGCTAGAGAGAATGAATGAAGACTTGGCTTCTTCTAGACATCCCTGCTCCCAGGTGTGGGATGATGATGCTGTGACTGTCACCAGTTTCCCAGCAGGGAGGTGGAGATGTGTCCCCATACCTAACTTGTCCCTGGCAAACACGCAGTCATCATTCACAAAACAACTACATGAGACGCTTGTGTGTGCTACTGACACCCCAACTCTGAGCACTGACACCCTCCAGCTCTGGGTGATGGTTCTGTTACTTAATAAACCCACAGCCAAGTTCCACCTGGCTGTTCATGACTTCTGCTCTTTGCACATTTCTAGCTGTTCCAGTGGCATACGAGGAGCTTGTATGATATTTTGCAGGTCCCACAAGGTCTGATCCAGCAGCCTTGGAAGTAAATAAATGGCAAAATTTGCACTGACTGGACTGGGCATCAGATTAGTCCCTAAATGTTAGCTGATCTGCTTCGGGGTTACGACAGACAAATATTGCCCCAAGGTTACTGCTACAGGAATAATCGATCCGCCTGTCTTGGGTATGCCTAGGCTGCCTATCATCACTGTAACATCTAAGTGAGTGTTACCTCCCAGGAAGATTGTGACTGACCAAACAAGTTGCCTTTTCTTTCTGTGGTCTGAGCTCAGAGAGTGCAATTTTCAGCATAGTTAAGATCGTTTCTATTTGGCACTTATCT
Organism: Urocolius indicus; assembly: GCA_013401255.1. NCBI lineage: Eukaryota > Metazoa > Chordata > Aves > Coliiformes > Coliidae > Urocolius > Urocolius indicus. The sequence continues at coordinate 148,089 of WBNH01008000.1, read as the reverse complement.
GCTCCACAGGATATTGCTACTTGACTGTGATGTCCTTATTACCTACTCCTTATATTTCATTTAGAATTCTTTTTTAAAGAAGATATATATATTACTGAACAAATAATGTGATCTGTAAATAAACAACTTGGTTCTCAAAACAGTTTAGATAGACAGAGTGGCTTGAGTGTGATTCAGCTTGAGAGGTGTAAGTCCCATGCTTATACAAGCTTCAAAATGACAGGAAAGATAATCCCATCAGGCAGCCTGTAAAACAGAGCAAGCCTGGAGAGGGGTTTTCTTGTATACAATTACACTCAGAGACACGGGATGAGAAGGAAGAGGGTTGGGGACTGGGAGAGGCTTGAAAGAGGCAGCATCTAGTTGTGTGTTAGACACTTATTTGCATTAAGGCTCCCTCCTGCAAGCCACTGCAGCCCCTGGAAGCTGGAAAGCAGATGGGTACCGCCTCATGTAAATCATCTCTGGTGCCCCACTGACACCTTTGGGTTTGGCCAAAGGACTCTGTCATGACAAGGGTGTATTGCAGATCTGCCGGGAGTGTGACTGGAGCGTGCTGTGACGTGCAGCCTTTTCTCCATCCCAGGGGTTGCCTGCAATGGGGCATGTTTTAGCCTCATTTCAGGGCTGCTCTTGTGTGAATCAGAAGCCTGCAGCCTGCCAGCTGCCCCTGAACACAAGAGACAAAAGTGCCCAAAAGTCTCCTTTGTGCCTCGTTTCTGTTTGGAGAATGAGAATATCCCTTGGAAAACAGGATACATGGAAGTGATGCCTTTAGCAAAGTCAACAATGTGTTTGCATTCAATTCCTCACTTTTTTCCCCCTCCTTGTTTTTCCTTGCAGAAGACCTTTTAAGTAACACTTTTTTTAAGGGGCTCTTTTGACACTCAAGCCTCTTCTTCCTGCCTCCTTTCACCCCCTCTTCCCTCTATCTGCTGAGTCCTCTCTCTCTTGGCCCATCCTGGGGCAAATATAAGATGTTTGGAGTAAGAAGTTTGTGCTGTGCTTATTAGTGATGCGTAAGTGGGCAGAATTGAGGCTTCTTTGGGATTTTTGCCCCAGACTGTGAACTCTTGGATCCCCTTGCTTACAAAGCAGTGGCTGGTGGGAGGCACAAGATCCGACAACTGAGGTTCGCTTCTGAGTCAGTTTCTCGCGTTTTTTTCCTCACGTGAAAAGTTCCTGACTCCGTGTTGATTTTCCTGAGATCATGTTTATTTAAATCAGGATAATAATCTTCCAAATATACCCTAAAATTATATAGCCATATAAATCCTGTCATAATATATTCAGTAAAACTGTCAGGTGATCATTCTTAATGTAAAATGAGACCTTTTCATTTTCAGCCAGTCAGTTAGCACTAAATTAACTCCCTGGAACAGGCTCAGAGCCATTCATTTGCGTAAATACCCCAGTTATTTATTGAATATACAGCATTGCTGTCTGTCTCAGGGGTGGGAGCATGGGGCTCCTGTCCTGTCCCAGTTCTGACATGGGCCGGTCAGGATGCTTGAGAACTTCAGTAACACCTACGCAGCCCTGAGCTGTTTCCCAAGGCTGCGTTCAAGCTGTGGGCTAGGCTGCAAGCAGGATGCCTGATCTACTGCTCAGGCAGCAGCCCAGCAGCAGGAATTGTCCTACACTGTCTTGAGTGCTCAGGGCAGGAAACTGTGTCTTGGAATGCAGCTGAGGATGCTCTGTCAGAGGGCTCTGATCAGCTGGATTGGCTCTGTCCTCCTTGGTCACCTCACCCCGGAGCATCTTTTCTAAATCATCATTTTCCCCAAGCTTTTTGATTGCTAACTGTGACAGGTTTTTCTAAACCTCCATTCAGAAACTGGTCTGGACACATCAGGACCTCTGTCTCCTCCTCTTGGGATGGAAAAGCGCCAGCCAATGTGGGAGAGGCTTGCTGTGGGGTTCACCAGACATGGCCATTTGGAAGAAGCATTCGGAGTCCCAGAAGGGCTGTCACCGAGATAAAGACCCTCAAAGAGCTTCATCTTATCCTCCAATAGGCCATTTTTTTTTGGAGTGCCTGGTGTATTACAGCCTCCTTTCTGTCCCCAGAGAGGTGAGAACCCCTCCTTGATTCCTCGACAACCCTTCTCAGGCTGCCAGACCAAGCAGGAAGCAGGAATGGTCAGCAGATGTCCGTCCTAGAGTCTGCCACAAAACAAGATAGAAATTGATGTGCTGCTTGCAGAGGATCCCCTGGAGGACTCAGATATCTTATCAGCACACACTGTTTAGATGTGCAGTCCCAAGAGCAGGAGGGAGAGGTGAGCTTCTTTCCCTGTGCCTCGGAGAAGATGATAGAATTTCTTCCAGAGATGCGCTGGCATCCAGCCCACAGCCTGGCAAGCACAGACTCAGTCAGGTTCAGGGAAACACCTTCCTCCTCCTGGACCTGAAGAGCCAGCCTTGCTTGCAGCTCCATGTTCAGCTTGCCAAACACAGAAACTAAATAAAAATAAACAAATCAATGAATCAAATCCTGACCGTCCGGAACCTGACTGAAAGGAGACACACTCATCCCGCTCTTGTGGGAGATCAAATTCACCACACAGATCAAAGAAAGGAAAGGAAAAGCTCTTCAAAAGTCAGGAAACAAAATCGCCTTGGCCTTCCTTTAAAGAAGGAAAGTTGTGGGACTGCAGCCTAAAAGAACCAGAGGAAAAAACATCAAAGAAAAACTCTTAGTCACGTGTGACTCTGTGAAAGGTGAAGTTTGCCAGGTACTAGATGTCCAGTTTGAATGGGCAAACTTCAGCTCCCGAAGAGTATTCTCTTACCCTACCTACAAGGAGCTTTGCACCACCACCCCCCCTCCAACCTTGAAAAAAGGAGGAAAATGGAGTAAGGGAAAAAAAAGAAATGAAAAGGTTTATTTATAGATAGTTTTGCAGAACATGGAAGGCTGTTTCTCATTTCTTCTTGTTGATGCCCATTTGAGCTATAGCCCCCTAAAACAAAGACATTGAGAGTGGTCAGATCAGTCCTTAGGATGATGGAAAAGAAATCCATCCTCCTTTGGAAGAGGATGTATTAGGGGGGTTGCAGGTGGAGCAGTAGGATAGTGTGCCAACTGCAGATAAGGGAAGAAGTTTGGAGCTTAAAGTGAAGCCTTTCTGTCAGCTGTTATTTTCTAGCACGGGGATGACAGAGCAATGCCATAAGGCTGTCTAGGGAGTGGGGAGCAATGGGAGGTTTCGGGAGATAATTATCAGAACCATTTCAGGAACGTGTTAAATTTAGCTGTTTCTGCTTTTGGACAGAAAGAAGTAGATAATCTCTTATTCACCTTTCCACTTCTGCATGATTTTGTGGTTCTTCAGGTATCAGGGTTCCCACTGTTGTTCAGAGGCAAGGTGGGGAGCATTGGGTGCTCGCTTAGAAATGAACTCCAGTTTCTGTGGGAGCTCAATACTGAGGTAACCTGTTGGATGGGGAGATGCTTTAATATACAAGCAGATAAAGGTGTAGGATCAGCAGCTGGCAGCAAAAATGATTCCATGGAAGTTTATGGTCAACCAAAAAAAAAAAGGGAGAAAGCAGTTCCCCTCACTAGAAGAACGAGGATGCTAAAGGGAAAGGTGTGAACAAATTGTGCAAGGACTGGAATCAGGGAGCACAGCTGGAGACATGACCCTTACATCTTTAAAGTCTGGTGGAGTCTCCTGCCCAGAGAACTCACAAAATCAAAGGTGTTGTGTGTGGGTGCCTGAGGAAGGCCATCCATTCATAGGTACCCAGGCCTCAGTAGAGAGGACGCCAGGTTGCTGGAGTATTTTATCTCTGTTTTCTTAGTCTGGCTGACCCAGGGAGATTTCAGTGCCTACCTGGGCTTTCATGTAGTTTGTTTTAGTTTAGTATGACATTGTTTAGTGTTTAAAGGTTACCTGGGTTACAAATTTTACTGTTGTATTGATTGACTGGTCTTTTCTGCCTTGCTGCTGAAGATGAGAAAGAACTGAGAAAAATGTTCTCAGTTTCCCCACCAAACTGGAATACTCTGCCCTACAGATGGCTGGCAGCTTCCTTCTGACATTTTCTTCTGCTACCGTCTTGTGTGTGCAAACACGCACACAAACCATGGGCTTCCTGCAGTACTTCATGATACGCTTGCAACATTTGCACGTTGCTTTGTATTTCTGCTGGTGCAACTTCTGCTTCTGGATGTGTGCAGCAAGGTTTGAAAAAAAAGCCACCAGTGACCAGTATGATTCTTTTGAGCAAGGTATTTGTGTGGAGAAAGCAGGTCAGAGACCACAGGAGGATGCTCTGCTTTACTGTAGCCTAAGCGTTGCCTTGCCAGCACTACTTCTGCTGCAGAGAGCAGAGTTAGGAGCAAATGTGTAGTAGACACGCCATGTAAGTTCATCCACTGGAATGTGTTGCACTTTGGAGGGGCTGCTATACATTGAAGGCTGTGGATGTGGTCTACCTGGACTTTAGTTAGGCCTCTGACACAGTCCCCACAGCATCCTCCTGGAGAAACTGGCTGCCTGTGGCTTGGATGGACCTGCTCTGAGATGGGTGGAAAACTGGCTGGATGGCTGGGTCCAGAGAGTGGTGGTGAATGGAGTTAAAT
>WBNH01008000.1:119815-138495 GCA_013401255.1 Urocolius indicus | reverse complement strand
GTTTTTTCCCTTCCTTCCTTCCTTCCTTCCTTCCTTCCTTCCTTCCTTCCTTCCTTCCTTCCTTCCTTCCTTCCTCCCTCCCTCCCTCCCTCCCTCCCTCCCTCCGGATGGGTAAATATGAGTAAATGGCTCAGGGTTTGGCCCTAAGGCAGGCTGTCCTGCTCTGCACCGCGGTGCCACATGTGCTGATGGGAAGCTCTTGGCTGGAGGTGCCCTGTGACTCTGTAAATCATCTCTTTGGGTAAATACTCCGGGTGCTGCAGCATCCCCAGTGAGGCCACAGCTTGATGATTGAAAGGAGCGTCCTGGAGATGTAAAACTGAGCTGAGCAGGTGTAAGGGAGTTTACGGCACAGCAGTGGTACCCAGGGGCACTCATAGAATGGTCTTGGTAAAACACGTGCCCTCCAAACAAAGCAGTTGTATTGCTACCAAAGCTCTCTTTGGTATATATCCAATTTCTCTTCAGCACTCTTGATTGCCTCTGCCTTCTTCCAAGGAAGAAGAAGGAGCAGTGCTAGGAGCTCAGCATGGGTGTGTAGGTCTGTACCGGTGAGTGTGGGGAGCAGCCGTAGCCTTGCAGTGACAGACCTGCTCGTGCCACAGCAAGCACGTGTTTCATTAGTGTCGGTGGCAGCTTTGAGGAGGAATTGGGCTGTTCTATTGCACAAGTTGTACTCCAGGAAGTTTTGAAAAAGCAAAACTTGGTGTTTCAATCAATTCTGTGTAGCAGAGAGGACGAGATGCGCTGACGCATCAGCCTGGTCTGTGTGTGCGTGACGTAGGTGTGCGTTGGCACATCCGTGTCTTCTATAAAATCACAGGTGTGCACATATCTGGACACAGGTACAAACACCCAGGCTGGAGCCTTTGCACATCTGTGTTTATCAGATGGGCTTAATACAGGGCAAAGTTCCCTTTGCTTTGTACTTCCTGAGATTTCGGGGAGAAAAAAATCTCCTGCCGCAGAGAACTGAGCGAATAACTGAAAGGAAAGGGAAAAAATACCCAAGATTGCTCCAGTTAAGGAATTACCTTGCCTTGCCTCTGCAATAAAGCTCTTCTCCCTCTCTCCCTGTCAGTCCCGTAGCACCCTCCCTGCTCCGTGTTTTAATTCTGGTCTCTAATCTCAGCCGCTCCTGTGATAAATTAATTGTAACGATAGAGGCCCCAGTTACGAGGTCTGCACCGTTTGCTTGTAATCTGAGCGACAGGTTTAGGGCCTGCTTTATTTAAGATGCGAGGGTAATTACATGGGAGTTAGCATATGCAGGCAGGGAGATATGATTCATTCTCCCAGCGACGGCCATGACACAGCTGTTTGTCGGATAAAATAGAGGAACCGTGTTGTTACAAAATGTTCCCCTTATTATACCTCATTAAAAACAAGGCTGCGATAAGTCAGACCTGGCAATGAATAAAATGTATTGCCCCCTGTAAAAGCTGATAGGAAAGGAAAAAGGGTCTTCCAAGCAGCCTCAGGTCATTTATTTATTTTTTGTTCTCTTTCACGCTCCCTCTTCTTTCTTTCCCTCTGGTTTTCTGCCTTGCCCTGGCTGGCTGCCGGAGAAAAGAAAAGGCACGTTTTTTTCCCTTGCTTTCTCTTCTTTCTTTTCTTCCTTTCTTCCTTTCTTTGAACCTGCCTATGCCCTCCCCTTCAGGGAGCAATCACAGATAAGGCAGAGTCGGGCCAGCGGCAATTAGCAAAGCCTTTTGCAGGGAACAAAAGAGGAGATTTGTTCCCATCGGCCTAACACGAGTTGTGCTGCTTCACCTTGCCTGAATGCAACAGGCTGAGAGAGATGGGAAGCTCCCCTTTAGCCCTGGGGGCCTGGGCCTTCCCAGGCAGGTTGTTTAAAAAAATATATAGTAAAAAGTTCCAACACCTTTCCTTTCCTTTCCTTTCCTTTCCTTTCCTTTCCTTTCCTTTCCTTTCCTTTCCTTTCCTTTCCTTTCCTTTCCTTTCCTTTCCTTTCCTTTCCTTTCCTTTCCTTTCCTTTCCTTTCCTTTCCTTTCCTTTCCTTACCTTTCCTTTCCTTTCCTTTCCTTTCCTTTCCCAGTAACTTGAGAAGTGTGAGGGGATCCTTGCCAATCTCTGTGAGAAAACAGGGCAAGCTTAAACAATAACAAGCCAAAAGTGGAGGAGAAAGCCACAAATGACTTCTGAGAGCCCCATCAGGGTGAGATGTATAGAAAGAGTCCCTCTGAACTGGCGTGCCGGAGCAGATGCATAAATCCATCGCCTCTGAGAGTGCCTGGGCACGGGAGTTCAAAGGATGGCTTTCACTCTTTCACCGGGCGTTTGTTTCTTTGCACACACTTTAAGCCGTCAGACTTCGCGGCTTGCAAGCATCCCTGCTTATGTTATTTATTGTTTTGGAGCCCTCAGGATCCAACGTTGGCTTTTCTTTGATTGCTTCTTTAATTATTATTATTACTATTATTATTCAGGGTAAAGTAAAGCAGTTTTAAAGCAGCTGGAGCAGCCTCACCCACTCTTGGAGAGCTGTCATTCGGGTGAGGGGCACCGACCAACTCGAGGAAAGCTGGAGGCAGGGCAGCTGTGGCCTTTTGGAGCTGTTTGTATGGGCTGCATTAAACCAAATGACGTGTGTCTTGGTTTTTCTAGCATTTTTTTTTTTTTTAACTCTGATCAATACGTTCAGCTGCCTCTTCTCAGACCATTTGCTTCTCTCTTGCGTACGTTGCTCTTTTCTCCCCACAATGGCTGAGATGAATGAATAAGGGCTGATTGATAGATTGCCTGGTTTATTTTTAACTTAAGCTATTGAGGGAGATTTATAAAAGCATCATCATTTCTCTCTGGATGGGTATTTAAGTTATAAATACTGTAACATTTGACTAACAAGATACCGAGCTGCCTTTGGTTTTAAAATTAGATTCAATGTCTTAGAAACAACTTTTGGAAGTACCAGATGCAGAAAATCAGCCACTTTTAGGTCTGTTCCCTGGGGAATAGGTCGTGTCTGTAAAAATGCACGTCTGCTTTGCATCCAAAACATCAGGTTTTTGGAAGGGCAGGTCGATGTTTGCCTGGGTTATTGTCCTCCTATTGTGCTGCACCCTGTGCTGCCCACATAGCCAGGGGCAGGTGTTCACAGAGGGCTCAGGAGTGTGACAGTGACAGCAGAAGGTATTGCTTTAGCAGGGAGGTTAGACCACATGATCTCTAGGAGTCTCTTCCAACCCCTACCATGCTGTGATTCTGTGCTTCTATTGCAGCACCACAGGCTATCACCATGCTATTCAAACCCCTTAGGGACTTAGAATGACAGAGCCAGTGTCCTGGGTAAGGAAGATCACATCACAGGGTGTAACCTGTGTTGGTGTCCCACTGCTGCTCGTGGCAGCCTGTAGAGGCTCTCCCATGTCAGCCTGTAGAGGCACAAGGTCTTGCCTCTGTCTGGTGGTGGAATTTCGATGGAAAAAAGTGATTTCTGGGTTAGGGGCAGTGTCAGCTCGTGGCAGGAATAGTAGTGCCGGCGTCATGGAGCTGCTGGGCTTTACAAGCCCATTTTGGCTGTGGAGAGATCAGTGTTGTGCACTTGTGAAGAGCCTGTCGTGCTCACATCACCTCACTCCTAAGACCTAGGGTATAAGAATGAGGAGGCCTCTCAAGACAAAATGTCTCACGAAGAAGTGCCCTAACACATCGCTGCAGCATTGCCATGGGTGGCAATAGTGCTGCAAGTGTGGGGATGAGACTAGATCATTTCTAAGGCTGATGTTGGAAGGTTGGGGGAAAGGGGAGTGCAGCAGAGGCAGTTTTTGCTGAATCTCTGGGTTAATCACACCTTCCCAGACTGGCTAGATGGTCCCCTTGCCTCCTCTTCCCACTTCTGTATTGATCCTCTGCACCAGTTCTCCTTTCTGAGTAGATCTTGTTTACAGAGATGTAATGAAGTGTCTGATTTCCAAATAAAATCCAAAACAAGCAGGAGTAATGGTTCACAGATTCAACCACTCCCACACTGGTAATTTACTAAAATTAAAACTTAATTAAGCCAGACTCACTCAAAGGTTTTGCATAATTTAGTAGTCTGTCTTGGATAGCCAAGGAGCTGTACAGGCAGGCAGCTGAGTCAGGAGCCCAGTCTGTCATCTAGCTCTGGAGTCAGAGCTGTTGCTTGGCACTTTGAACACTCACTTCTTTTCACCCTTAAGATCTCACAGCAGCTTAAAGGATTGAGCTGGAATCACTGCCTTCCTTTTACTGACGGGGAAGATGAGGTCCAGGGAAAAGCAGCAACTGCCCAGGTTGGTGCTGTGAGTAGCAGCAGAGGAGAACCTGATGTCTGTGCTCCCTCACCTCTGTTTATTCACCACATCAGCCTTCCTCAGGGTTTTTTTAAAAATGCATTATCACACAGCAGCAGAATCTGAACTAGGACATGTTTCTGCAGAGGGATGCAACCTGACATTGGGGGAGTAGGTCACCTTTGAGCACAGGACTCTACTTAGTGTCACTTAGGGATGACAGCTTGGGAGTGTGTGCAGCCAGGTCACGGTGATGGCACCATGATCGTTGGCTGCTATGGGTTAGAGCTTTGCAGGTGAGCATGGAGCAGGGAAGACAGCTGCTTCCAATGACCTTAACATTTAGGGAGGGAAGACAGGCAGCAGAGGCTGTATCGAAGGGAAAATGAAAAGGCTCGAGCTGTACTGAAGGGAAAATAAAAGGCTCAAGCTGTCTCAGCAGAGCAGCAGCAGCAAAGGTGCTGGGGAGAATGTAGGGGCACAGACTGTGGGCTGCTGTTAGTGTGTGTTACGCTGTGTCTCCCCTTTCCAAGAGATGCCCTGGGAGAACCTGCCTTTGGACTGGGAAGAAACCTTTGTACCCACAGTTGCTTGATCTGTATTCCCAGTTTTGTCCCTGGATCCTCTGCTGCTTCTGAGGAAGCTTTGGAGAGACTTGGTGGTAGAAATGCCAAGTCCTCTTTCCACCCCTTTGAAGTGACATTGGTAGCAGTGATGATGTGAGAGGTTATCCCAGAAAGTCTGATGGCTAATCACTGAAAACCATGGCTTAGTCAATGCAGTTTTGCTCTTCTACTGGCTGCAGGTACCCAAGGGCATCAGACACACGCAAGCACCTCTTTGGGCATTACAGTCTCTCTATCTCAGTTGTCCCACTGGCCACACATGGAGCCAGTTGATGGGGACTGGCCAGGTGGGTCAGCACCAGGAGGCTTTGAAGTCCAACAGGGCTATAAGAGTGTTGATGCCTTTCTAAAGCCTCTGAGAGATGCTGCCTTGGCTGCAAGGGTTGGATGAGCTCGTGGAGTTGGCTTGCCATGCAACCAGGCGTGAGCTTGGTCTTACAGAGAAGATATCTCTCTCCCTGTGAGGGGAATACAAAACTAGGCTGCTCAGAGAAAATGCAAAACTGCTTCCTACTCTGGACCTCAAAGATGAAAAGAAAGGTTTCCCCCCAATAGCTGTTGTTGCAGAGGCAGTGGAATGGGACATCTTCTGTCTCCCGGCACAGATGCTGGTGATGGGACTCACAGATTGCAGTACTGTAAATGAGATCTTTCTTTGGTTTTGTGAAATCTTGTACAAACTGTGAGTGTCCATCGCTTCAGAAACAATCATCTGGAAGATAACACTTTCAAAGAGCCATGCTGGCTGGCTGGTGAGCCTGCTGCCAGCTACAGAGATGAGCCAAACAAGCTATACCCATAACCCACGGGAGTACCCTCCACACACCCACCACTGCAGCAATCCCTCAGCCAGTGTAACTCATGGTCAACCACCATGCTTTCCTAGGGGAAAAGTTCACTTTCCCTCCTAGGGGAGGGAAGCAGAGAGCAATGGTTTAGCTGAAGGTGCACAGAGGGCAGCTCATTTCAAAAGGGAAGACCCTGAAATGCCTCCCCCAAAGGGAAGGGAGCTGCAGGACTCGGTGTCTGGACCATCAGCACTCAATGGGACACCCAGCACTGGTATGGAGGGGAGGGACATCAGCTAGTGGCGAGGTTAAGGATCACCCAGAAGATGCCGGCTTAAGAGAAGGGGGGGACAGCAACAAAAGCCGGGGGTGGCAGTGGTGTAAAAACCAAAGGGCAGCCCTCCCCTCCCCCTCACCCCATAGAAATCCATGGTTGGGGTGGGGGGACTTGGAGAGGCAGGTGAGTAAATCACGCAGGGCCGGCTCCATCACGGCCTGGCTGCTCTTTGTGAGGCGCACAAAGGCCGGGAGTGTTTTATTTTCGGGGCGTGCGGGTGTGTTGTGGCGTGCTGGGCCCCCCCACCCCCCAGGCCCCAGGACAAGCAGCGGCCGGGAGTGGGGAGCAGGGCCCCCATGGGGCTGGGTGCCCCTTGTCGCTGGCCCAAACCCGCCCCGGCCAGACAATGCCGAGGGTGGGCTGGGGGAGGCTTTTGTCTCCCTGTTTTATACACTCTCTTTTCAAGGTGGGGAGGAGGGAAAGGGGCTGGAAAAAAAAAAAAAAGTTTTTGAATTTCAATCAGGTTTGGCTTTGAAAGCCTTTGGCTTTTGTTGCGGGGGAGAGGAGGGGAGGTTTACATTTCAGCTGAGCCTGGTGGATGGACGCTGGGGGAGGCGAGGAGGTGGGGGAGGCAATCACTTTAATGACATCAGTTTGGCTTTGGGGGATAGGCATCCAAAAAAAAACCCGAAACCCTTAGTGTCATCCCAGAGGCTGCTTATTTGGCAGGCACACAGAGAGGGTGTCGTGGAGGGATGGTGGGATGCTGCTGCGGCTGCTTTCTCAGCAGCTCCGAGATGAGCATGTTCATCTGCAGTGCTGGGTGTGAGACACAAGCCTGCCTGAATGGCTGGTCCCCACGAAGCAGCGGCCACCCCTGCCTAGCTGGTCCTCCCAACCCACCCCCTCCCCAACCTCGTGGCAGCTTTGACTTGCGTAAGCTGGTGAAGAATGGACCCACCCATGCCTAGAAATTCGCCTCCTCCCTCCCTTCCCACCCTTTCTCCCCTTTTCTGAGAGGTGTAATGGAGCAGATCTTACAGGGAGCAGCTGCCTCTGTCCCCATGTTTGCCTGCCCCATGCTCTGCTTTCTAACCTCGGGGTGAAAGGGGAACATGGGCTGCCTGGTGCCCCCCAAGACGTCAGATGCCGATCTGCTCTCCCCAGGCAGCGCCACAGCTGCCACCACAGTGCAGGGTTTGGAAAGAGTTGTTCAGCCTCAGTTGGGTGCTAGGCAATTTCCAGCCTCACAGCACCATGAGAAGGTGAGGGCAGCACACTGAGACCTTCATCAGCCGGCTGACCTCCCTCTGCACCCCTCAAACCCTCCCCTGGTGCAGAGGCAACAGGGGATTATGCTCGCTGCATGGGCAGCCTTGGCCAGGGAGAGGTCTGGGGGAGAGGAACATCACTCACTGCAGCTTGTCATCATCTCCAGTAATGTGTGCTCCTTGCACGTGGCTCTTGTGCCCCATCTGCCCAGCAGCAGAGGGGACCCGTACCAGCTTCCACGGTTGTATCAGAGGGTGCAGATGGCCCTTCCTCTTTTGTTGTGTGGCTGCATTCGACTCTCTTCCATTCAGCTGCAGAAGAGCTTATTTCCCTTTGTTTAGATTAGACTTAAGAAAAAACACAAACCTGCACTTCCAAGAACAGATCCCAGTTCTCCCAACACATGCTGTTCAGATGCACACCTCCAATGTGAAAAATCGTGGTTGCTGCAGTTCTCTGTGGGACAAATTTGAAGTAAAAGATGTAGAAGAAGGTCATGAAAAGAGAAGGAATGTGGCTTCACAGTACTATTTTCTGTTTTTGAGAGAGAACATAAATTCTAGATTGTAGGTCCCAATATTTAGGTCATGGAAAGTGTGGGACATTCCTGATTTCATGAAAATGAAACCAGCAACCTTTGGGGTTTGATGAGGAATGTGTCACGTTCCAGAGGTGACTTTGCAGCCCATCTGTGCTGTTGGACCGGTGTGCCCATGGCAGTGAAATACATTCTTCCTCTTGTGCATCCTTCAGAAGCAGCACAGCAATGGGCACGAGAGGGTGTCAAGAGCAGGTCTTAGCTCTTATAATAAATGGAGATGTCTCATATTACAAAAAATACAAAGAAACCATCTCTGTTCCTCGGAGGTCAGCAGCTCCAGAACTTCAGCCCTGCCCCAGGGGCAGCACCTCTTCCCAAGCCCTGTTGCGATATAATTTGAGGGGAACTTCCACAAACACAAAGAATGATTTGAAACGAGTCTCGCCGAGCCTCGAATCTTTCTTTCAAAGATGTTTGAGCCTATTCACAAATCCAAGCAGCCAAACGAAACCCCAGAGGATAAGAGTCACCAGCAGCTTCCACCGCTACCGGCAATCGATCACACACCGGTGGCCGTGCGAGGGTACGGTCTGCACAGGCCAAGGTGTGCTTTTTATCTTTCCATATTGAGTTTGTGCTTTTCTAGGAATACTTTACCTTTGCCCCTGAGCAGTACTTACCGGGTAAAAACACACAATAGAAATCGTATTTATTAGAGTCGTTTTTGTCACGTGCCCTTTCTGCCTGATACGGAGTTTTCTTCATCCTTAAAACGATATCAAGATTCGTATTGATTGCCTTGACAGAAATGAAGTGGCTTTCTCAGCATCGGTGGGTTGCTCAGTGCCCAGGCACATGATCAACTTTTTCCTCTTTTCAGCCTCTAATGTAAGCACAGCCCCTTCAGCTGGTGTCTGGTAGGGAGGTTTCTATGTTCACCCCCATCTGTACTGAGCCACAAGGAAATCAGTCAGAAGAAGTAAGTGTTGGTGGACAGGGAAGGCTCACCAACACCTTCAGGGACATCACTGTGACTCGAGGGCAAAGAAAGCAGTCTGACCTTTGTGTCAGGGAGACATTGCTGGCAACCTCAGGTTCTTTGTATCCCTCACCACTAGAAATGTTGGAAATGAACTGGGGTTCTGGGGAAGACAGCATACAGTGACCTGCTTTCCATCCCTGTGTCTCTCACCACTCGTAGAACTATGAAGTAGAGAGTAGGGGCTGCTGTACTGCTGCAGAGCAAGTCCCTGGGGGTGTTGACACAAAGCTGGTGTGGCTCTGTGGGGCAAAGGTGTCTGCACCAGTGGAGGCTGCTGAAGGTGGGCAGCGTGGTGTGACCAAACTCAGCATGCACCCACGGCATGACCCAGTGTTGCTGAGGAAAAGGGAGCTTGGCAAGAGAGGGAGGAGGGTTCAAAGGAGCAACAGGTTTTGGGGGAAAGAGGCAAATGGAGATGCTGAGATGTTTGTGTGTGAAGCTGGTCATTAGTGCCTTGAGGGCAGATGTTGGCTCTTGGCGAGGCTGTGAGGAGGTGGTGGTGAGAGGTGGAGGTTGAGGAGGACACACTGCATTCAGCTGAACCATGGCCATGGGAACTCCCGCCGTGCCCCATGTTTACAGTCGTATTTGATTTTTATCTATTTCTCTCTCAATTTAAGAGAGAGGAGACTGGATGTCTCCTTGTAGGGGACTCACTTCTGGCCTCAGTTACGCCCTGCAAGCCTGCAGGAGCTCCTTGCTCCAGCAGCCTCACACTGAGATTTACACCAGCATGGTGGAGCTCAGAATCTGGTCCTGCCACCCTTCCTTCTTCTTGTAGGAACTGGTTTGGTTTGTGGCTTGCCCACGAGCCCCACGCAGCTCTGCTTTGCTTTTCTCTACTTTGAAAAAAAACCCTCCAATCTTTGACGGATTCCAGGGCCTGAGGGTGCCACCCCAAAATAAAAACGCACCTTCCCTTCCTCAGGTCCAGTGAAGTTGTTTTCCCCTGCTTCTTGCAGCACAGGTTAAGCCAGTGCCAGCTCTGGTCTCGGGAGATTCCCTGCAACCCCCACTTGCCTCGCTCCGTCGCCGGCAGCTTTTTCATTATTTATTTAATGTCTTGTACCGTAAATAATGGTGACTTTATGGTTATTAGGAACGGGTTAAGGTACATGCGGGCAGCACCAGGCTGCCTTCAAAAGGAACAGGCCCGGCATAAAATGTTGCGATAATTGCTTTACTGCTGAGTGCTTGGTCTTTATTTTGTGTCCGATTTGTCTCTTAAGCCAGCGTAACATTCTCCCCGCTGCAGGAGAATGCAGAGAGCAAATTGAAGGTCTGAGCGTGAACAATGCAACATGGTGCACTGCTGGGTTTTTCTTTTCTTTCCTCTTTCTTCGTTCCTCTCTCGACCTCCCTCCAGTCATCTCTGCTCCCCCTCCCCCTCCAGCCTCCTCTCCCTCTCACGCTGCTCCGGCTCTTCCACCCCTCGGCACCCTGTTATACAGCAGGTGAGGTGGGAGGTGGGAAGCTGGCAGGGTCCTCTTCAGAACCAAAGGAAAAAAAATATATAGAGGTGGAAAGCACCTTCTTATACGAAGCCAGGCGTGTCCTTCAGCCTGAAATCCCAAGCACACGTCCCAACCCACTGATGCTGCTGCCTTTCCTGCTTGCACCAAGGATAAAGACATCCATTCCAAGGATGCTCCTGGGCACGCTGGCAGCTGCCCACGCGTGTCCCTCGTGCGTGCCAAGGAGGAGGCAGCAGGGAGCAGGTCATGGAGGCAGGTGTGCTTTTAAAACACAGCTCCCAAGGTGCTGGGGCCTGGCCAGTGTTTGTGTCCTCCTGCCATATGTGAGAATTACTTTGTTAGTAGTAATCAAACATGGGTTTGCGATCCTTCTAAGGTGAGCTTCCCTTTCCTTCCTCTTGATCATAAGGCAACTGTGGGTGCACTGCAGACAACGCGGGAGCAGAGGGGCTGTGGTGGGTGCATCATTCATCCCAAGGCCCTGGTAGCTGACCCGTCTCCTTGCCTATCCGTGTGCTCCTCCCTGGCATGAAGCCATCTGAATTGCTTTCTTCTGAGACGTATTTTTCGGTGGAGGGGGAAAAACCTAGTGCCAGCTTGGTTCCTGTGTGACACTGCATGTCTGGGTTGCTCCTGTTGACCTTAACCAAGCTGGACCTCAGTGATCTGGAGTGTGAAATGGCACCACAGCTCCCAGTGTGCTTGATTATGAGTCTCTGGTGTAACAACCATCCAGAAAGTGCTACACCAGAGGGACGGAGGTCTGCTACAGACCCTCCTGTCTCTCCTCTGTCCAGTGGCGGGTGGAAACAAAGGTTGCAGTTTCTCATCTAATCTCTGGTTGTAGAAGAAAAATCATTGCTTATTGACGTGGCCCTGTGAACTCCTCTGGAGTGTCTGGATCTCCGTGCTGGAGAATCCTCCTCTGGTCAGGAAGTCAGCAATTTCCTTGTGCAGAGTGTGCTGGCATGAGAGGACGGGGCAGTGGGGAGCTGGCCTGGTGCAGGGCAGCTGGACAGCCCTTTCTCCATGCCTTGCTAGCAGTGTTGGCACCAAGGCAGTATTTGTTTTACTAAGGGGGAAACAGTGAAAAGGAGGTTGACTGCAAAGGAGTCCACAGCCTCCTCCTGGATGCCCAGCCGGGAGTCTTCTGAGATGTTCAGAATCTCTCCTACTTGAGATTGGATCTTTGTGGTTTGGTCTTTCTAGGCCTTATTTATGTGGTATGGAATATGCAACTAAACATATCCCCTCATGCAGATGCTTTGGTTTGGATTTTGCTCAGGAGTTAAGGTTTGGCTGCTATCCCAAGGTACCCACCTGAGAAGCTGGTACGTGCAAAAAGTCAACTTTTTGCTTTGCCCTCTCTTCCTGCTTTAGCTAGAGACACGGTGCCTGCAGGGAATTAAAAACCAGAGAGTTTTACCTTCCCTGGGCCTCTGGAAAATAACTTGATTAGCAGAGGAAATTATTACACAAAAGAAGGGTGTTTTGTTGTTTTTTTTCTTTTCAAGGATCCAGGAGTTATTTCAATCAGAAAGTGCTAATCATCAATTTAAGCTGAAGAATCAATGGCTTGTAGCCGTGGCAAAAGCCAAATCAATGCTGAAAATCTGACCCATGGATAGGTTTGGTCCCCTTTCTCACACTCCCCACCTGCCTTCCTTCCCCCTCCCCTTGTCCCTTAGAGCAGTGACCGAGTAATTAATAAGGCATAAGGAGAAATCAAAACGAATTGGGCTGAGCCAGAGAAGGATGAGCAGGAGGAAGGATTTGCTCTGTGTATCTGAACAGCTTTAATTAGCTGTTTCTTAGTCTCTTTGGTTTGGTTGCTTGTTAGGGTAATCCAGTTAAAGAGCTGCCTTTCATCTCCGTTAGACTTTTCTCAGCAGAGAGGGATGGGGTGAGCTGCTCTGGAGCACAGGGTGGTGCGGGTGGGATGGGGTGGGAGCCCAGGCCACCCCAAACCCCAAACACAATTGTTCCTACAGGGCTGCTGCCTTTAAAAACAACTAAAACAAGCCAGCTCCAGTGCAGCCCTCCAGCTAGCCACGAAAGTCAGTGGTAAAATGGCTAATGTGCTTCTCTGGGCTTAATGTGTCCTGTTTTCTGACCCCGAAACGTTTTCTTTATGAAAGGATCAAGTTGGGAGCATTGTCCCAGCGCCTTGAAAAGAGCTGCACAGAATGCTCTTTTGTGTTAAGTTGCCTTTTTTTCCCCCTTTCTCTCTCTCTCTCTTTTTTTTTTTTTTTTTTTTGAGCCACTGCCTGCTGTGGTTTTTTTTCCTCCCCCTCCCTTCTGCACGATGGGGGGAGAGGCTGGGACGGACAGTGATACAGACAGAGACTGTCTTGATGAACCATCTGTGCCACAGTGTAATCCAGTGGAGCTGAAAAATTAAACAGCATTTTCAATTAACTTTCTCTCTCTGGCTCTCTTTTTTTTTTTTTTTTTTTTTCTTGTTCTTCTTCTTCTTTGGGAGAAGTTTTATTTTAACCCCTTGGAAGCCACTGAGGGGGGTAGGGGTGGGATATCAGATGCAGCAGCAGCAAGGGCAGGGCACATGTAAAAATACACACACCTGGGCTCAGGACAGTGTCTGTGGAGCCCAGCCTCCTGTCTGGGGCAGGACACGCTGCCTGAGATAGGGGATGATTTTGGAAAGCATGTGATTTTGGAACAAATGGCCCACAGGGCAACTTTTTCTTACTCAGTTGAAAGAGTGTGTACTCCTTTAAGATGAGACAATGGCCGTTTTTGTTTATTCTTGTTGATACAACCTAGGGTGTTTTCATTATCCTGTTTAAGTGGGGGTTTTCTCTCTTTGATTGTAGCCTCAGTGCAAGGAGTCCCAGGGGTTAACTCTCCATTGTCCATATCTATGGCCTTTTTATCAATTGCAAAGGGGTTTTGCCATTCATCTTCACTTCTTCATTTAATTTCCTCCTGACTTTACCCCAGGAAAGGTGTAGTAGGTATTATTTTATTAAAACTACTCCTCTTCCACTCCCTGTTTCGTCTTTGTGACCATTTTCACTCGTCCTGTACAAAAAAAAAAAAAGAAAGGTGTTTTGGTTGTTCCTGACCTCGGGAGCTGGCTGTGGTTCATGTGCAGGCTGCTGTTTGCAGCAGAGGTGTAGAGGCTGGTGTGGGATGCAGTGCTCCTGATGCTGACAGCTGATACATGCCTGTGGCTCCTGGGTTGTGGTCCCTGTGACTGTTTGGTGGAGAATCCTGCCTTTTGCCCTTTGTTGACTCTTGCTGTCCTTGGTGTTCACTTGGAAGCTCCTCTCTCGAGGCATTTAGAAAGCAAAAAACCACCCAACTTGCCATCTAGTCATTGAGCTGAGGCACTTGGACAGTTCCCAGGGAGAAGAGAGTATTTGCCTTTGCAGGAGGCTCCTTTTGTTGTGTGTGTTAAATCCTGGTCATCTGAACACAGTCTTTAGTTCTGGAACTGTTTCCAGAGATTTGCCTGACACTGAAGCAGGGTTTTGCTCCTCTGTAATCCTCATGGCCATCCCATGGCCTCTTTGAGAAACATTACCAATGTTTTGCCCTCCAGTCCTGTGGCTTAGTGGTTGCAATAATCCTTGCACTATTTTGCTCTTATAAGCTCCTAAGTACTCTCAGTACTTCAGAAGGCAGATGAACCTCATTAGTACTTTATTTTGAAGGAGAAATGAAGCAAAGGGACTCACCAGAAGTATCAAGAGGTGAGCAGCATCAGGGCTGAGTCTGGTCCACGAGCTGAAAGTCCAGGCTGTCTCTTGTTTCTGGTGGAGTTGAGCTGCTGGAGGCGAGGAGGATGTCCAGCCCCACCATCCCCACATCCTCTCACTAGTGTCTCCCCTGGACCTGGGAATTTGGACTCTTGTAACCTATGTGTTGTGCACACACACAGGTGGAAGCCCCTACTCCTTCAGCTCATCTCTTGCGTCCCCCTTGAAGCAATCCAGCAACCTTCCTGAGCCGGCCCAGCTCCACATCCTCCTCCTCCTCCACCTCCCTGATCAGTAAGCTTTCTTTTCCCACATTTACAGCACAGCAGCAGCAACTTTTCCCCAGCAGTGACCTCAGGGAAAGACCCACAAGGATGGCTGCATGCTGGTTTCCCCTCCTAGTGCTTGCACTGGGGGCACAGAGCTGGCTGAGGGGTAAGCACAGAGCCTAAGCCCAATCTTTGTCCTTGGCTGTTGAACATTCCAGGTGTCCATCCACAGCCATGTTGGCTGGGGGCTAGGGAAGGAAAACCTTTATTTCCTATCAGAGCAAATCCAGGCCATCCCTGGACCTGGACTGCTCTGTCCCACTGCAAAAGCTAGGACAAGGGTGCTTTGAGGCACAGCAAAGCCATAGCTTCACTGCAGCCTTTGCATCTCTGCTTCAGACCTGTTTCACACAGTTGGGTAAGACCCAGCAAAGCAAAAATAAACCTCTTCCCCATGCAGCCAGTGTTCCCAGCCCACTAACTTCTGCAGGCAGGAGGAGAAGTCACTGAGGCATGCAGGTTTCTTCAAGCCCTCCACTGCAGCTGGAGCTTGTCACTCCTCAGGCTATCAGACGAGCAGGGAGAGCTGCCACTTGCACCCCTGTGCCCACTCACCCTGCATTCACCGTGCCCCCTCGCAGAGGTCCCTCCCCAGCCCACAGCCCCTTGTTGGGGAGAGCAGCCCCTGGCTCTCCCCCTCCACGCGGGCAGCCTCCCAGTTACCAGGGGCTGCTGCTGGCATGACAGGGGGGAAGAATACTCAGCAAATTGCTTTGCTGCACATCTTAAAGCAGCCCTTGATTTGATTTAAACAAAAACAAAAGGGGGCTTGGTGGAAAGCGGGGCGATTGGCGGGCGCAGGCCCTCTTCTGTGTCTTGCACACACAGGCTCGCATAAGTGACAGCTCAGTGGGCCGCTGTGGATGGCTTTCATTGCACTGGCTCAGCCTTTCGCTGGGGAAAGCCAAAGTGTCTGTCACCGTGTGTCCCTCCCGGCCCCCCCCCTCCCCACGCCTTTTCTTTTGCTGTTCCCTTTTCTTTCCCTCCCTCTCTCTGCAGAGGAATGGGCGAGACCTTTGCATTCAAAGGGAGGATGGCTCTGTGAGGTCTCACTGAGGGTGGAAATCGCTTTAGCAGAGATGATGTTTCTTTGTTTAGGGGCAAATTGTGCCCCTTTCTGCGGCTCCAGTATTGCCAGATGCTGTCATCTGCAGGGGGTCCCCAGAGAGGGGTGCGGGAGCCACGAGGGGAGAGGAAGGACTCCAGGAGGAGAGCTGCTGGTTTTATCACTTTTCAATGGGAGGCAGGCACACAAGGGGGAATGGGGAAAGGTTTGGAAGATGTGTGGTCGGTGTGTGAGGAGCTGTATGTGAGCGAGGGCACAGGGAAGAGGTGCAGCTGGCTGGAAAGGCCCATGGGCTCCTTCCTTACTTCTTGGGGCTGTGGGGTCCGTGTGGTTGCTGAGCAGTGGACGCTTTGGTCTGTGTTTCTGCTGCTATTCAATACTGTATCAGATTCCTGTGCTGCTTCCACCTCCAGTCTTGACCAAAATGGAGCCGTAGGACTGAATTAACTGGTGCAGAGGGAGATGGATTGGGTATTGCATTTCAGTGCCTCTAGTCGTTCATTTGATTGGAGCCGTGCTGACCACATCCAGCTCTCGGAGCAAGCTGGAATAGATGCGTCCCTCGGCTTTCGCGTGAACCTTGCACAAAATGCAGGGTAGTGGGATCAAGAAAAAACAATGAACAGCATCAAGGAAGACACAGGTTGCTTGGACATGTGGCAATGGGTGTGATGGGGGACAGTGTCTTGATGCAATCAGCACCCGCTGCACTTTGTGCCTGAGTGCTGAACATACTGTGGACAACTGCAGACATCCCAGGGAGAAGCAGGGCTTGGGAGCACCGGCAGAACTTTTGAGGACATGTCTTGTGATGTCCAAGCATGTAGTCTTGTCCAGCTATGGCTGAGTGTGAATGCTTGGGATGAAACATTCTCCTGAGCTCCTAGACCAGGGCCATTCTTACTTTGGCAAGTGAACAGCCCCCTCAGGCACCTGTCCCCTTCTTGAGCTGTCTGACACCTTTGCTGAGCTCAGCTCCCAGATATTTTCATCAGTGGGTCTTGCGGGCTCTCATTCCTGAGGCCCCAGAGCATGGTTGTCTCAGTCCTCCACATCTGGTCATCTTTCTGGCCACAATCCTGCAGCAGATGTCAGGCCTACGTGTGTCCAAGGATGCACTTCTAGGCTCGATGGTTGGTGTTTGGAAGCAGACAGGGTGGTTGCTTTAGCAGATCACTGTAACCTGGGGCTGTTTAGTCTGGAGAAGAGGAGACTGAGGAGGGATCTTATTAACATTGACAGATATCTAAAGGGTGAGTGTCAGGAGGTTGGGGCATCCCATTTTTCTATGGTAGCCAGCAACAGGACAAGGGGTGATATAATGAAGCTGGAACACAAAAAGTTCCATTTAAACATAAGAAGAAGCTATTTCCCTGTTCAGGTCAGGGAGCCCTGGCACAGGCTACCCAGAGGGGTTGTGAAGGCTCCTTCCTTTTGGAGGTCTTCAAGACCCACCTGGACATGTTCCTATACCACCTGATCTAGGTGAACCTGCTTCTGCAGAGGAGTTGGACTGAATGATCTCTAAAGGTCCCTTCCAACCCTGCCATTCTATGATTCTATGATTTTATGAAGAATGTGATGTGGAACATGAATTTTGGCATGTGTGCCGCTCCCAATAGTCTGTATCTGTATCTGTATTCCTAGTGGCAGGGTCAGACTTACCACTGGCCTGCTTTGGCAGAGTGGAAGGGAAGCAAGTATCCCAGTGAGGGATAAGGAGAGCAATTCGCTTGGGTGATCCCACAGAGCCCTCCTGCCAGCCCTGGCTTCACACACCTCAGCTGTGCCCGAACACTTTCCGTCGGTCCTTTTGGCAACCTCACAGTTAAAAACTTTACCAGTTTCTTTCTCTCTCTTTTTCCCTTTCCTTCCTTTTCAGAGTTGACAGGGGCAAAATAAAGGCTTTATTTTTTTTTTTTAAACAATTTTGTTCCTTCTGGGAGTGATGGAGCGAGAGTGAGTGAAGATTATAGCTCTGTGTGCCGAAGACCTTCATAATGGGGGGAGAAACAGTGACATAATGGGAACCTAATGGCAGTAATTGGCCCTGGTTTTGACAGGGCCTATATCACAGCTCAGGAAAAAAAGAGATGTTTAAAGTAAAAATTTACACAAAATTATACGGTTTGGGGGGTGAAAACGGCTGTTTGGTTTTTATCTCTCTCTTTTCCCATTCCTCTGGGGACGTTGCCTCGCGCTGTGTTTGTGTCTGTGTGCGTTTTCATGTCCATCACTTAATCAAAGTCAGAATGCGGGTCCCTGAAAAAGGGAGCCCTCCGCACGGCGCCTGGGTTGTTACAGAGCTGGGTCAGACTCTGAAAGCTGCTGCTGCTCGAGTCTCCTTCAGCAGACGTGGGATGAAGGGGGAGCACTGAGGTTTCTCTGAAGCTCGGCTGTGCCAAAGCAGGTGCCACAGGAAAGTGAGGAGCATGGCAGGGTGCAGAAGGTGGAGCAGCAAAGAGGGGTTGTGGGCAGAGGTACCTGTTTCTCCCTGCTGTCCACACTACCAAGAAAGATCCCTTCTGCCTTCCCCCACCTCCCCTTGTAGGAGCTGTGGGGGCCCATGCCTGCAGAGGACAGGGAAAAGGATGTGAATCCATCGAGCCAGAGAAAGGGCAGCGCCATGGCTGAGGGCTGCACTGCCATCCCCTTAGTCCCCAGCGCACCACTTTTAACTGTATGCAGAGAGCAGAGCTCCACCACATCTCACCCGTGCTCAGACCCTATGAACTTCTGTCCTTGAACGCAGCCACAGCTCTCCCAGCCTTAGTCAGCTTCTTGATCATCTCCCAGGATCCCTGTTCCTGCTGTGCTCCAGATGATCTCTGCCTCTCTCCTGCACTGCAGTCCCAGGGGACATCATCCTTGCTTCAACATGGCTATGTCAGCACCAGTCAGAGTAAAACACTGCTCCAAGCTCTGATGCCTTTGCAGGCCTGTAGCACACTGTGTGTTTTGTGTTGCCATATCAGAGGTCCAGCTTGATGTCCCCTATCATCACTCAGGTCTTCCTTGCTGCTGCAGCTTCCCTCACACATTTTCTTCCCTGAGGCATATCAGTCAGCTTGTTTTCACTTGGAATAGTGAAAGCTTGTAGGCTCTGTAGGATTGCACTCTGAAGGCCCTTAGACAGAAAGCAGCCACAGGCTTGGAGGTGTGACCACATACAGAAGCTTGGGAACATGGAACCATGAGTATTTGTGTCTATCTGTGCCATTTTATGTACACTGCTTGGGACAGGGACTCAAGCTTGTACCAGACC
>WBNH01008000.1:53981-116831 GCA_013401255.1 Urocolius indicus | reverse complement strand
AATGAAGCTGGAACACAAAAAGTTCCATTTAAACATAAGAAGAAGCTATTTCCCTGTTCAGGTCAGGGAGCCCTGGCACAGGCTACCCAGAGGGGTTGTGAAGGCTCCTTCCTTTTGGAGGTCTTCAAGACCCACCTGGACATGTTCCTATACCACCTGATCTAGGTGAACCTGCTTCTGCAGAGGAGTTGGACTGAATGATCTCTAAAGGTCCCTTCCAACCCTGCCATTCTATGATTCTATGATTTTATGAAGAATGTGATGTGGAACATGAATTTTGGCATGTGTGCCGCTCCCAATAGTCTGTATCTGTATCTGTATTCCTAGTGGCAGGGTCAGACTTACCACTGGCCTGCTTTGGCAGAGTGGAAGGGAAGCAAGTATCCCAGTGAGGGATAAGGAGAGCAATTCGCTTGGGTGATCCCACAGAGCCCTCCTGCCAGCCCTGGCTTCACACACCTCAGCTGTGCCCGAACACTTTCCGTCGGTCCTTTTGGCAACCTCACAGTTAAAAACTTTACCAGTTTCTTTCTCTCTCTTTTTCCCTTTCCTTCCTTTTCAGAGTTGACAGGGGCAAAATAAAGGCTTTATTTTTTTTTTTTAAACAATTTTGTTCCTTCTGGGAGTGATGGAGCGAGAGTGAGTGAAGATTATAGCTCTGTGTGCCGAAGACCTTCATAATGGGGGGAGAAACAGTGACATAATGGGAACCTAATGGCAGTAATTGGCCCTGGTTTTGACAGGGCCTATATCACAGCTCAGGAAAAAAAGAGATGTTTAAAGTAAAAATTTACACAAAATTATACGGTTTGGGGGGTGAAAACGGCTGTTTGGTTTTTATCTCTCTCTTTTCCCATTCCTCTGGGGACGTTGCCTCGCGCTGTGTTTGTGTCTGTGTGCGTTTTCATGTCCATCACTTAATCAAAGTCAGAATGCGGGTCCCTGAAAAAGGGAGCCCTCCGCACGGCGCCTGGGTTGTTACAGAGCTGGGTCAGACTCTGAAAGCTGCTGCTGCTCGAGTCTCCTTCAGCAGACGTGGGATGAAGGGGGAGCACTGAGGTTTCTCTGAAGCTCGGCTGTGCCAAAGCAGGTGCCACAGGAAAGTGAGGAGCATGGCAGGGTGCAGAAGGTGGAGCAGCAAAGAGGGGTTGTGGGCAGAGGTACCTGTTTCTCCCTGCTGTCCACACTACCAAGAAAGATCCCTTCTGCCTTCCCCCACCTCCCCTTGTAGGAGCTGTGGGGGCCCATGCCTGCAGAGGACAGGGAAAAGGATGTGAATCCATCGAGCCAGAGAAAGGGCAGCGCCATGGCTGAGGGCTGCACTGCCATCCCCTTAGTCCCCAGCGCACCACTTTTAACTGTATGCAGAGAGCAGAGCTCCACCACATCTCACCCGTGCTCAGACCCTATGAACTTCTGTCCTTGAACGCAGCCACAGCTCTCCCAGCCTTAGTCAGCTTCTTGATCATCTCCCAGGATCCCTGTTCCTGCTGTGCTCCAGATGATCTCTGCCTCTCTCCTGCACTGCAGTCCCAGGGGACATCATCCTTGCTTCAACATGGCTATGTCAGCACCAGTCAGAGTAAAACACTGCTCCAAGCTCTGATGCCTTTGCAGGCCTGTAGCACACTGTGTGTTTTGTGTTGCCATATCAGAGGTCCAGCTTGATGTCCCCTATCATCACTCAGGTCTTCCTTGCTGCTGCAGCTTCCCTCACACATTTTCTTCCCTGAGGCATATCAGTCAGCTTGTTTTCACTTGGAATAGTGAAAGCTTGTAGGCTCTGTAGGATTGCACTCTGAAGGCCCTTAGACAGAAAGCAGCCACAGGCTTGGAGGTATGACCACAAACAGAAGCTTGGGAACATGGAACCATGAGTATTTGTGTCTATCTGTGCCATTTTATGTACACTGCTTGGGACAGGGACTCAAGCTTGTACCAGACCCTCAAAAAAAGCTGTGTGTATTGGGGTGTAAGCGTGCCTGTCTCAGGTGTCGCATGTTGACTTGTTGGTTGAAAATGTTTCTGTTCTTTCCCTCTCTCCTGACTCCAGGACCTTCAAATGTGTCTAGTAAATAAACTAGAGGCTTGCTATGTCCATTACCAGGTAGGAACTGGACAATACTCTTCAAGATTAGTAGCCCAAGGAGGCAGATTGGATGGATATACATTTATCCCATGGGAGTGGCCAGAGAGGGTTTGTACAGATGCCTTGCCCCCATTCTGACCAAAAGAAAACCAGTAGATTTGCAGTAGTTCCGTTTGAAAGAGACAAGGAGCTTAAAGCAGGATCTCTCAGGGAAGACACCCGAGGGCTGTTGTTACACCTCTGTGTTAAGGGATCAATAGTCTTTTGGACCAAAGAGATGACTGATGTCAGAAATGCCATTGCCTGTGCAGCTGGGTTGGAAGTGGTGTGCCGTGATCTGGGAGGGTAACCTGGGCTCTCTGAGTTCTTGCTGAGCGTGCAAACCCTGGGTGGCCCACTCTGGTGTAATGTTTTAGGAATAAGTAAGCGCATCTCTCCTCTAAGCTACAAGCAGTTGTCTGTCCTTTGACCCGGGCAGTAATGGGGTTGTGGCCACAATACAGAAGCTCAGTGCTCACTCACAAACCCCACACAGATCACCTCCTGTTGTAATCTGCCTGGAGAGGGACATCCCTTGGCCCTTGTTTCTGCAGCCATCTCACACTTCCCCACCATCTCCCAGGAGAGGCAGGGAATATGCTGAGCTCCATTTTCAGGATGGGAATGCAAAGTCTCAACACTTGTGCTGCTGGCTGGCTGTGGGGAAGGGAAGTCCTTTTGACACTAGATGCTGAGCACAGCCATAACTCTTCCCTGCGCTTGCTTTAATTGACTCTGGGGTGCCTCTCTGCCCACCCCACCGTGGAGCTCGTGTGTGTGACTGTGTGTGCTTATGCGCATGCACCTGACTGACCTTAAACAAGTGTGCAAAAGTCGTTTGCCTTCCCAGCTCAAAGGCAGCAGGGCTGCTGGGGACCTCGGGGGCAGGGGGAAGGCAACATCTGTTCAAAACCAAACAGTGCCTCCTGCTAAATGGCCTAGAAAGCTCCTGCGAGCGGGGTCCTGGGTGGAGATTCCAATGCTGGGAATGTTTTGTCTGGAGGAGCTGGGATCGGAGGTGGGTGTCCGTGGGGGCTCCCACATCCTGAGAATGAGCCACATCTGGGGAAGTCGTTTGGCTGGTGCTGATGGTTCCCCAAGCACTCTTGGCTTTAATGACTCGTGATGCCGCAAGAAGTGGCCCTGTAATGGCCATTCCATGCTTGGCCAAGGGCCGTGTGCTCTGCCCTTGTAACAGAGTGTTTTCTCATTCCCACTGGGGACCAGCACCTTCTGGTCTCCAACTGCCCCAGGCAGGGCCACCTGGAGACCCTTTGGGAAGGATTTGGGGGATTTGCAGGTTGCAGTAAGGTGTGCTTCTGCTGCCCATCCAGGTGTGTTTGTTCTGGCTCTGCTCTACCCATCACCAGTGCTGGGCCTGCATGAGGTGGGTTCAGAGGTACCGCTGCTGTCTAAGTCTGAACAGGGACCTGCTGCTTGTAATGAGAGGGAGAAGAGGAGCACTCTGACCCTGGAACAATAGTCCCAGCTGTTTCACTGCCCAGGAGCTGGGTTTTCTGTGAGGATGCTATGTTGTGTCGCTCACAGAAAGGGTGGCCAAGTCCCAGAACACCAGCACCAGGCTTGCCTGCTGGAACTTGATGGGACCAAGCACCTCCAAGCATGGCCCTGCACTCACAACCCTTCTTACTGTGCAGCTGAGAGAAAGTGCTGGCATTTGTCTCCCATGTCCCAGACAAACGGCCACAGCTTTTCAAAAAAGTCCCTGCTTTGGACCTCTCACCCTTCACACAATTACAGAGACCCTAGCAGTCCTATCAGCCCAGCATCTGGCCAGCCCTGTCCCTCTGGCCATTTTCAGCTCTGATCAGCACTGTTCTGAATTGCTTTGAGACTTGTCCTGCTGGGAAGCAAACTAGAGATTTGTATAATCCAGCACCTTCCTTACAATGATGAGTGGAGCTCAGCACTCCAGCAAGAGTTTTAAGTACTCTGCAGTTAGCAGTTTGGAGTTAATTCCCTTCCAGCCCTCGTCCTGCTCACTGATAGACCTTAGTTTAAATCCCCTGCCTGCATGGCAAATCTAAGGCAAAGTTTCCTTGGCTGAAAGTTGCCTCCTGCTGACTTGGTGGTGTGCAGTAGCCATGGTGCTCACGTGGCTTTTCTGCTCTCCCGGTATCATCATTAGTACCCCATGGGAGGATTTCGGTGGGCCTCAACCCAATTTCTGGTGCCACGTGCACTTAGTGACAAGGACTCTGCTCTGCTTCTTGTTGTCAGCCTTGGCACAGAAGCTGAAGCCCAAGAGGGCTTCAAGAATGAAGAAGGGCTTCAAGGAGAATGAAGAACACCATGCAAAGCATGCATCCTGGCTCTCATCCTGCAGCCTCTGAGGTTGCTGCTGATCCCACCAGATCCGTGGGGTTATCAGAGCAGACTGCCCCTGCCACACGGCCTCGTAGCAGAGTACTGCAGCTAAGGACCTACTAGTCTTTTTGTGTGCAGGCACAATGGTTCTCCAGGCTCCAGCTGTGGTGAAGAGGGATAGAGGGACTGGGTCATTGCCCAGTGGCTCCTCTGGTGCCATGGATGTTCTCTTTGGTTGCACTGGTTTGAGGATCTGCCCAGGTGTGCTCCCACTCTTGCTGTCTCAACAGTGTCCAGGTCTGGCTATTTCTGGAAGACAGACCTGATGCTGTTGATAGTCCCCCCTATTCCTCCTCTCCTGCTCCTAGTGTGGGCAACTTCCCTTTGATGCTCTCCTGCTTCCCACCCTGGATGAAGATCTGTTTCCACACCAAACTCAAAGCCCATGACAGCAGCAGCAACGACGCTCGGGTACGGACTGGGAGCTGCTGGTAGGGCCTGGTTCCCACTCGGCTCGGGGCTGTGGTACCGCATCCTGGCAGGAGCCCATGCGCCGTGATGCCGCTGGGGAGCAGGGAATTCCCTCCCGCAGCCAGCGCTCATAAAGCCGCAGGTGTGGGATGTTTGTTATTTAGTCTACAGCTTGGTATGTGACAGTTTCTTTTCTACTCGGAGTGGTTTCAGATAATTAGTACATTACGATTCCCCCACCTTGAGTGGGGGAGAGAGGAGGGGGCAGCCCACCCTCAGACTACTTGTAATTTCACATCCTGTGTTTTATGGACCTGAACTGTTCGGGGCGGGGAGTTGGATGGGGATNNAAAAAAACCCAACAAGATGCTCTCGTTTTTTTTCTCTTCCCCCAGCCTGTCCGTGTTCCCCTCTCTTCCTTTTTATTACACGCTTATCGCTTCTTTCCCTCCTGCTTTTGAAATTGATTTCCTTTCCTTTCTCCCCTATTCAGGGCCTAAACGCTGAATGTTCGATATTTCATTTGAGGCCGCTAATCGCATTACCACCCTTGACGTTTTACAGATATCATATTATGGGCGCAAATTTGGCAAATTATTAGCGTTGTAATGTATAGCTTGTCAAAGGTATTTAAGACACTAAGAGCCCTGGGCTTATCGGGGTTAGCAGAGAGCTCTCGTTGAGCTTTTGAAATGCAGAGAGCCGGTTATAAAACACACTGTGACTCTCTTTTCAGCTTGTAAAAAAAAAAAAAAAAGAGAGAGAGTTCGAGAGAGAGAAAAGAGTGGAGGAGAGGGGGGGGGGAAGAAAATATCATCCGTCTATCAGGGGCTTCCAGGGCTGATAACAAGCAAAATTCTTCTCTGTGGGTTTCACTGGAAATGTGAGAAGCTTTTAAAACGTTTCACAAGCTGTCTGGGAAAGAGAAAGGGGGGGAAAAAAATCTTTATTGAAAGGATGTAGCAATCTTTTTACTGAAGTCTGTTTATCTCCTGGGAACAAGCTGTAAGTAGGAGTTTCCCTCCCGGTCACCAGAGGGGTTTGGGGAGGGAGAACGGGTCCTTTGGTGCTCTTGTGCTGTTCCCTGTGGGGAACTCTTTGGGCCAGCCTGGGATGCTGGAGGCAGGGGATGGGTCCCGGCAGCCCTCCCTCACCCTGCTGGGCCAGGATGCTTGTTGCCACATCCCGTTAAGCGGCGGAGGTGGGGAGGGCAGATGCTGCCAGGCCAGCCACAAGAGTGAGGGTCCAGGGAAGCCCCTTCCCTCCTGCCCCAGCGCAGCTCTAGGGCAGGCAGAGCAGTCCAGAGACAATGCTGGCATTTACTCAGCAGCTCTCTCCCAAAGGAAGGTGTTTCCTCTCTGATCAGTTTATTAAAATGGTTTTAAGTCCTTTTAAAGCCCTGTGGGGGATTTGTGCCTTCCCTTGGTGTGGAGATGCAAGCGTGTGTGTGTTTCCCCCTCTCTTTTCAGGCAGAGGGAGGAGGGGGCATGGCAGCGCTGGGTCACATTTTGCTCCCAATATTGTGATGCTAACAAGCTGTGGAGTTCGTCAAGGCGAAGCCGGGCTCGGGCAGGACTGGGGAGGGGGTGACGGGGTTGGCGTGATTCACTCCCCGCTGGCAGCAGAATGGATATCATGCGTCTTATTACAGAGTTAGACAGACAGAGCCCCACCACTGAGAGCTGTCAGTCCTGCCTCCGCTTCACAAAAACAAGCCATAAATAAGCAAATGCCTCACAGCAAGGGGGCTTGTGTGTGTGTGTGTGTGTGTGTGTGTGTGTGTGTGTGAGAGAGAGAGAGAGAGTGTGTATGAAAGAGGGAGAATGGCTTCGTGTGGAATACGCTGGGGGGGGGGGGGGGGGGGGAGCATTTGGAACCCCTGTTTGTAAGAGGCAGAATGGGTGGGATTTCTACCTCCGGGGGACTCCATGGAAGAGAACACGTGTCTTCATATTGCCCTGCTGAAGTGTTTGGAAACATAACCTTGTGCACACCAGACAGCACACACCTGGGTGAAAGCATGCCAGCACAGTGTGTAAGCACGTTTACAGCGGCCTGTGTTTGCGAAGCTGTGCTGGCAGAAGAGATAGCTGAGGAGGGGTTCTTCTTGCAGAGGTGTTTCGCTGGGAGGACACAATGGGATGCTGAGGTGTGCAGAAGCTTTAAAAGTACCTGTTGCATACACACGTGGCCTGGCTGCGATGCACACAGGCTGGGAAGAGGCAGAACAGTGGGTTGAGGGAGGTGTTGTGCTTCTCTGAGCACAGAGCACCTCTGAAAGGAGCTGAGCGTGGAGATGGTAAGGCTGCAGTGCTGCTATGTCACCCGCTCCTCCTGGGCTGAGGCAAGGGTTGGCACACGTTGCCCTGCCTCTGTTGATGGGCACAGCAGGTTTTCCTGTCAGTCTTATCTATCCCTCTTCCACTGTGGGTGCTCTACCATCCACCTCCTCCCAGCAGCTTTCAGCCTCTTCACATTTTGTGGTGCTTGAGGGGGCTTTCCAGTGGAGATGTAGAGCCCACATGCAGAGCACCATTTGATCATCAGTTTGCTTTTCTTGTTCAGCATTGCTGGATATCTGAGAGGTAATCCATGGACCTTGAGGGGCTACACACCACAGGCTGCAAATCACTATGTTCAGCCTACGTCTGTCAAAGATTTTTGTAACTGCCCCCGTGCCTGTAGGAGGACAAGGGACGGTGTCCTTTGATCAGCTGGTTAAAGCAGTGAACCACCTGATTTTAAGGGTTTTCACTGTGATACAGGGCTGCTCAAGCACCTCTGTGCCATGCAGCAAGTTTTGGGGCAGTGCTAAGGGCTGGAAGGGCATCAGCCACAGGGCAGGCAGCAGTGCACAGACCCAAGTGATGCTGGGCACTGTTGATTCTTGCAGGCTCTCAGAGCAGTGGTGGGAAGGAGAAGACACAGCAAGATTTGGGAAAGGTTTCTGGGTTCGGTTTGACTCCTCTGAGGAATTTGCCTCGTTGCAGGCAAATGTGCCAGGCAAGCCTTTTCTGTGAGCTACTTCTCTATCTCGTATGACTGCCCGTGGCCCTTGTACCTTAAAAGAAGGCAGTAGGGAAAAGACACCTCCCTGTCCTCAGTTGTTTTCTGCTGGGTTGAAGTCCATCCTTAGGGCTTTGGCCCCTAAATGGACAGAAGTTTGTTTGCTTTGAGCGTGGAGCCCTGGGCTCCCTTTCCCTCTCAGCCTCCTAAGGATGCAGCATTCACCCCCTCTCTCACATGAAATGGCGCATCGGTAAGTGCTACTTAAGAAAACACATGTTCTCCCCCTTGAAAGCAGCCCCCCCCTCCCCCTTCCCACTCCCCCCTCACACCAACACCTTTCTTTATTCGACCCAAACCTCACCAAGGGGAATTTGCAACAACTGCGGTGATAAATCCGCCCGCAGATAATTGGCAAGAAAACAACACTTGTGCAGTATATAACGTTTTATGGTTGTTTCATGTACTTTATTATAATACTAATGAGCAGTTATATATCAGGAGCTAACTGCACGCCGGATTAGCTTGTTAGCATGATATGAAACGGCAGAGCAAATAGTCCAGTCCTCCTCACCCGCACGCTGCCCTCCCCCTACCTCTCCTTCCCATTTGCACTGAGTAATTAGTATGCAAATTAGACCCCGGGACCACACAAGTTCTAGTATATTACAAGGGCTTTATTATGCTCTTGTGAGTAGATGATGGAAGCGGCCCATGACAGTGTTTATCTCACTACCTCTCTCTTTTTCTCTCTCACATACGTTGGCAGAGAGCAAACACACACTGAGCTGGGCCCTGTACCATTATGGCTCCCTGAAGATGCCACAAGCTTGCCTTTATCCCGACAACCCGAGTTAAGAGCCTCCTCTGGAAACACCATAACAATGATGTTAATAATAATAATAACCCTGATGATGATGGTGATGCTAAGAGCAGCCTTGGCTCTGGCAGTCATGGTGATGATTGCAGGAGCAAGGAGAAAGAGCAGAGCGAGCCAGAATGAGCTCTTTGTCACCTGGGTCATGCTGCGGAGGAGCAGGAGTTGGCCTGTGTTTCCAACCCTGCAGGAGTATATTGCTTTCTTGTACCACAGGATTATGGTGTGTTAACTGCTGCTGGCGTGTGATGCTCAGAGCGAAGCATCTTCATAGTCTTTGATCATTTCCAAGCTGTTGAGAGATAGATCTCAGCTGAAGTTTGCTTCTGGGTTCCTTTCCTCTTCCTTTTTTTTGTTTTGTTTCTCTGTATACCATACTTCTTGTCCACCTTTCTCTTTCTCCTGTAATTTCTCACGGAGGTGGTCTGCCTCTTCTCACTGTTTACCTGATGATGGACAGACATCCCTGAACATAGGCACTTTCTATTTAAACTAGACCATAAGACACCAGCAGCATCCTCCGTCTCTCCTGCCAGCATGACTCCGATGTGCACCCAGGCACAGACTGAAGTCAGTGTCCATGGGCCATTGGTGCTGTGCTGGGGCATTGAACATGGTGCCATGGGGCTATACTCCTGCCCGTAGCAGCTGAACCCACCAGTTTGGGTGTCCATCACTCTGTGGAGCTACTAGTCATAACTTCTTGTTGTCGTAAACAGGGCGGATGCCAAGCTGGTCACCTGAGTGTGAATGCAGTCTCATTCCCACCCCCTCACCCAGTCCGCTCTCCTCTCTCCAAGTCTGAGATCTGGTGTCTCAGTTGGGGGTTGTTACTCTTTGGCTTGAAGCAATGAGTAATAAGGAGCTGATAAGGGTGAAGGAAATCTGAATGAAACCTCAGCCCTGCTCCTTGGACTCTTGTGGCATGCAGTCACCTCCACAAGTGTGTTGAGCTCCATCTCAGAAACAAGCAGGTTTTTGCCCAGAGGCTTTCTAGTAGAAAGTCCTGGCTGTGAAGCTCTTGGGCTTTCCCCAGAAGAAGACGCTCTGTTGGGAGGCCATGCGCTTTGTGGAAATGCAGCATCTTGGGGTCATTGTTGTGCTTTTGGAGACGTCTTGGACTTCACGAAGGTGCAGGGGAATTAGATGATGGGCCTGGAAAGACTTGGATCAGCACCAGGCTCTGTGCTGGGCTGTCCATGAGGCAGGGCAAATACGGCAGGCATCAGGTGTTAAATCATCTCCAGGGAGCTGCCTTTGGGTTTTGCTGCCAGCATTCACCTTGGTTGATTCCCATTGGCATCCAGCTTTTTCTCACCCTGAGAGCTGACCATCTTGATTGTTTTCTGTTCTGGAGGACAAAGAGAAAGGGAAAACCAGAGGGAGCGTTTGCT
Organism: Urocolius indicus; assembly: GCA_013401255.1. NCBI lineage: Eukaryota > Metazoa > Chordata > Aves > Coliiformes > Coliidae > Urocolius > Urocolius indicus. The sequence continues at coordinate 106,627 of WBNH01008000.1, read as the reverse complement.
TTCCATGGGGGGGGAAAGCATCTTCTCGTGGCTTCAGGCTAAAGAACTTTTTGCAAAAGGAGAGAGATCCTGAAATCCCAGAGTTAAAAAAAAAAACAAAACCAAATTGGCCACATTTGTCCTGAGCATAAGCGAGGGGAGGTGGAGGGGGGAAGAAGAAATCTGTAGAGGCGGCAGTTTTTGTAAAGCGCTGAAGTGCCCCACACATCACGCCCTGACAGGCCCTGATGTTAGCTCCCGGAATGGATCACAGGAGACTCATTAGAAAAAACAAATATTATCACACGCTGAAATGATTTATGGAGAAAAATGAAAAATTTGGTGTTGTTGCGTCCTCGCTCCCTCGCTCTCCTCTGCTTTCGCTCAGGGAAGTTATTTATGGCAGCGGGCCCTTCACAAGAGAAAGGCAAAGCGCTGAGCCGCTCGCTCCTGCAAACTGCCTGCATTTGATTTTTATTAGCGAGTTAAAACTTCCTTCTTTTTCACCTCCCCCCTTCCCCTCGCGCGCCTTTATTATCCCAGACTAACTGAAATGCATTTTAATGCCTACTACTTGTGCTTTTAATAGCGATCCTATTGCCACCCCAGCAGCAAATAAAGTGACATTGACAGGGGGAGGAAGGCCTGACAGACAGCCGGGCAGACAGGAAGGAGTTACAGGCCCACGTGTGCTCCCTTCTCGTCTGCTCGGCGCCGGTACCTTCCCAGTAACCCGAGAGGCGTTTTATTGTCAGAGCAGCAAATGCACACGAAGCCCAAGTCACAGTTGTACTCGCGGCCACGGCAGCGAGCCGCCTGCGAGGCCGAGGAGCGCGAGATGCTCTGGGTGCATGGGCTCTTGTCCCTGTGGAAATGGGGGGCCTTTTGCCTCCCTCCCGTGATGAGGGGAAACGCTGAGCTTCCCCCCAAGCTTCACAAGTGACCCTGCAGCTTCCCAAGCAGAGCCCTCAGCTCCGGTCCTTGGCCAGAGTGTTCCTTGCCGTAGCCTTAGATGGGAGACTGAAGCAGGGGGTGATGACTTTTTCCTCCAGGACACAGCCTGGCTTCTGGACCCAACTAGTGCAAATCACCACGCTTGGCTGTTCCCAGAGGGATAACCCCGGCAGAGGGCAAAGCCACTGAGCACCCCAAGCCTGAATGTTGGGCAAGGTTTGTCCGAGCCAGGCAAGCACCAGCCTCTGAGCTTCTATCCCATACACTCGGTTGCTAAGTGCCCTCAGGGCCACAGTGGCTATGCCAGGCTTGGGTTCCTCCCCTGAAACTCTCTGGGTGGCTGGACAGCCCTGTTCTCCCCCTGAACAAGCATGCCCGAGGCATCCCGATAATCTTTCCGGAGCGATAGTTATCGTCTGGCCTTTCCCTCTGCTCCTTCTTTGTGTGGGGCTTTCCACCTCACGGCCCCTTGGCCGTGCCCTCCATGGCCACCTCCCATGGCGGTTGCTGGGTCTTTTTAGGGAGCCTCAGATGGGTTAATGCCCATTGACACCTGCAGCTCCTCGGCTGGTGCTGCTGGCCCCGGGCTGGGGGGAGGCGCATGGTGGGGGGTTCGTTGGTGGCGTTATTATGAAGAGCTCAGCAGGCCTGGGGCTTTCCATTGTCCGAGTGGCAAATAAATAAATAGAAGAAAGCAAGTCTTCCCTATGGCTCAGCGACGGGAGGTTAACAGCTGGACATGACATGACAAATTGGGCGGGTTTTTTTTTTTTTTTTCCTTCAAGGGCTGATCCCAGCAGCTGAGGGGGGAGGGAGAGGGGAGAGCAGCTGAAGAAGGGGAGAGAGAAAGGGGGAAATCAGCTGGGTGAGGGTCCCTTCGGCTTGTGGAAGGGCTTTGTCCTGGACCGGCTGCCTTCCCTCCCTGCCAAGCCAGGTCCCTGGGATGAGCTTGTCTCTAGGAAATATGTTGTGGTGGGATTATGCTCCAGGAGGGAATCCCCAGTGCCTAAAGCTTGCCTTAACCTTGTGCACCTGATTCCCGCCCTGGCAGGTCCCTGCAGCCAGCCCCCATCTCGTGTCCCCCCCCTCCTGGCACAGCTCCACTCCGAAATCAGGCAGCTCGGTGCCTTTTAACGGCCAATAAAACCCGGAATTCTCCAGCAGGAAAAGAAGGGAAATTAATCAAATCGTGGATCTGCTGTGAATTACGCGCTCACCTCCCATCTGCCCGTCCAGCCAGCTCACCTTCCCCTCCCTGCCTGCAGCCCCTTTGGCTTGCTGCAGGAGGGAGCCTTTATGGCTATGCCTGGAGCCCTTGCCATTTGTCCTGAACTTAATAGAAAATGTGTTAAACATACAGGAAATAGCCCAAATGTTACCAACGGGTCCTAGTTCGCTTGATTTGTTTCTCCTTTCAGGAGTGGCAGGGGAGTGGTTGGTTTCGTTTGGAAATTGTGGGATGTAATGACAGTCGGTCTTGTCTCTAAGATGGTCGGTCCTTCATGCAAACCTCAGCTCAGACAGTGCCCTGGCTGAGTGTGCTGCCGGTCACAGTGGTACCAGTCACAATAAATGCTAGCCCTGGCTCTTCTCTGAGCTGGAGTTTTTTTTAGGCTTCTCCTCAGGCCTTGCCACCAAATCCTTCCTCTCTCCAAAGGGCTGCCCCACGGCATATCCCCACGTAGGGGTCTGCGGGCCCCTCACTACGCTTTGCTGTCTGTCCCTGTCCCAGCACATGGGCACCTTGAGCCTCCCTGCTTTCATGGCTTTTATTCCCACTCTTATGCCTCCCAGAAGCTGACAGGGCCTTGGTGCACCCAGAGGGACTGCTGCAGCTCTTTGGACAGCCTCCCTGTGCAAGCACTGTGCTGTCCAGGATTGCTCTGCAGCCCTTTCTGTAGAGTCTCACAGCATTATCTTGACTCGCTGAATGTTTTGGGAGGGCAGGAGCATGCTCTGTGCAGATCGCGATAGCGCGGCACAGTTAAGGGACCCGATCGATCTCACTGAGATTCAGGTTGCACTGAGTTCCCGTCCCTGCTGGGATGTGGCAAGGGAGGAGCTGCTTGCTCTGAGACCCAAGCAAGGTCCTCTAAAACAGCAAACAGAACCCAGGCTACCCAGCAGAGATAGCCTGGCTTTTTTTTTGTCTGTATGGTGGACACCAGTGGAGCCATTGCCGTGACTGTGGAGTGGACAGACCCAAGGGAGCTGGAGCCGTGGTGGGTGGTCAGGAGGGAGACTCTATAAACCCCATCAATCTCCTCCTCTTGCTCCCATACATCTGCTTGCAAAGGGAGGGGGAGGCCATAACCTGGCTATCCGCTCACCATTGGCGCTTTGGGAGGCAGAGGGGGGGGAAGGGGGGAAACGCCAGCCCCGATCCCTTGGCAACTGCAGGCTGAAATATTAACTGGAAGAATGTGCCCAAGACTTGGCCCCCACGCTGGCCTGCTCCGGCACTGCCTCCTGGGGGGCTCAGGGAGAGGGCAGCCTGTTTGCACAGCCCAAGTGTCAACTAATTAATAGGAGTTTATAGGAACATTTCCTGGGCAGCTGGCTCAGGAGTGGTGGAGGAAGTGCCCCCACGTTTCCTGAATCCCAGCTGTGCCCCAGTGCTCTTCTCCACAGCTTGGAGGGACAGTAGCTGCTTTCTTTGATTTACTCTGGGCTCTGTGTAGCTGTAGCAGCCTCAGCTGGTCACTGCATTGCTCCTGCCTGCGCCGCCGCCACCACCATGCCAGGGAGTGCCCATGGCTTCTTCTGGAGACCACTTTGTTGCATGGACACACTTCTCTTCCCAGGGCTTTCACGTGCCTGTTGAGCCACTCAAGTGAGTGAACTTGATTAGTGTGTCCCACAGCGGTTTGCTGAGCACCCATGCTCAGCTGAGGAGCAGTGAGTTTCCCATCTTGCTCCCTGTCCTACAGAGTTCAAGTGTGGATGAGGCTGTTTTCTCAAATGACAGGAATGATATTTCCTGGGAAGTGAATATACTCCCAACACTGTATCTGCTGGATGGTCCCTTCAGGTTGCATGTGCCACAGTCTTGACCTCAGACTTTGCAGACATCAGGGGGGACTCTTGCTTGTACATATCTCACGATGCACAGTGTTGTTCCTCGGGGTCAGCTTCCCTCCCGTGCTTCACTTGCTTGTGGTAGAGGGATCTTACAGAGGCAGCCAGGATGAGAGCTTCCCTGGGGTAGGGGCATGAGCTGAGGGAGCACTCTGGGGTGCTGGGCAGCCCTGCAGACCCCACCACAGAGAGCAGGGCTGGAGACCCTTCCTCCGAGCATCCCTTGAATTTAGGGCCTACCTGGCTGTGATCTTTGAACAAACCAATAAATGAAGTGTAATAACCAAAACGGTGATTGTTTTCCTCGCGGTAGCTGTGGAAATCTCTCCCAGGGGAGCACAGAGCTGCCAGCCTCTGGTTTTAGATCACAATCTCACTAACCTTCCTGTCCCCTGGGCGATAGTTTGCCGCTGCTACCCTCAGAGCTAGGCTCTATTTATTATATATACTGGCCTCTGTGTGTGGCGATGTGTTCGTAAAGCCTGATTGAGCTGTAAGGGAAAGTGCACTCGAGGGGAAGGAGGAGACAAATGCCTGGTTTGGCCTGCCCTAAATATGGGCTTATAACCTCTGTGGGTGCTGGCAAAGGGCTTGAGGTGGTCATCCAGACACAACCTCGACCACACAAAGCTGTTCCTTGATAGTTGTCCTCTGCAGGGGATTATCCTGCCCTTGTCACCACCCCTGAGGAGACCAAAGGGCTGCAGGAACGTGGCAGAACCTGACCACCTCTCTCTGAGCTGGTGGGGGGGTTGCCCTTCACATGGATCCGCAAAGCCCAGCTCGGAGGTATTGAGATCACTGACCATGCAGGTGCAGCTTGGAGCAGCCAGAAGATGGGACCTCAGCATGGCTGGAAATGCTGAGTCCAGAGCCTGCGAGGTGTTAACAGCCATCAGGTGCTAACAAAGCGTCTTGTAATGATGGAGATTACATACTGCACCAAAATCATCTGCAGGTGTCCACCTTCAGATGATGGATGGTCAGGTCACTACAGGGAATTTAGTGCTCTGATCTCCTGCCAGTGCAAGTCTGTGGCACTGGGCTTGCAGAAACCTAGTTAGAGTGACAGAGATTAGCAGACACCGTTGTCTCATGCTGTCCAACGTCACTTTCACATGCTGGAGGCTTCTAGAGTTACTGAGCTGCAAGGAAATGATCCAGAAGTCTCTGCAGGGGAGTTAGCTTGTTGTCCAGACAAAACCCTGGCCAAAGAAGGAAGGAGTTTTCTACCAGGTTGCTATGTTGGCTTGTGTGTGTTGCACAAGTGCACACAAACCTCCCCAGCGGTGCTCAGTTATGTGTCACAAGTCCTGTACGGCACAACTCTGGGAGCAAATCTTCTCTACCAGTGTAAGTGGCCGTCTGATATGGATGGCTGTGGGTCATGACACTGCTGCTGCTCAATTCAGTAAGGCCCAGCAGAGCCTTAACTGGGCATTTCCATTCCACTTTGCCCAGTTTAGCTGGTTTGATACAAGTGTGAGCTGAGGCTGTGATAGAACAGGACAAGAGACAAGGTAGATGGGTCCTGCTGGGGAATGGCATGGCCCAGGAAACCCCCAAAGGACAAGCAAACACAGTTCTCCACTCCCGAACCCCACTATGAGTTGAGCGTTGTCTGTAAATTTCTCCATACTCTGGAAGCATTTACTCCTGGATCAGGGCTTGGTGTTTCAGACCCATCCTCAGACCTGGTAGGGCTGGCAGCAGGGATGCACTCCAGCACACAAGTCTGGCAGTTACTGGGCTCATCAGCATTGCCCTGCTTGTCTTGCTGAGCTTTTTACTGCAATGCCTGAGCTAGGTGAGAGCCCAGGACAGATTGATGTGGGAACTGGCAGACTGAGAATGGCAAGGCTGCCCCAGCCACTCAAGAAGAGGCACGGTGGTACAGCACAAACATAATTATTCTTCATTGGGGTAACAGAGAGCTATAAGATCTTTCATTTTCCAGGAATCTGCCCCCCTCCCCCTACTTTTAGCTTTCCTATATAATATTCCATGCTGTAGCCTATAAATGCTGCTCTGAGCCCACAGCCTGATTGAATTTGGAAGCCTTTGTTTACAGATGTCTGGCTGTACAGGGGTATTTATTGAATTTTCCATGAAATGTTGCTCCTCTAATGCTGTAAAGCACAAGCTGCCCACATCAGAGGAGCTGCGTGTTAACGGATCAGGTTACGCAAAGATGCATTGCTCTCCCTCACCATCCTTTCCCCTGCAAGGAGAGGAAGGTGGGTGCTGGGGTCCATGCATAGCAGGGCTTTTCAGGGGACTCCCACCCTTGAGAAGAGGAGGACTGGCTGTCCTGAGCCCTAGGTCTGGATGGCAGCAATTCCAGCCATATGCGATGCAGCCTTGACCGGTGCTGAGGGCAGAGCAACTTGCTGCAGGTCACAGCAGCAGCCAGGTCTGCTGGCATGACCAGAAGTGGGTCTGTCTTGGGGGTGTTACAATTACTGCAGGGTCTGAAGAGACCTTTATGGCAGACAGATGTCCTCAGGGCTTTTTCACACCTTCCTTTGAGGCTTGCAATGTCAAGGTGCAGTCAAAATGGTGGATCATTTATTAAGAGGCTTCCGTCGCTGTGTAACCAGGGTCCATCTTTCCTTGCTGATCTAATCTGCTGGTACCCCAAAAGGAGAAGACTGTTATCAGCAAAAGAAATGGGATTATCTTCCTGGGAGACCCTTATGGAACCCCTTGGAGCATCCCCTGACCTCAGTATGTCATTTTTAACCTCTGTGTTGAAAGGGAAATGAGGGAGAGCCTGAGCTGTGAAGGACACATCCGGGACCTGCCGTTCTTACACTGGTAGCTGGAGGAATGTGTCTTCCTTCCTCATGGGGGAAAGTACAAAACCATCTTGCAAAACTCTGGGTCAGGAGCCCCAGGATCTCTGATGTAAAATAAATGATTCTCGGGAGAGAGCATGTGTTCACCATGTTAGAAAAACAAGCCCCCTGCAAACAGCACATACCAAACTCTGCCCGGAGGAAGGGACTTCAAGGGTGGACGGAGGGAGCAGTCTGAGCATCAGAGCACAACCTGCCCCCCCTCTCCCAGGCTGGATCTTCACACTGGTCCGAGGAGGAGGTAGGAGGGATGGAGGCTTGTTTTCTCAGATTTGATTGGTTTATTTATCCTTAGTCCAGGCTCCCATCTGGTCCAACTTCAAACAGGGGCTGCCGCGAAGTGTGGAAGCCACCAAGAGAGATTCTGCAAACAACAGTTGTGCAAAGTATATAAATATTTCTGAACATAAGAATGACTGTGTCTGAGAAAGGATCAGTTTGGGCTGGGATGGAGGGTTCCCCGTCCTGCTTGAGATAAGTCCTAGAGGGTGGCTGGGGCAAGGAGAAATATGTGCTTATGTGCAGTTTACATGTACATGTGCAAGGGCAGAACCTGTCCTGCTGAGTGCCTCTGCTGCCAGAGGCTGTAAGGCAAGGAGAGGACAATGGGAAAGTCTGTCTGTCTGCTCCTGATTTAGTAGTCAGTGTAAAAATGTCCACTGCTTTGAGGGGCCTGAATTGGATTTGGGGGTTGAGACTCATTGGAAAATCCAGCACGGTCTGTCTTAACCTCCAAAAAGCAGCGGCTGCACATGAAAAGTTTGGTGCAGCTGCTGGACACGAACTTTTAATGGAAGACATGGGGAAAGTGCAATTCTGTTAGCAATGGCCTTTTGTACTGTTTGAACACCAGTGCATGCCTGGGCCGGGATCCTTGTGCATCCCAGAGCGATGCAGCCAGTGGCTTCAGAACTAGCTGATGGATTGTAAATGAGATCAGCTCACAGATTACAGTTGGGATGGCATCCCTTCAGGGAAAAGGGCAATGGCTGGTGTTATGCCTGACCCACGCCTACATCTGCCTTGTGATGCTGAAGAGGACCTGAAGCCATGCTGAGGAATTTGTAGCTGGTGCTACAGTGGAGGGGGCTGCTACAAATAAGGGCAAAGAAATAGTGCCAGGGAGGGAAGAACAGTGCGTGTTAGGTGAGGGACACTCAGGTGTAAGAATGGCACGTGGCATTCCCAGATGTGTGTTTCAGTCAGACATAATGGTCTTTCCTTGTGCAAGGCAATGTGAATTTCTGCCTGAGATAAGGAGAGGGACAAGAAGGACACAGCCACCTCTGTGGGCTCGTTGCTGCATTTGGAAACATAAATGTATCAGGTCTTGTGGGGTTCACCAGGAGCGTGCCAGCCCTACACAGAGCATGGTTCACACTGCAGCTGTCCTGAGGCTCAGTTGCCCATTGACCTCAGTCCACAGAGCTTGGAGATAAACCACATGGGAGAAATCCCATCAGACTAAGTTGTCCTCAGGTCAGACAAAGAAGAAGCCAAAAGCAGGCTTTTTCTTGAGTTTGGTCCCAGTCAGGGGTGAACGAGGTAGTTTCAAATGAGTGGATATAGAGGTTTCAGAGGTTTTAGTCTCCAACTTTGAGATATCTCTTAGCATCAGCACACTCAGATCCCTGTAGGCAGCAGCTTGTATCTGTCTCTCCCTCAGAGAGTGCCAGGCACTCTCAGCAGAGTGTGGTAGGACCTGACTGCTAACCATGGGGACAGAATGACCTTGTGTCTGAGTAACGGGATGGCTGAATGCTGTCCCTTCCTGTGCTACAGAGCTGCCTAATTTGTGTCCTCAGTCTTGCTTCAAGAGGACCATGGTAGCCAGAGACTGGTGGCATGAACTCAGACAAGGGAAGAAAAGCAGCTCTACCCAAGCTTGGTTTTTAATCACAACTGCATCAGGCAACAGAATCGGCAGCAAGGCAAAACCAGAAGACACCTTAGGAGCAGAGGTGGGATGCTGAGATTCCCTCTTTGCCTGTCGTTTTTCTCTTAGTAAGGACCAGGATCAGCCCCAAACCTGCCATCCTATGGCAGCGGGCTGCCTCTCTGGGAGCTACAGCTCTCCTGCCATGCAAGCATCACTGGCTTCCCACACTGAGGCTCCCTAACAGGCTCTTCTTCCAGTGCTGCTGACCTGGAGGACAGGGACAAAGCCCTGGGGAAATTTGCTGGGAAGGTTTCACGGTCACACTCAGCTGAGCTGGCCAGTCTGCGATGCAAAGAGTCTCAAAAACGTCCTGGCCACGTGAAGCCCAGCCTGAGCCCCAGCCCAGCCTCCAGCAGCGGTCCTCAGTTAAACCTGATCCTTTGCTTTAAGGGTCTGCCTGGCACTTAGTGGAGACTGTAAATAGCGATTTATAAACGATCTTCACGCCGATTCCTCTGCCGCCGCTCAGACATCAAAGTCTATAATTCACGCCCTCCCGCGTCCTGAGCCTCGCAAAAGCAGAGCCTTTGATGTCAGCCTCCCCCTCCGCTACCTGTGCGCGGGGCCCAGGCCCGGCTGGGCTGTGGGCATGTGCGCCGCTTGCTGCGAGGCGCCAGGCTCGCTCCGACAGGCGTTTTATAAGGTGTCTGCTGTCACTCAGCCTGTTCCTGAGCCCGTTTATCCCCTTTGGCAGGGCCGTGTGGGACGGCTGTGAAACAATGGGAATGAACCGGGTTGGAGGTGGGGGGGGGGGGAGATTGCTGGGGGCAGCGTCCAGAAAGCACCTGGCTTCTCCTTCCCCCCTCCCCTTCCCCTCAGCACCTGCAAATTAATGGAAACTTCTCCTTCCAATAGTGCTGCCTGTGCTGTTTAACAAGTCCGACTGTGTGCTCTGAGGGCTAGAAGCCAGCCTGGCTTCTTGGGGTGGAGACAGCTCCCAGGACCCATGCACCAGCCCTGCTGCTCCCAGGGTAGGGGCAAACGCTGGTGCAAGATGGGTCATGATTGTACCTAAGGTGAGGCTAAGTGGTTTCCTGGCTCTGCAAGCCTGGACTCTTTGAAACAGCCTCCCAAGAGGGAGTAAGGAGAACGAAAATGCCTGGCTAGTTGTAAGATGAAGCTGGATCCATTGTGGGAAGTGGTGCTGGTGACAGCCCCTTAAGGCTCCTCCACTTGCCTAAACTCACAAACTGCTCCTGGTGTGCAGATGTCCTCAAGGCTGACTTGACAGCCCACTGCCCTCTCTAGACATAGTGGGCCAGAGTTTAGCTTTATCCTTTTTAAGAGCTAGCTTGGGATGCTCTTCCCATTTTTCCCTGACCTCCATCAGTTTTCCTGAGGCAGCAGTGTACTGTAGGGGTGCAGGAGCCCTTCTCCTGTGCTGCAATTGCCCTTCCAGCTCCTCTGTTATCTTCTCAAACCTTGAGCTGTATGTTTCTCCTCTTTTCTGTAAGACAGACAGTTTTCTCTCCCTCATACATGTGAAACTGCAAAATGACGGCCTCATGCTGTGATCAGGCTGAGGTCTGGGTGAGCTTTGTGGGGCAGGTGTCTCTGGGCACAGCTCACCAGCTTGGCAATCTCTTCCTCTTTCTTCTGCCTCTTTCTGCCTCTGTGTTTTAGCCCCTTGGGCTATGGAGAGTACTTTCAAGATGTGAAACTAGTGCAGGCTCTGGGGAAGGCACATGCCCCTGGTCACATCCCCTTTCAACTAAATGATCCTTCAAGCACAACATACTTGGCTGTTGAACCAAAGAGCTGTGAGAAAGAGAGAGAGAGGGGTTAGGTCCTTGCTCACCTTCATCTCTGCCAGTTCAGCCCGTTGTTCCCCACATGAGGGCCTGCAGGGTCAGGCACCAGAGCTGGGAATAAGTCACATGTAAAGCACAAATTAAACTCTGTCCATAAAAAAAAAAGAGGCTGCCTGGTGTGGTGCGAAATGCTGTGTCTTACAAGCCAGACACTGCAACATTGATAGAGGCCTTTGGGGTGTTGGGAGGATTTCAATGTATTTTGCAGCTGGAACGCTTTAGGATTTATTTATTTTATTTTATTTTAAGTGAATGTCTGTAGAAATGTATTGAAAGTGCTACAGGCTGGCAAGTGGTGAAGAAAGGGCATGAATCATGTCACTTGGCTCTGTATTTAATCATATCAAACTGGTTTGGTTCTCCAGCAAGTCAACATATATTATCTGTGTAAAAAAGGCATTTTACAGGACTGGGAGTCTAAATATCATTTATAAATATTTAATTCTACAAGTGATCTTTGCAAAAGAAGGATAGCTCTTCATTATCATACCTGTGTCTATTGAAATATCACCATTATTTATCATCCACTGTTGGTGCAGTGTCCCGCCTGGGACTAGAAGAGTGATTTTGTACTGGAGGCCACTGCGAGGCTGGTCCCATCTTTCTCCCCACATGAGGTACTGTATGAAATGGGAGACATAGCCTTGGCCTGAGGTCCCCTCTGCCCTGGACTCTGACCACATCAGTCCAGCAGCAGGAGAGTGACCCCGCAGAGGTGCTCAGTGCCTAAGCTCAGGGCAGCCACAAGGCTCCTTCTTAGCCTAAGCAACCAGCGCTGCCAAAACTCTCTGTGTCTGTCAGAGAGCTTTTGTGGAGTGCTCATTACCTATCTTGCTGTGGAAGTGTCCTGCTCTGCCACAGTCTGACTCCTCTTACGGTTGCTCAAAGTGAACCACAAAGCAGCAGTGGCCACCCCTTTCATTCTGTCCCCATCCCCATCCCTGTGGCTTTCTGCCTGTTTAATCTCTCTGACATTCAGCCCAGCTTTGCCCTGCTATGTTTTGACTCCTGACAAGCCTTTCAATTTGCTCTCCTCTCTGAAGAGCTGAGAAGCCATTGATAGCTCTCCCCCTGAATTATTGAACCTCAGTGTTGGGTTTCAGGCCCCAGGGAGCAGCCCTGCACACGCAGGGCTCTGAGGCAAGCCATTGATCTGCAGGGCTCAGGTTCAGCCTGCTGCTGGCATGTGCCTGTCCCTGGGTCCCCAGGCCATCCTGGTTCCCTGTGTGTGTGGCTTCTTCCTCTGCCTTGGGAGGAGACTCCCATCTTTTAGGGCTGGGGCTCTAAAAGATGCCACTTCTGGATTATACATCCTGCACCATCATTGGACAGGGATGGGAGGAGACAAAGTTGTTGCTGTCCAGCTTCACATTCATGATGGGCCTGACAGCTCACGAGCCCTCTGTATCTCTGTGTCCCCTCCAGTGAAGCAGAACAGTATTGTTGAGGTAGCAGAGGTGTGTGAAGCATCAAGAACTTCTGTGGGAGCAGAAGGTCAGGAAGAGACAAGGGATTACAAATTCATAGACTCATAGAATGGTGGGGGTTGGAAGGGACCTCTAGAGCTTATCCAGTCCAAACCCCTGCTACAGCAGGTTCCCCTCCATCAGGTCACACAGGAACGTGTCCAGGTGGGTTTGGAAGCCTCCAGAGGAGCCTCCACACCCTCCCTGGGCAGCCTGTGCCAGGTCTCCCTCACCTCAGCACCAAACAACTTTCTCCACGTGTTCAAGTGCAACTTTCTGTGTTCCAGCTTGTGCCCGTTACCTCTTGTCCTGTCACTGAGCACTACAGAAAAAGACTCTCCCCATCCTCTCACCACCTGTCTCTAAGTCTTCTCTTCTCCAGGCTGAACAGCTACAGTTCTGGTTAGAGTACAGGAACCTTTGACTTTACGCTCCTTGGAGAAACAAACCTCCCTGGAGAAGACACGGTGACAGAGGGCATCTCATTTAAACCCCACTGGCATCTTGCCCCATCTACCAAGGATTTTCCTCTTGTCACTGCTGCCAGAGCTGCTCAGAAAACAGATACCCACTCACACAGTAAACACCCTTGGTGTTGTTATACCCTGTTGTGAATTGTTTTCCAAAGACCGTGGGAATGTGTGTTGGCAGGCTACAGAAAACCAATAGCATTTTCCAGCATGTTTTCAAGAGCAACATCTTTCATCCTCTTTTGTCACTGCCACCCTTACAGCCACGTCACTGTGAAAGGCAGCAGGGAGCAGGTATTGCTCACACCAGCCTAGGGAACCATGCACATCCCCTGGCACTGCTGGGCAGTACTGATTACCCAGGAGAGAACAGCTATCTTCTCCATCTCTCCCTTACCCACTGAGGGCATTTTTAAGCCCTGGCTGCTCCATGATCCTTCTCTCAGAGGCTGACAGGATGCAGAGGCAAAGCAGGAGCCGGCCTGGGAGCCAGAGTGCAAATGCATTTGTGTAGGGAGGGAAGAGGAAGGGCAAGTGTGGATTTTATTAAGTGATAACACATCTTCAAATCAGATTATGGGAAATTTTCGGGGGCACCACAGCATTGATTGGCCAGGGCAGAGTTGGCGAGGCTGTGTGGGAGCACGTCAGAGCGTGTGCAATCGGATCCCTTCCATTAGCCTGATCAATAGGCACCGCGTGGGGGAGCGGACGGGAGTGTGGCCCAAACTGCGTAAAGGTATACGCCAGAGCCAAGAAATCACATTACTGCCAAGGAATCCGAGCACAACACGGGTAACCCTTTCACCCCAGCACCCAGGGCAGGGACAACATTAACCCCTTCAGGGCAGCCCCCTGGCTCTGCTGCTGGATCAGGAGATGACTGAGTCGTGGCTTGGGTTGGTGTTAGGAAGAAGTGAGGCACCGATGCCTGGCTTGCTGGAGGCCAGATGTGTTTCTTTGTCTGCTGTGGCACATGCTCTCGTGTGCATCGGATGTGTTCAGGCAGTGGGAAGGTGAGCAACGTGTGCATAGTGGCTCTTCCAGCAGTGTCCCCACTACTCTTCACAGTGGGGTGCTTCTGGCACGCTGTGCAAGTGCGGTGCTATCAAATGCTTCACCCCTGTGATGCACAAGGTCTGCAGGCCAGGTCTTCCTCCATTGCTTCTCCACCAGTAATTTGCTGCACAGCCTCAGGACACTGGGAGCTATGGGCCTGCCTTTGTTGTCACATGCAGCATCCCCAGGCAGAGTTGGGTGTACCCAGTTGAAGGCAGCCTAATGGCAGTGTGGGAGATGCAGCAAGGGAAGAGAAACACTTCCCCTGGGACAAATCTGGGCTGGAGAGAACGTCTGAAAGGGAGAAAGAGAGTGAACATCAAAGAGATAACAAATACAGCTATAAAATCTTCTTCTCTTCTTCATACAGTCCTAAGAATTTGTAGTAACACGGGACAGACCTCTTTGTCCCCTGAGCCCATCTCCATCACATCTCACATTCGGGATTTCTGAACAAAAATATGTCAGAAAGCTCAAATGCCACCGCAGGGGCCTTCCTGCTCTCACCCACAGTGTGGTCCAGAGCCCTAGGACTTCATGTCTCTCCAGCAAGCCCCACTTATCACATTTCCAGGCCCTCCCTTGCTATGCCTGCCTTTCCAGTCCTGTTTTGACACTTCTAATTAGCAGACATTTAACACCTTGTTTTGCTTGGACTCTGCCTTCAGCCAGACAACACATAGGTGGCCTTTGACTTCTCCCCTGACCCCGGGCTAACCTGGCAGCGCAGCTCTCTTGGCATCACTCTGAACACATCCTGTCCAATTTCCTCCCCGTGCCCTCTGCCCCTTGGTCCCCATGGCCCTCCCCAGCTGTGGTGGGGCGAGGGCACGGCGAGATGCAGCGAGCGGCCTTTCCCTTCGTAAGCGCTTTCTTCAGCATGATTTAAAGCACTGAGGCAACGGAGGGGGCTGAAAGAAGACCTGTAATAAAGTCAGCACTCTGCTTATTAAGGGGAAAAGGCTGTACTTTACTTATGCTAACATTAATTAGATAGATATATAGGGAGCAAAGAGGCCTCTAGAAGATTTATACATTTATACAGAGGCTCTGAAGATGGATGTGAGGACTGACAGACAGCGGCTCCCATAGAGTGCCGGGAACACAGTACCTGGGAAGTGGTGATGGGGAGCCAAGGAGGCAGGGGTCTCAAGGATGCTTCAGTGCAGCAAGTGTGAGGGCAGAGGGGGATGTTGGGACCTGACAAAAGCACCTGGGAGTGTCATAAAGCTGGAAGCAGATGCAGAGGTGGAGTATCAGGGAGGTTTCTGAGAGCATCTTCGGAGAGGAGCATGTCTGCCTCTCCTGTTCCCCTCTGCTGTACAATCAGACAGGTGTAGTGGCAGATGAGGCTTCTTGACCAATTGTTTGTCTTTCATGCTTTAGAAACCTGTAGTCACATGAATGCCGTTACCAAACTGAGAGCTCAAAGCTGTTTATGTTCTGTGTCTGGGGAGGTGATCACTAGCAGTGGGGTCCAGCAGGGACAGCCGAGCCCATGCCTTGCATCCGCTCCATGGTTATCACCATCCTTCCTCCTCTCTCATCTGTCACCCTGTGGAGAGCAGAACTCTTCACAGTCCTGTCCCACTGATGCTTCTCCAAGGACACGTCTGAATGTGTCCTGTAATACCTTTGCAACTGCTGAGCTTTCTGCTTTGCCAGCACAGTTGGCATCCTTGAGCTTTCTTCTCTCTCTTCTAAGCACTTCTTTTACCTGCAAGGACAAGATCTGACTTAAGCAGGAAAAGAATCTTAACTGTGTGTCATTGCAGACCCAGTGGAGGGGCCTCATCCTAGGACTGCCAGGCACTTGCACCCTAGCGACAGACTTCCCCAGCCTGGAGAGCTGGCTGTCTCCCGAAACTTTTCTTCTCCTCCACTTTACGCAGGAGAAGCTTCCACACAGGGAAGAGTCCAGGGGCTGCTTGGGGAGGCTGTGATAGAGGTGGGAGTTCAGCTGAGGTCTCGTTGATCTGTAGGCTCGTTCTTCACCAGGGCTTGTAAAAGGGTTGTGGCTGCTGCTGACAAGCAGAGGGTGAAGGCTCTGGAGAATTTATTTGCAATTGCTCCAGCAGGTCCTTGCCTGTGTCCATGAGCTGCATCACAGCCACTCGTCACCCCGTCCTCCTTTCACTTTCTGATCCTGGTTTCTCCCTCCTGCCCAGGCAGTGCCCCCTCCCCTCTTTCCCCTAGCCTGGGTTAAATATAGCAGCTAACTTTGGTGGTGATTAGTAATAAAATTTTAACAAGCATCCATATGAACGTCTTTCTGTCACTTTTATGAGGCCATTTACAGCAAGGAGATATAAGAGCACCTTAAATCTCCCCCTAACAGGAGGGGTCATGTCAGAAGGGTGAGAAGCAGAAGGCCCAGTGTCCCATGTCACCTGCCTGTTGGTGCTGTAGGTTCTCCTGTCCCCACAACGGGATGGATGCTCCCCTTTGTGCAGATGTTATTGGCTCAGCCGGTTACTTTCTGGACCAGTGGTTGAAAAACCAGAGGGAACACTGTGGGCTGCTGTGCCCTTGGGAGCTGCTCGTCTGCAGAGGAGCACAGCACAGGGATGGTGCTGGAGCTGGGGCTGGGCATGGCAGTGTGAGGTTAGCTCCTGTCCCGTGACAGTGCTGAGGTGTGTTGCACTTAGACAAAAAAAACTCTCTCAGGAAAACGTTCCCATCAACCATTTTCCATTCACCTCCCAAGCGTGCTAACTGCAAAACAGGGAATGCTTCTTGTGGCTTTGCCCAAGCCTAAATTTGGGGCCTGACACTGTCTACCTTTTTAAAGCAAGGCTTGTAAAAGCCATACACCCTTCCTTGTTTCCGACGCGTTGGGCTGCACACCAAGGGCAGGGACTGCTCCTGCTTCCAGCAGTGCAGATCTCCCCTACCCTCAGCCACGTCACTCCTGGCGTCAGTGGGAACAGGATTGAGTCCCTGGTTGGCAATATATGTGTGAGCAGCTGGAGGGATCCTTTCCAAGAGCACGGTAGGAGGAATAAGCCTTTGTGTTTCCTACGTGGCTGCATGTCCCTGCTCTGCTCCTGTCTATAGGCTTGCTTTGTGAGCAGTGATAGCTGAAAACTTGCTGCCTCTGGTTTTGCTCAGAGTGGCTAGGACAGGCCCCAGGTTTGGTCAGGTTTTGGGCTGATCACCAGGGACAAGCAGTTTCTGGAGCACTGATCCAGCCATCAAATTCAGTAGGTGAGACTGCACAGGGTTTTGCTGGGTGGTGTTTCATGGTGTGAAACTGAGAGCTCCTTCTGCCCCAGGTAAGATGCAGCGGCAAATTCACACACCTACCAATGCCCTCGTACACCCAGAGGAGAGCAGAGGGGATCAGGGATGGGGAGAGATGCTCTGCCTTCCCCAGGGTCACAAGACCCTTTGGGTTAATGGCAAAGCCCAAAATAGAGCCTCTCTGTCCTGACAGCCACCAAACCACAGGGCTCCACAACTGCTGTGCAACACTCCTTTTGTGTGGGCGCCCTGCTTCCTGCGCCAGGAGCACTGGTGGAGCGCAGCTTCACCAAGGCTTTTCATACTAAGAGAAAAGGCCGAGGCTTGTGGTCTGAGTTTTGGACAGAAGTTGAGGTTCGTTCCTTTTTTTCTAGTTTTGTTTCTTCAAAAAAAAGGAAACACACCTTTGAGCAGTGAAATCGGAAAATAAGGAAGCAAAACGCGTCCAAAATGAGGGTTGGTTTGTTGTGAGCAGTGCCTGGTGCTTACCAGAGCAACCTGCAGCCTCTTCACAAGTTTTGCAGGAAGAGCTGCTTTTAAATAACTAATACACATTGTAACTGATAGACATTAGTTATACAAACACACACAACTTGGCTTTCCAACCTCATGTATGCCACCCAAGCGCTAACTGTGCGAGGCAGGTATCACCCGTGCCGAGTCACGGGAGGAGATGTGGGGAGCAGACCCCTTGCTCCAGGTCTAGAACTGGGATTATATTTCCCTGGTGCAAAGCTGTGGCTTTCTGAGGAGGTGAGACAGAACTGTCAGCATCCAGCAGCCTGGCAGGGCGGGCAGCAGGGCTGTGCAAACTCCTCTCAGGAAAAAACATCCAGTGTGGCCAATGATAAATGCTAAGAGGAAAAGATGGGTATAGATTCTTTTGATTTTTGGGTGAGGAGGGCAGAAGTGCACAGGTTGGTTGAGTCAGGCTGCTTTTTGCTCAAGGAAGGTGTCTTCCCCAGGCTTGAAAATTTCATTCTGAAGCCCCTTGCAGTTAGTGTCCCTCTGATTTTGACCAAGTGCTTCTTCAAAGTGATTCTGTAGTGCTGCTGCTTCCTCTGAACAGTGAGGCTGTGTGAGTCAGCAGCCTTAGCAGCCAGCTTGCCAAGGACTGCTCCCTGTACCACTCCCAGGGCTGCAGGATGAGGCAGGGGTAGAGCACAGGACAGCTGCTGACAGCTTGTGGGTGAGACGAGGTCGAGGCTACTGGCAGGGCAAGATGATGCTGGCACTGCCTGCGTTTGGCAGCAGCAGAGGGATGACCCTTCCTCTTGCTCCCACGCCGCTCTGTTGAGTTTCCCTTGGAGCTCAGGCTCACCCTGGACTGGTATTTGGGATTGTTTTCCTGATCACTTCCCTCGGTCAGACGAGATGTCTGTATCCCTGGGAGCAGGAGGGACCTAATGCTCCCTCAGTGCATCTCTTCATGTTGCTACTGAGAGAGCCTTGGTGAGCTGGGATGGCCCACACATCCTCAGTGCTGTAAATTACATTCTCCATCCCCTGCATGCGCATGTGCTCCCATCCCATAGCCACACGTTCACCGTGCGTGTCAGGACAGTCACTGATAACAGCTGGAATCACCAAAATGACCTGTCTGCAGAGGTGAGCTGCCTGAGCTTGCCAGAAGAAGGTGCCTTGAGGCCCCTGGAAGGATGAGCTGCAGGGAATGGTGCTGGGGAAGGCGAGTGGGGAGCAGAGGGCAGTGGCTGGCAGCCTCCGTGGGCAGTGGTGTGTGGGGCTAGCCCTGCTCTGTGGGGTTAGAGCCTGCTCTTGGCAGCAGGTCAAAAAGGCAAAGTTTCTTGGGAGGTGAATTATCAGTGGGAGCAATATCAGCAGGTCAAGCACATCGGTGCTGGGGTAATACAGTTAAGGTGCAGAGCCTTGGAGGGAGCCCAGCCGAGGAGTGCAGCATTAAAGCAATGAGCCCAGCTTAATCTGCCCCAAGTGAGGGCAGTGGGGTCTTTAATATTGTGTCAGGCTCGCAGGCCCTTGTTGGCGGGTTATTCTTCACGGCAGCTAATGCCACTGGGCTAACTGAATTAGCCCCTCCTTGCGCGGGGTGAGCGTGGGGTTGCCGGGAGGGCGATCGTGCCTCGCAGCTGCAGGGAAAGCGAGTGATGGCCTGGAAATTCAATCAGGTGAGGAGCCGTCACCATCCCCAAAGGACAGGGAACAGCCAAATTGGGGAGGAGAGCCCGGGACGGGGATGCCAGTGACTGGCTCCATGCTGGCCCAAGGCAGGGTGCCCCCCTTTCCGGGCACTGCTCTCTGCTCTGGCTGGCATGAAGTGCTGCCCTGCAGCCTGCTGCAGCTCTGCATCCATCAGCCCTCCAGGCATGCCTTGGTGGAAAGCCCATCTGTGCTCAGTATTCCCTCGTGCATCCCTAGGGAACTGCAGCCTGGGGACGTGCTGGGACATCCCCAGAGTCCAGCCTCCAGCACACTTGCAGCATTTCTGTTTGATCAGTCAAAGATTGGCCAGTGAGAAACAGCCAGACCCCATGGGTCTTCCTGCTGGCTTTGCTGTTGGGACAAGATGATCCCCTAACAAGCTGCTGAGTGACTGTACAATCCTCTTTGTAAAGACCCATGGGACAGACAGGCAAGGAGGATGCTTAAGGGGCTGGGTACAGCAATAGCCCATCGTTCCCAGGAGTGTTTGTCTGTCCTTCAAGTTAAAGAAAAATGAAAATCTGAACCTCACAGGCATTTGCTTGTTGTTCTCCAAACCTGCCACTGCCTTTTCTCTTTCCTAGCCTCAGCAATTGCTTTTTCCTTTACATCTTAACTGAAAGCACAGTTCCAGTGAATATTGCAGCACGTCCTGAGTGGGCAATGGTGTCCATCCCCACCACTGCCTGGATAGCACTGAATCCAACAGAGATCACTGTGTGCCAGGGACTCAGGCCAGCCTGCACTCCAAGGGCAGGAGGATGCTGTGGTCTTGGGAGCGTGGGACAGCAGCCCCATAGCACAGGGCTGCTCCCCTCCCTGGGGCACAGCTTCTCCATCCCCTCCTCACCCCTTCCCTGGCTGAAGCTGCTGCTCCTTCGCCCCTGCCGTGGGGCTGATGCAGTCCCCTTTCCTTTCCCAGGTGCCCCTTTGATCTTCAAACCTGACCCATCTCCCTCCACCCTCTCTTCCCTCACATTGTTATAAATGGAGGCTTTGGCTGCCTTTAAATAGTCATATCTATCAGACAAGCTCATGTCAGCCATAAATCCTACAGTAATGATGATTTTCTAAGTGGGTCGACCAGAGCTATTTCCGCTTCAGCCTCAAGTTACTGCACACGTCCCCTCCCAGGGGCCAGCAGCCTCATTTGTTGTCCCCCTAATTGTCATTTCTCCCATACACACTTGGGCAGAGGCTGGAAGGAAAATCGGCCCGGCTGTCGGCCCTAAGCTGGGGCTCCTCTCTTGCCCTCACTGGTCCCTCTTGATTTCTGCAGCTGGGAAGGGGCTTTAAAGGAGGAGAGAGGGCTGGAGGGGCAAGCCATCACCGACTGCCTCTAATGCAGGTAGAGGGAAAGGCCACAGAAACCCACTATACAGATGCCCTTACCTCTTGCTGCTCTCACCCACTTCCCCGGCTGCACGAAGTCGGCCCCACCATGTGAAAGCTGTAATTGCAAGTAATCCCCCTGCCCTGCACATGGTTTGAGTTTGGCAGAGCAGGAATGTGAGAGGGAGAAGGGGAATTAGTGCCCAGACCTGCTGCAGGGCCAACATCTGCACGAGTCATCAGTGCACATCTGGCTGCAGCAGCCTGCGCTCGTAGCCCAGCCGGTCACTTTTTAGCCCATGGGATCTGTCTAAAGCTCCCACTAAGGGCAGGACATGGGCACCCCAGGACTGGAAACCTTAGGCTGATAAATTACTCCCATCACCTGATATTGCCTCTGATATTGTGGGGTACTGACACAGACTTGGTGTGCCTTAGTTGTTCCATCTGTAAACTAGATGAAGGCTACAAGGAGTAGACTGTAGGACATCATCAGCTCTCTTCTGGAGAGGAGAGTGACTGTGGCACCCTCTTCCAGGTCTGCCTAAGGCTGGCACCATTTTGCAGCATTCCTGAGTGAGCTGCTGAAGCAAAGGAGCCAATTTCTGCAAAGGAGCTAATTGGGATCAGTGAGTCCCTGCCTGTTTTTTGCTTTACTTGAGCTTAGTCTCAGAGCCAGCAAGCTTTCTGCAAAAATCCTGCCTTGAGGTTCAGTCCTGCCAGCCTGAGCACTTCTTGGTACAGAGCTCCCAGTGCAAAGTGGAGGATTTCAAATCTGCCTTGCAGGATCTGGCCTGAGCAGAGAGAAGGGAGTGAGTATAGGGAAAGTGGGACTCGCATGCTGTCAGTACCCGAGGGACTTCATTGCCTCTAGGTGCTATGAAACTCAGTTAGTCTGCTTATGCTGGCTAGGGATGGGAAGTGTCCATCACACAGACAAGATATACCCTTGGTAATTCCTTTGATTTCCCCATTGTGCCTGGCAAGCTAGTCCTGCACCCTGGGAAGGCAGCTGGGACCCAGGAGGATGCAGAAAGGGCTGAGGAAATGAAGGGGCTCAGGGCAAGGAGAGGGGCTGAGGTCTTGGTGAAGGGAGGCTGTTATGTCCTACACCTGGTTTCTGTGGTTGGGCTTAATCTGATCTTCTGGTGAGAGGTGGGACAAGAATGAGGAAGGTTAGAGAGAAAGATGGGCAAGTGGTTGAAGATCCACCCACTGCCATGCTCTGGGATGAGAGTTAACCCCAGGGAGCACTCTGGCAGTGCCTCATCCCCCAGGTAGCCAACCCTGCTCTGTCTCCTTGATGGAAAAGACCTACTGAACCTTCTCATCCTGACCCTTTGCCTCTGAGGTTTCTTTGGGAACGTACATGATCAGGATGTAAATCCTTGCTGCCAGTGAGCTGCCCCATGTCAGGGAGGAGATGCTGAGAGGGGCTTTAAACAGCAGGCATGAGTGTTATGTCTCCTCTCAAGTGTGACTGAGGGCCACACTGTAAGGAGCCTGCTCAGGGCTGACCCAAGAGCAAAAGCATCTTCTGTTCAGTCACTTACACCCCTCCCTGCTCTCCCAGCCCTGAGGAAAGCAGCCTGACCTCACTCAGCAAGCAGGCAGACACAACCTCCTCCCCAGGCAGGCAGCTTCTCAGATAACCTCCAGCTTTCCGAGGGCAGTGAGGGTGTCAGAGGCATTGTCTCTTTGGAAATTAATTTTCCTGTCGATTTCCTTATTTCTGTTAATTGATGAGGGGCAAGTCTTAGGCGTGTTGCCAGCGGCACCAGCCACAGCCTCCCGTAGGTATCGGTGGAGCCAAAAGCACTAGCGCCGAGGGCTGGGGAGTGTAATGAACTCTCAGAGGACTCGTTGCAGCTCAGCCCGGGCTCTAGATTAGCTGAGGAATCATCTGGCCCAGCTATTAACTGTCCCATTTAACATCATAAATTATTAACCTAATTTTGAGGAGGGTGGGTGACAGATCACGCTGATTTTTGTCAGCTTTTCTGCAGCCTCTCACACAGGCTGCGGGTGCGGGGTAAGCTGCGGGCAGGGCCTGGGGTCAGAGCCTCCAGAGAAGGAGAGAGATGGGCAGCACAGCCCTGCTGCTGGCAGAAGGACCAAGCCTGCCTCCTCTTCCAGCCCAGTGCTCAGGGAGAGCCCGAGCAGAGGGAATCCTCCAGTGGAAATGGGGGATATAAGAGCTGCCCCCAGGGAAGAGCAACTCCCCCTCTCCCTAACACCCCTGCACCCATGTGTGGAACATCTGCACCCGTGTGTCTGGGTGCCTAAAACCTCTGCCCCTTGCCGGCTACCAGAATCTGCTGCCCACCCTTGATGCCAGCCATTACCAGAGATGCTCTTTAGCTTGTTTAAGCAGCAATCAGGATGCTCTTAGTTTGTACAGCAAAGGCCTGGGGATCAGGAGGTTTTTCTTCCTATGCTTTTTGTAGACTAGAGATCATTCAAAAAGCTTCCTTTCTAGAAAAAGAAATCAAGTTTTCCATAAAACAGAGAGGAAAGTGGATTCTTTGGTATAAATGTTCCAAACCATTCAGAGGTTTCTTTTCAGCTGGTTGAAGCGTAATGAACATTTAAGGGACGCCGCCTTTCCTTTCCCTTCTGTCTTTCTTTGAGGGATGGGTGCAGTGAGAAGGGGCTGAGAACTGCCCTCAAACCAGCATTTCTTTTAATTGAGTGGAAAAATTTGGAAGTCATTTGGTCTGTTGAAAAACCCATACAAACCTGAAGGAGAGCAAGCTCTGAAATCCTTGTAAAACGCCTCTTTCATTCTGGCATCACTAAAAGGGCTTTTTGTTTCCTCGGGAGCAGCTGTGCTGCTGGGTGCTGCCAGTCAGTGGTGTGTGAGGGCACAGCCCCAGGCTATCCCTGTGTTGTGTCCCATGAAGGGGTGGCATTTGGGAGCTGGCATAAACCCCTAGATTCATTCACCTTTGCTTTGAGGCTGTGAGAGGTTCAGCAGCTGTAGGACCAAACCTCACTCTCTGCTGTGCATTTCCCTGACTGGGATTAGGATCAGCAAGCGGCGTTGCTGATAAACCCCAAAATACCTCAACAAAGAAGTGCCTCTGTTTGTGGTGAGGAGGTGGAAAGGTGTCAGAGTCTGCATTAAATTGACAAGAGCCTGTGCCACTAACAAGCTCATCCTTGAGTACCCACCTACTCATCAAACTTGCCTGTAGCTCCTAGTGTGCTTACTGCCCCTCTTTCCCTTAGACTGTGAAATGATAAGTCCTGAATTTTCAGGCCCACAGCTCTGGTCCTCTTGTACTAACCTTGCTTGGATGCATCAAGAAGAATGTGGGCAGCAGGGCAAGGGAGGTTCTGCTCTCCCTCTACTCTGCCCTGCTGAGGCCTCATCTGGAGTCCTGTGCTTAGTTCTGGGCTCTCCAGCTCCAGAGGGACAGGGAACTGCTGGAGAGAGGCCAGTGCAGGGACAGCAAGATGATCAGGGCNTTAAATATAAGAACAAACTATTTCCCTGCTGAGGTGAGGGAGCCCTGGCCCAGGCTGCCCAGAGGGGTTGTGGAGGCTCCTTCCTTGGAGGTCTTCAAGAGCCGACTGGACATGTTCCTGTGCAACCTGATCTAGGTGAACCTGCTTCTGCAGGGGGGTTGGATTGGATGATCTCTAAAGGTCCCTTCCAACCCCTACCATTGTATGATTATATGATTCTATGTGAGGCTTTGCATACCTGCAGAACAGAGAAAGTGCAAGGAAACCACCTTCAGCAGAGGCCCAAGCCTCGCGGTGCACACGCAGCACAGCCCCGCGCAGGCCTGACACACGTCCGGCACACGGTGTAAAACACAGCGCCCTGCCATCAGACATGCCCTGCTAGTCCATATATTTTGCAATCCCTTTCAAGGTTGGGGTTTTTTTTTCTTTCTTTCTTTCTTTAAACCCCCTCACCCCAACTCCCTCCCCATTCCACCCCCCCTTCCCCAAAAAAATTATTATAAAGAATTATTGCCATTAGTACGTCTCTCCCAGTGAAAGGAGAAAATCGCCTCATTCATAATTTATACCCTCAATTACTATTAATAAAGAAATATTTCAGCAGAAAATCGCCTGGGAAAATTACACGTAACATTGCATTAACATTCTATTTGAACATTTTCATCACATTTGTTATAGAGTTAATAAGAGGGATATGCTCCCCTGACTTCTTCATGAAATTATGGGCTGCCTATGATAGTTTAATCTTTTAGACTTTATATAATATATTCACTTTACTAATTGAGCTATCCAAGGAGCAGTTAGGGATGTTCTTAAACGTGGAAGACAAAGTAATCAGGGCCGTGACTTCCTGACGAGAAGATCTTCTTCCGGAGATGAGGAGCCGCACGCGTGAGGAGCGCACACGTGCGCGCGCGTGTGTGTGTGTGTGTGTGTGTGTGCCACTCCATTAGCCCTTGCCTTAATGCCCTGCCTCTGCCTGGAAGTGAGAGTGAATGAAAGGTGGAAGTGATTTTCAGACTGGTAAAACATTCCCCCGAAGCTCTGCTTGTGTTTCAGGTTGAAAGGGTGAGCTTGAGCCAGCAATTGATTTTGGAAGGAAAAGCACCCGGCGTGGGGAGGTTCTCAGTAGCAGTATGTTGTGTAGACAAACCTTTATGCTCAGATTCATTCCCACTCACAGTCATGCACAGGCTGTCTCCAAAACTCTGGACAAGGAGCTGATCTGGGGTGTACAATCAATCTCTCTTCTGTTCTCCCTGGAGCTTCTGCTTTACCAGTGAGTGCAATCTGTGCAGAAAGGCTTTCCCCTGCCCAGGGTACAAGCAAACCCAAAATTGGGCCAGAGGCAAGAAGTGAAGTAGGTGTGAGCAGTGAGGGACGAGGAGGCCTTTGGAAGATGGACACTACTGAGGTCCATGGCACCATGGGCATCATTCTGGACCATTTGCTTGTCTCCAAAACACTTGAGCAACAAGAAAGCCTTGGTAGCTCGCCCTTCTGCTCCTGCAGCCAGGGACCTCATGCAGCAACTAGGGCTTTGGTTCAGACTTAGCTGAACCCTCCCTTGCACTGAGGCAGTGTCAGGCACCAGGATTTGAGCCTCTCATCTAGTTTGGGAACTAAAACCAGGTTAAGGTGTCTCTGCAAGATCCTCCTTTCTCCTCCCTGTGCAGATGAAGTGTCCCTTAGCAAAGGACCCAGAGCTCTTGGTTTCAAGCAGGAGGCTTCCTGAGGCCACAGCAGGCAGTGGTTTGAAACAGGACTATGTGGAAGAGGGCTGCATGGTCAGCATGTCAGGAGGTTTGCTCACTCATTAAGCCTAAGTACATGCAGCCACGAGCAGGTGCAAAGAGGGATCCATCACTGCTGAGCAATGACCCTGCCACGGGGGATGAAGAAGAATCTCTGTTAGTGCCCCTGACAAGAGAGACTGAGGGAGAGCACAGGACCAGCTGCTTTGTTTCACATCCACAGAGTGTTAAGTGTCCCCTCTGCGGCTGCTACAAGTGGACAGGGAAAGGATGGCAGGGCAGGAGGTAGCACACAGGCTTGTAAGTGGGCATTTGCAGTCACCCCTGAAGCCATTCCTGATTCCCCAGCCTCTGCAAACTGGTGGCAAGTGCTGACAGCAAGCCACAGGGTTAATCAAAAGCTTTCACACATTGGGATTCATTAACTGAGGCTCATTAAACTGCAAATAAGAGCCCGGATGCTGCCAACGGAGCCCTGCTGAAGGGTGAGGCAGTCTGGAGCCACAGGAGACCCCATCCCTGCCTGGCAGACCATGGCTGGTACGGCCTGGCAGACCATGGCTGGTACGTCCCACCAGAGCTGGGAATCATTGTGAGGGGGGCAAGCACCCCTCCATCCCCTCTCCAATGTTTCAGTAGCTGTTCACAATGCCATCAGCCCATTGGGCTTGGCCAGGCTCAGCCCTTCAGAGCCCTGGAGTGACACTCAGTTCTGTTGGCAGGAAGAAGGGGCTGCCCTCCTGCCAACTCTGTCCTTGCAGCCCGTGTGAGCTCCTCCGTGAGACAGAGGTGTGTGTGCACAGCCTGAACTCCCAGCCCTTCGCTGCAGTGTGAGGGGTGGGGAGCAGAGCACCCACACATGGCTGCACAAGATGTGCAGCTCCATTAATGGTGGCACATGGTTGTCCCCAGCGTTCTCTCAGGAAATGTGCTGTATCCTTCTTGCTGAGCTTGCAGCAAAGGTTTTTCTGGCTGATGGTGTGGCAACAGCCAGCATTGATGGAGGCTGTGGCCACCAGTGAGCCATGCTGGGCAAGCAGCAGCCCACGCAAGCCTTCACCACCTGAATGGGCAGGGGGCCACAAGCCGCCATATGTGCAAACACAAGAGGAGCGTGGGCTGCTGGGCACTTTTCCAGGGACCAACATGGGCAGCCTGGGCACAGCAGAGGCTGAGGAAGGTGAAGCATGGACTATCCACCCCGGGGATGACCACTGTCTGGTCCTGGGGCAGGATGGACCACGCTGTAAACAGGACAAGGCTTGTAAACAGGGCTCCAGCTGGGATAAATTTAGCCCATTGGTGTTGCAGCCCTGGCGCGGCAGGACACGGTGTCAGGACATTGTGGAGAGGAGACAGGGAGAAAGAAGCTGAATAAACAAACACAGCTTGTCCCTTTTTTTTTCCTTTTTTTTTTTCCTTTTCTTTGTCCCATCATTGTTATTTCAGCAGGACAATTGCCCTGCAGATCGAGGGAACAGGCTGGATGGAGTTCAAGTGAATTTGGCTTCCAGTGCCTCCCTTTTTACATTGTGTTTTCACGTGACAACGTACCCTGGCATACACAGGGAGAGAGTCTGGACCTGTGTGTGTGTGGATAACTCTGTGGATGCTCCCTGTACATCTCTAGGCTGCCTGACAGGGATACTACTTGGAAGCACAAGTGAGGCCGAGTAACTTGGCACTGACTGTTGTGCAGGACTTTGTTTTCTCCACCTGCACAGCCTGGAGCAACACCCAGGAGCACGCGTGCAAGGTGATCTGTGCTCCATGTGCACTTGTATGGGCCCCTGTGGACAGAGCAGCCCTGGAGGTGCCCCTTCACAGCAGAGGAGATGCTGCAGAGCTGAAAGTCTTTGCAGGACTTTGGATAAGTCCAATTCCCTTGTCGAAATCACCTGCGATCTCGGGAGCAAAAAGCATATGGATCTTTGCTGCCAGTCCTGCTCTGTGAGGCCCTAACTCTCTTCTAAAGGCCATGTTTGGAGGCAGCCTAATTTTCATGTCTTAATTTTATTTTTCTCACATCTCCCTCGGACACACACACACACACACTTCTATTGGAAAAACGATTTTAATACCCATGGCACATTGTCCTGGTGTGATATAAAATCCAATGACATGTGGCATTTGGAAAAGGTCACTTCTCCCATCAGGATTCATTATCCTACCTCAGCCTGGGAAGCCACGGGGTCGCCCCTCCTCTGTGGACCCCTTTGCCCCTTCCCCAGCTGTAGTGATTGAGTAGGGAGAGGGGATGAGGTGGCCGTGCTGGGGGCTTTGGTGGTGTCATGGCAATCCCTGCAGTGAGCACTCTGTTTTGCAGGCTGCTGTCCCTGCTCTTCCTCGTGCCTTCATTTTCCCACCTGCCATAGGGCAGGAGGACTTGCAGGGCCGTGCTGCAGGGAGGGTTTGGTCTGCAAAGCCATCTCCAGTGGGTGCTGGGGGCCAGCCTTCACCACCTCCCCTGCACGCTGCTCCCTCTCTGTTCCCTTCTGAGCAGGAGCTGGCTCTTGTGGTGCTCTCACTCTGCACGGTTGCAGAAGGGAAATGCTCCCCTTCCCCGTTTCACTTGTTCAATTTTTTGGCTGGCTTGGTTGGGAAGGGCCTTTCCGTGTCGGTGCTCACCACCACCTAGGCAGAACTGAGAAGAGAAAGAAGGGGAGGTATGGGACACCCAGCTCATCACCAGCTTCCCCCCAAAGCAGGGTGTCCCTGGCTGGGATCTGGGGGCAGACCAGCAGTACCCAGAAAGCTGAGGGCAGCAGCACTAGAGGGGTTCTACCCTGTCTCTTGTCTCTTGTCCCTGCCTAGTCTCACAGGGCAGTACTGCGGGCTAGAAAAGGGTCCCTGATGCACGTTACAGGTGAGGGACAGCAGGTCAGGAGGGTGGCTGCTCACAGCAGGGCAGGAGTGACAAGCTGCCCTGGGCTACTTGCATGTTTTTGCCTTTCTTTGCACTCGTTTCTGCTCAGGCTTCCCGAGGACCATCTTTGTCCAAGTATATCCACATTCCCAAGGTGTTTCCAGCCCAACTTGGAGCCGTTCCCTGGAAAGGCAGAAGTGTGCAGGAGGGCCAGACCTGCTGTGGAGGCTACCTTGGGGGTTCTCATGGGATGCAGCCCCTTGCAGGGCAGAGTGTGGGCTGTTCCCCTGCGAGTCATCCCATGGGCAGGGGCCAGGACTTCTCCATTTTGTCACAAACTGCCTTGAGGCACCTTGGGCAAGTCATTCACCTCCATAACCCCATTTACCATCCACAAGAGAGGGGAGGAGAGGGGTGAGAGTGAGTGCACTGAGCACACAGCGGGCTGGGGGCTGCGGGAAGGTTGGGAGTTGGGGAGGGGGAGCCGTTGTTCCTAGTGGGAGAGGATCATTTTTGCAGCAGGGATTGGGGTTTGATGCCTGCTGAAGATGACTTCTCAGAGTGCTGGGGGTGATGGCGAGTGTAGCCCCTTCCTACCGTATAAACACCAGTGAGTTATGGCTACCCCAGCCTCTAATTATGCAGTCAGCCCCAAATAGGCTGTGTCTAACGAGGCTGACAGACTAATATCTCAAGAGCCCTTAATGCGTTATCATCTCTTGCTGTATGACCTCATATTTATAACTGCTCTGGTGGGAGGTTGAGAAATGTCCTTCTCTTCCCCCAGCCCCCTCCCCAACTTTCCCCCCTCCCCTCCCCTCCCCCGGAGCAGCAGATCTTCTGCCTCATCTGTTAGGATCAGGAGGAGAGAGGCGACTTCTCTCCATCCATCATGAGGGGAGTTGGCGCTATTAGATGATTAAAGACATTTTTTATAATATTTGGAAGAGGCTTTGAAATCTCTCTCAAACAGGCTGATTAATGCCTGCTTAACCCTCTCCTGGCCGCCACGGGGTGACGAGGAGCAGCCTGGATCCCAATTCCCTGGGCATCTCGGTGGTCACCCAGCCGTTGGGCACCCCGAGCCCTTGACAAGGTGTGATTCATGAGTGCCAGGCACCTGCAGGAAGCTCTGCTCTCCAGGCAGTTCCTAACGCACCGGGGACTCGGTGGTTTCTGAGGCTGCAACGGTCCCGGGGGCAGGAGGAAGCGGCTCCTGCCCCCTCCCCAACACTTACACAAGAGGCCCCGGGGCTGTGCTGCTCTGGCTCTGCAAGCCACGCTGCCCCACACCGATGCTGTGGGTTTCAAGGGTGGGCAGGGAGAGAGAGTGAGCAGCCTGGGCCCGTTCCCAGCTGTCCCGAGCTGCTCAGCTCTTTGCTTCCCTCGTTTCCCCTTCTTTTTCCTCTGTTTCTTTGGATGGCTTGCTCTCAGAGGCAAGTCTTCTCCTCCCCCCACCCTAAAAACCTGTAGGGTTATCTAGCTGCTCCAGTAGGATCCACCTTTAGGATGTTGCATCCTTGTCTCAGAGTTGGCCATAAAGACCCATGGGGCTGGTGGACATGTTCATGCTCAAATTTGTGTCTGCGTTGTCTGGTACCTGCCAAAAGGGCAAACTCCTGACGTTTGCTGGTGTTGGTTCCCGTGGGGGAGTGGAGGTTTGGCCTCGGATGGGGGAAGGATGCCCACCTCCTTTGATCACAGGCACAATGTTTCATAATCTCAATTTCTTGTCAATTGATTGCCAGATAGAAGCGACAACCAAGGAGGGCCCCAGGCGTCTGCAACTGCCACTCATCGTATGATTTTAACTCTCCCCCTCTGTAAGTTTGCATTATTTTCTTCTTCTTGTCGTTGTTACCTAAAGAAACCTCCCCTCCCTCCCCCTCCACAAAAACCTACAAACCCCAACGCCCTTGTCCATTTGTTATTCCACGTGCAAACAGCTGAGAAGGGTTAATGCATGATTAATAGGTGTTTTATTCAAATGGTTAATCTGTCACTATAGAGTCCCAAAGATCAATAGATTTCTTAAAATCACAGCTTAAAATCATCTTTAGCACCACTGCTTATGGGCTTAACACCTTGGGCAAGGTGCTTAGGGGATCCGGGAGTCTCCTGTTAACTCTTCCCAAACCTTCTGCCATCTCCCACAGACAGATAAAAGCCAGCACAGGGCTGCATGTTCTGTCATGGTTCTCACCCTCCTCATTATTTATAGGTGTTAAAATTGTCACACCTGAGCGCTGGAAAAGGGAAATGGAAAGAGGGAGAAAGTGGGAATGCAGCTGGATAAATGCTCTTTGTTATGACAGCAGCAGAGCGAGGTGGAGGGCATGGCTGGGCTGGCTCCATCCCTCAGTGCCATTGCAAAGCAGCGAGTGTTGGCTGAGCACCCCCCAAGGCAGCCCTGCTGCTTTGGCCAGGGTGAAGCTGGGAGGTTCCAGCCTTGCACGGAGGGGAAACCGTGTGCCTGCTGTGAGACAGGGTGTTGGTGGCAAGAGAGGACCAGCCCAATGCCACTTGAGTCCCCTCTGTGTCCTCAGCCCCAGAAGCTGCTTTCCTGGTAGCTGGATGATGTTGGATCTGCTTGACCCAACCTTTTGGGGTGCCTGGTCCAAGCTGCTCTTGGATAACTTCAGTGATCCCGTGACAATTGCCAGAGATGCTGAGCTGACCCCCAGCGCGAGGCCTCTGCGGGACGAGATGCTGTTTAGACAGGCTGCTGTGGGAGCGGCTGAGGCAGCGCAGGCCAGGCGAGCTCAGCCCCCTCGCTGCCCCCACACCACCCCACGGCACAGGAGGGATCCTGAGCTCATGCTGGAGGTCTGTGGTGGAGCCTGAACAGCAATGTGGGGTTACCACAGGAGCATGAGGCAAGGCAGCTGACAACTGGTCCCTGGCTGAGTCTGAGAGCCTCGGCTAAGAATGTTGCTGTGCCACTGGTGACAGGGACCCAAACCTGCTGCCTGCAGGAGCAGAGCAGATGCTGGTGTGATGGGACCAGCTCTGACCCTCAACCTGCTCCCCTCCCGTCCCTCAAGATGCATGTGTGCGGGATGGGCAGACTTTTGCACAGCTTGGCACCACGAGCCTGCCCAAGGCTGGAGGCTGCTGGGAGCTGGTGCTCTCCGCTAATTTGGCCATGCAGTCCCCTTCCCTCACCTCCTCACCCTGCATGGGGGCTCAGCCCCACTCTGCACTGGGCTCTGCTCCCTGCCTAACCCCTCAGCCCACGCCAGCCAGCTGACCTCAAACCAAAGCTGAGGTAAGAAGGCAAGTTCATACCATTACTCTCCCCTCCCCTGCCTGTCTGCACTCATCCTGCTTCAGGCTGGCTGGAATAACTCTGCCTGGCAAGAAATCCCATGTCTGCCCCATCCAGCTGCTGTGGGGGTCTCAGCCTGCCAGGAGGGTATCACTGCCTCCACTTCCCAGCCCCACCAGTGCTCAGCATGGGGCTGGGCAGAGATTTTCCAGACCCCCTTGGGCCCAGCCCCTCCATCCCTGCCTCATTGCTTATTTCTGTTCGACAGTGAGAATTTGTTCCTGTTCAGAGCAGATCCCCGGACAGTCTCAAACCTCTGAGGATTTATCATCCTGAGCTTTTGTTTGTGGGTCTCCAGGACCCTCTGCCCCACAGCCGAGCCCAGATGCTCTTCTTGTCTCCTCCTCGGAGCCTGCTGCCCCCCAGGAGCACTGACCCCTCTCTTCCTCCACGGATGCTCAGGCATGCAGGCTCCCCCACACCTCAGTCACACAGCAAAGGCCACTGCTGGGGGCTGGGTGCTGTAATCACAGTGGCAGGGCACATGTCCTATCTACCAGGAAGGTGATGGCTGTGGCTCCTCTGCTTCAGGGCTGCCGAGGGATGCAGCCCAAGGCAGGGCATGCTGAGCTCTCAGTAGAGAAATCCCCTGGGATCCTTAGATCCCATTTATCCTGCCCTGGGACCGGTGATGGGGGAGCCTGGGCTTGTCCCCTTGCAGCCCCCAAACTGTCTCCCTGCTCACAGCCCTGCTCCACAGCAGCTGAGCAGCTGGGAGGGCTGGGCAGAAGTGAGGTGTGAGCCCTCCTCGCTTGTCTCAGGGGTCAGCACTGACATCCCCTCCTGTCTAACAGAGCTGGAACAAGCGTCGGCCGCCAGTGCCGAGTGACAGCGGGGTGGCAGCATGGATGGCACAGGTGACAGCACCAACAGCTGCACTCTCCATCTGAGCAGATGTTCTGCTGCCCCATGGTCACAGCGGTGAGGATTTGGGGTCACTCACAACAGGTTCAGGTCTGTCAGGCTGCGGTTGCGTTCCCAAACGGCCACCGCTGCTGCTTCAGATGGATGCCCCTTGTGCCACCAGCCCCCTGCTCGCATCTCCTGTCCCTGAGGCCACCGTGCTGGTGACAGGCAGCCTCTCTGCAGGCTGGTGAGGTGTGATGGGGCAGGAAAGGGCTGCAGGGGCTGGGTTCATCAACGCGCCGCCCCACATTCCTCTGCAGCAGCACCAGGAAGGGGGATGGGGAGAGGGGGGGGAGACAGGCGGGGGAGAAACCCAACCTTTGGCACATTTATTGACACTCCCTGAGTTCATACTGCGACTCTACAATCTTTCCCTGAGATTATTAAGAATTAATTGATCACTTTTATATTCCCCCCGATACCCAAGCGCCGCTTCCCGACAGGCGGCAGGAGGAGGGAAGGGAGACTGGAGGAGGGCGGGGTGTGTGTGTAAAAAACACACTGATAAATGTTAATTACTCTTTTACAGCCCTTGTCAAATTCCAAAGCAAGTCGTAAATTCATTAAACTCTAACGGATTAAGCACATGCAGCTTATTTAGTCGCCATAAACAAGATCATTTGGATGTTGATTTTCCCCTTTTTATTGCTGCAGCAGAAAAAGGGGGAAAGAAAAAAATCAGATGAGGGAAGCAGTTGGTGATTACCAGGGAGTCAGAAAAGTTTGGATTTATTTCATAGCTTGTTTTCTTGTGCTGTGGCAGCTCTCTGTAGAGCATCAGTCCTCAGGTTGTGCCTGGGCAGCATCTTGCCAGGGAGTGTTGGCCTTCCCAGGGGCTGTGTCCATGCCCCAAGTGCTGAGCCAGCATGAGCAGCCCTGGGATGGAGGGGCTGTGCTGCACAAAGGGTCCTCTCCATGCCTCAGGGCTTCCTTCTTACTACTGAGGCTCTTAAAGACCCAGGCAAGGTCTGGATGAGCAGAGATCTTGGTGGTGGTTTTGGGCTGGGCTGGCTGCTCTGGACCCCACGGTGCTGGGAGGTCTCCAAGGGGAGGTTGTCTCCTGCGAGGCTCAACCTGGCCCATGGGATGCAGGGGTCTGTCCTCAGCCACTCCACGAGGGATTGTGCAGACACAGCCAGCATTAAAGCAGCTCTGCACATTCCGGGACCTCTCAGCTCATGCAAGTGCTGTTCTCCTGGCTGTGCCCGAGTGAGATGTGTCCCCAAACAAGCCCAGCCAGGAGAGAGAGGAGGCAGGGAAGGGATGCCATGCTGGCAGGGTCAGACGGGGCACCTTTGGCTGCTCTGAGCATGGGGACATGGCCAACCCTCTCAGTGAGCTTGCATGTGTTAATAATCCAGGCTGACCTCCTGAGCTGTGGGAACAGGGGAAGGAGAATGAGAGGGGGGTCATGGAGATTAATTAATACTCAAGGCTCTAATTACGAGTTTCTTCAACACTGGGCTTCTAATGAGGAACAGGCGCTGAGGCAGCCTTGAGTCTCACTGCCCCCAAGCTGGACCTGCTGAGACATCTCCTGCCTCCTTGCAGGGGTGTTTTTACTGGGCAAGGGACAGGAGTTAGCCCCTGGCCACCAGCATCTCCCACTACAGCTCTGGGCTGCGTGGCCGAGGAGCTGCCACACTGCTGTGTAACCCCCATCCGTGCCAGAGACCTGCTGCCATCCCCAGCACACTCAGCTGCCTGCCTCAGTCCAGCACCCAGGCGTGGGATGGGGGCAGAAGGTGGCCTGGGTGGCTGATGGGTGCCACAGCCTGGCCCTGTGCATTGAGGGGTGCTCTCCAGGTCCATTGCTAGCAGGAGCCCTGGCACTGCTGGCTCTGCTAATACTGGTTAGCTATTTCCAGCTGAGTGGCTCGTGGCCTGCAGTGCTGGTCCTGGGACATGGCTGTGCTTCCCCAGCATCTCCTGGCCTCCGGTGAGACTGTGCACAGGAGGAGCTGCAGGCAGCCATGCACTGCAGGCAGCAGAGGGAACTCTAAACACCTCATTGGAGTTTGCTGCCTGACTCCTGACAGAAAAAAAATTAGAGCTTTTACTTCCCAGTCCTCAGGAGCACTTCACCTAAAGGCTACTGCTCACCTCCAGCCCCATCTGAGCCCATCTCTGGAATGGGTGCAGCTCAGGAGGGTCTGAGCCATGGGTACATACGTATCCAAGCTGGCCCTGCTCCCCTCTGCATTTACCTCTTGTGGGGCAGAGGGAAGGAGAGCAGCCACTGAAAGTCTCAAATAGGACAGTGAGGAGGTGCAGGATGCAGAGCCCTATTCCCAGCAAGTCCTGACACAGCGGGTACAACCTACACAGAGAAGTGCCAGCAGAAGCATCCCTGCCCTCCCAGACCCCTCCATGCTTTCCCACTGCATGGAGGTGCCCTCCTGAGCTCAACCTGGGCTTCTGAGTGCAGACAGGGCATCCAGGGGTTAATGGCAGGAGCATGTCCCATGCTAAGCAGTAGCTAACAGCCACCAGCTAATAACTTTATGGCTTCAAAGCCGGGCATTTATCATGCTGAAGTTTGTTTATGCACTAGTTATATGGTGCATTATACCAGCACTGTGTTTGGCTGATAAATTCTCCGTGACAAGCGAGGCTACCAATGGGGACTCAGCGAGTCCAAAAGACCAGTAGCTTTTTCCTGAACTCTGCTTTCTGAGATAAGGTTGTTTTTTCCCTCTTTTGTTTTGTAAGGAGGAAAGAAAAAAAAAAAAGCCACAACCTGTAAACTTCAAAGAAAGGAGGGGGGAAAAATAAGAAAGAAAAGAGGTAGATTTTTGTTCAGAGGTTGCCTGATGCTGTGGATCCCCCTCCGGGGGGAAGAGGAGAGTGTCCTGGTCCTGGCAAGGACCCGGCAGGTTGGGTGTGAGGAATGCAGGTGATGCGTGTGGGTCTGTGCTGGGAGCTTGTTACACATGTTGAGTGGGCACTGACAGCTCGCCTGCCTTCAGGGAGGGCATTTTTTTTGGTGTGTGTTAGAAGTGGTAGAGGGCACTCTGGTAAGCCTCTAGTTCTGCCTGATGTTTCTAAAGTGAGCCGTAACCGCAGCGTTGGCCATCCCTTGGAGGCTGTGCGTGTGTGCAATCTGTGGCTGAGGGAGGCACAGCTGCTGCCTTCACCTGTACCCCCTCACTCTGGGTGAAATTGCTTCAATCTTACTAATAATAATGACCTTTCTGGCTTGCTGTATCACGGGAGCCAAACCCACTTTGCAAACATTAACAAGCTCGCCCTCCCGATTCCATGTAAAGATGATGGATCAGGATTATTTTCCCTGCTGAGGCAAAAGAAGCAAGGAGCCTGGTCTGAGCCTAACCAGAGAAGCACCATTTGCTCTCAGCAGGAGACTTCACACTGCTCCACTTCAGGCTTTCATGGGTCTCAGTTGTGGAGCAAGACGTGGGGCTGCCTGGCTGGGAGGATGCAGTGAGACAGACCCTGATGCCAGGACCTGCCTCTGGAGGCGGTTTGTGTGTCTGTGCTTCTGCCAGGGAGTGAGACCCCCACTGAAGGGTGCTGTGGGGGGAGCTTTGAGATGTGCCAGCTCAGCCCCCATGGGGCCATGCTCATGGCCACAGCGCTTGTCCCTTTGCTCTGCTGTGGCAAGCTGAAAGCCCTCCACCACGGTCCGGTGTCTGGGGGCAGATGCCCAGCCAGCAGGCATGTGAGAGCTCACCTCCCCTCATGCCAACGTGCTTGCTCGGTGCATCTGCAGGTTCTCCCTGGCGAGGGGCTCTCAGCAGGTTCCCCGTGTGTGTGCCTGGGGGGGTATGTGCATAGACGTGGATCCATTAGTGCGGCGCCTGCATCTGCCCCTCCGCCTGCTGCCTTAGGACCTCTCCACAGCTGCCCATTCTCCTGGGCATCCCCAGCGATGTTCCTGGCCTGTGCCTCTCTGCACCTGCTTACCTGGCACATCCCTGGCCACGGCCCTGTACGGGCAGGCACGGGCCGTGGCGGAGCCGCGGCGCTGGCAGCGGTGATGGCAGTGGCCCCCACAGGCTGTAAATACTGGCAGTGTGGCGGGGAGGTTGAGCGGTTTATGGCTCAAGGTCAGGCCCATGAATCATAAAAAGGTGTCGGAAGGAGCATTAACTCCTAGGCTTCACATGGTCTCTGTGTGGTTTCAGGCGGGGCCCCGGAGGCAGTGATTAAAGGGTGCACCTTCCCCTTTCAGTTTTACGGTAAAAGGAAAGCAGTAAATTAGAAGCCCACAGGCTGGAGCAGGCCGGGTCCCGCCAGCACAGCGGCTCAGCCGGTACCTGCCGTGCACCCTGAGACCCCGCCGCCGGCTCTACAAACCCTCCACCAGCGTGAGCCCCATGCAGCCCCTTCCTGTGGCAGCCCCTTCCCCAGGGGCAGAAGCAGGAGCAGGGCCCAACCCTGTGCTGGACAGGCAGCCACATTCGTGGTGGATACAGGGTGGTCAGGGTACATCCTTCCATCCCTGCTCAGCCCATGGTCAGGGTACATCCTTCCATCTCTGCTCAGCCCATGGTCTGGGTACATCCTTCCATCTCTGCTCAGCCCATGGCTCAGGGTACATCCTTCCATCTCTGCTCAGTCCATGATCAGGGTACATCTTTCCATCCCTGCCATGACCCATGGTCAAGTCACATCCTTCCCTCCCTGCTCAGCCCTGGCTCAGGGCACATGCTTCCATCTCTGCCAGACCCATGGCTCTGGACAGCCGGAGGTGCTCAGCCCCACTCACCTCAACACAGCAACAACACCTCTTACTCTGCACCTTTTTACAACTCCAGCTACAATTCAAGTAATACAATAGTTTGAATCTGGATAGATATCATGAATGTTTAATGCCCATGTTTTCTTGTGCATTGTCAGGACTGTTAAGAACTGAGTATTGACTGGAAAGGAGAGCCAGATGCTTCTGCTGCCAAAGTGGGATTGCAACGGCAGAGGCAGAAAGCCCTGATAATGGTCAGGTCCTTGCCCCACATCTGGACCCCAGGACAGTGAGCTGGGGCTGGGGAGAGCTGAGGCAGTGTCCAGCACTGCAGGGCTGTCCCTGGCCAGGTGAGGCAGAGAAGAAGTGATGTAGGACCCTGCTTTTTCCTACTGCTCAGCTAGATGTATCCTCCAGAGCTGCAGCTTCATGGCCAGAACTTGGGAGTAGGGCATTGCTAGAGGTTTCAACTTGCCAAAAACCTATCTCCTGGAGAATGGCTTTCAGGAATGGAGGGTTGAATTCACCCTGCCCCTTCCTCATCCCAGTAGCAGTGTCATCTCCCAGAGCCTGACCCAGCTGCCAGCTGCCCTGGCATCCCTGGTTCATCCCACTGCCGCCTGCCAGGCTGCCGAGCAGGCCATGGGGTACAGGCAATAGCACCTTCCCCGAGCTGCTGCTGCTGCTGCAACCAGCCTTGATAAGGTTCCATGCAAAGAGCCAGGCTGGGTTTGGCCATTGCCAAGCTGATTTCCCCCAGCTCCCACCAGCTTGGTAGGGCTGCTTACCCTCCTGGCCAGCCTTCGGGACCTGCGGGCTGCAGGTCAGGCTGCCACCGCCTGCCTGGTACCTGCAATAGCAAGGGCCTGGAGACAGGCAGGGTGCTGGACGCTGCACGTCTGCCCGGGGGCACCACACATCTGCCCAGGGACACTGCAGATACCACAGCCCTTCTGGCCCCTGGCAGCTGGCAAGGAGTCTGGGGCTGAGGTAGAATGAAAAGTCCAGGCACGTGCTGTGCCCTTGTCCCTGGGCTGGGTAAAGCATCAGATGTGTCTGTGGAGGCGTGGAAGGGAGCCTGGCAGCTTACTGGGAAGGAAAATACTTCTCCTTCCCCTTAAAAGAAAACAGTGCTTTCTCCCCTGGGGAATGGCATCGCAGAGCCCCGGAATTGACGGGGCTGCCAGCGCTGATGGATGGTGCCGGTGGAGGGAGCAAAGCGGGTCAGCAGAGCAGAAACCAGCAGGCACAAAGAGAGAGCATCCCTGCTCACCAAGGCAGGCGGTGACAGCCTGTGCCGGGGCTGGGCCCACAACAGCCCCCTCTCTGTTGGGCTGGAGAGGAGGCACAGCTGGGGTGCCCGGGGTGCCATCCGGCGATGCTCCCGGCCTCACCCCAACGGCACCCGCTGACAAGAAGCTCCTTTCTCTGTCTCTGCACAAGCCCTGATTGTTCAGACACTTTCCCTGCCACTGCCTTGTGCTTCTGCTCTTGCCAGAGGCTGTTCTGGGAGGAAAGGGAGGACTTGGAACATCTGCAGAGCCAGAGCTGCTGTGGCTTCAAGGTTTCTTAAGGGGTGGAGGCTCCTCGGGCAACTCCAGACCAGGACATCTTGTTGCCTCTTGGCACCTCTGCTGTGTGAGCCCACAACCTTCCCCTGCCTCGGTTTCCCCACCAGTGGGTGAGGCCCTGTTCTGCCTTTGCAAGTGTGCTGCAAAGAGCAGATGGATGCAATTGAGACGAGGCACCCTCAAGAACTGGGGAGCTGCAGTGCCAGCTGCAGTGGCTGAAGGGGTAGATTGAGAGACCAGGCAGCTGTGCTAAATCAGCCCTAACCTCACTGAAACTTGTGTGCAGTGTCAGCTTCCTCAGGTGAGACACTCAGACATCCTCCCAGCTGGAGGGGGAACAGCAGCTTGCGGTGATGCTGGGGGGATGCCGACTGTTGTGTTGTGACCAGGGCTCACGTACATCTACAGCCTGGGAACCCCTGGCTTGGCTGGTTTGTGTCCTCTCCAAGCACTGTTCCCATCAGGCACACATAGGAGGGCAGGATTTGGCCCCGTCATACGTGAGTGAGTGGCAGGATTGGTGGGGAAGGAGGTCACAGAGGAGGCAAAGCCACACTCTGCTGTTGAAAGAGACAGCTTTTTTAAGGGCTGGAGTAAAATAAGGGTGCAGTGAACCCCAGGCTTGGCATCCAGGACAGCAGGCTGCTCCCCATCTTCCCTGTGAGGTCAGCAGGACCTTCTCCCTTCTTCCCCCAAGCATAGTAGGAGAACAAGCTCCTGTCCCAGCTGGGAGGCCCTTTTTCTGGGCCTCCCCTGGATGAAGGCTCACAGTGTGCAGGGATGCAATACTGCATTGCCCCTCCTGCAGCCTGGGGACACAGAGCATGTCTACCAGCAGACTGTGGCTGGAAGGAGCCCAAGAGTCCTGGCTCCTGTCCCATGCTCTGCCTGCTGCAGGAGGATACGCCTGGAGCTGCTGGGCTGGAGGGACATATCTCCAGAGAGATCTGAACCCTGAGCTGTCCTCTCTGCTCTCCAACAAGCCACGCTGCCGAGCCTTTTACAGCACTGACCACTGCTCTAGCAGCAGTGGGGAGGAGGAGTGTGGGGAAGGGGCTCAGCTTCCAATCGATGCTGAGCACTGTGATAAGAATCTCTTATCACCCTTGTCATTGTAATGGCTGGGACTGAAGTGCTGGGCTGAGTAAGGGCCAGATTTCTGCAGTGCTGAGGTGAGGAGGAGACAGGTCGCAGCAGGGAGACAGCAGTGGCTCTGGGATGAGGTCTCAGCTCTTCAAGCACCTCCTTGCTCTCACCAGCAATGACCAGATCCAGCTGTCCCTGCCTTTCTCAGCCTTCAGGCTGCCTCGTCTCCTTCTCCAGTTCCTTAGAAGGAAGAGGAGCTCCCAGTGATTCTGGAGCATGGGTGAAATGCAGTGAAGGAGCAGGTCCTGCAGATCCAGACCATGTGTAGTGATGAGGGGCACACACAGAAGAGCAACTCAGAGAACTAAACATTGAGAGACTGGGAGTGAATGGAAGAACTGGGAAGCATCCAGTTCAGCCCCTTCTTACCCCACCCCAGGCCATGCTCAGCCCCAGCCCTTTGGGGAGGTGTAGCACAGGAGCAAGACAGGCACACAGAAGCCAGGGGAGCAGGCAGGGATCTTGGGGGAGTTTCCAAGCCTTTGGAATGTCCCTCTGTTTCTATTGCTGTCCAAAAGCAGCTTTTCCAATGAGTAAGGAAGAGGGAGATGGTAAGCTTATATGCTCTTGTATGGGTGGTATTGGACTAGGCAGTGGCAGCATGGAGTGCCCTCAGCTGTAAAGACATGGAGCATGCCCTGCAGCATGCTCTGCCTCCAACCACTCATGCTTCTCCCCTCTGCTTTATTAACAACTGTTGATTGGGATTCCAAGGTCATCTGGCCATGGAGAGATGCAGATAAAATCTAAGGCTGCTGCAGCCTCCTGCCTCTCTGGACCCACCAATCTCCCTGTCTATCTATGAGATCTCTCTTCCCTCTAAGCTTTCCTCCAGCAGACAAGCCCAGGAAGGTTAAACAGGGTCCTGCAGCAAGGCCACTGCCCTGTCCTCCTCTGATAACCATGCAGCTGGGGGATGTGTTAACCTTCTGCCAGGTTTCATGGCTGCTCCCAGCTTGATAGCCAGGGAGCAGGAGGGCAGGGATGCTGGTGTGGTGCCATCCAGCTCACCACACCACAGAGGCACCTGGGGACCCGCCTGTTTAATTCCAGGAGCAGCAGTGTCAGCTTGAGCGAAATTGGCCCCGCCGGAGGATTTATGCATTTCTCCTTCCCTCTGCCTCCTGCCAGGGGCTGCACTAAGATCCCACACTGCACAGTCATCTCGCTAAAGCCGAGGGGGGCTTAGTGCTTAAATGGTTTTCACGCCGCCGCGGAGTTTAGTGCTTGTCAACGAGTCTGAGGTCTTGCTGAAGAGCCTTGACAAAGAGAGCAGCAGGGAGATGGGGAGAGCAGGAGCAAGTGCTGGGGCTCCAAAGCACCCCGCATACATGGCGACATCACACACCCAGCTCCACGCATCCCCTCCAGCACAGAGACAAATTTGGCTGTCCCATGCTCTGGTGAGAGGCATGTTTGGCCCAGCTCTGTGTTTAAACTTCACAGAAACACTTTCCTTAAACCTCACAAATGTGAACAAGCAGAGCTCACCCACAGTCTTCAAGCCTTTGCTTTTGCAAGCTTTTGCAGGAATAGATAGGTATTTTGTGCTCTGTATTCACTGGGCTGCTTTCAGTGCAGGGGTGAACCCAAAGCCGGCAGGCTGAGTGCTGTTGCAGTAACGTGCTGGCTCTGCAGATGGGGATAGCAGAGCTCAGAAACCAAACCCTGCTCCAGATGCCACTTCAAAAGCTTGTCCTGCCTGAGGAGGCTGAGGAAGGCACCTTCACCTTGCTCCTGCACTCCTGCCTGCCCTGTCAGGAAGAGAAGACCTTGAACTCATCTTCCTTGCTCTTGAGGAACTGGATTTGCCAGAATGAATTTGCTTGAGCATGGGATAGATTCACTTCAAGCATGGGGCACAGATGAGGGAGGGTGCAGAGCTGAGAGGCACGTGGTGCAGGTGAGCCAGCAGTGCCACAGTCTGCAGGCCACTCATCCCATGGTCCCCCAGGAATCCACCCCACAGCTTGGTGGCAGCATGGGGAGCAAGGGGGCACATGTGGCAGGGCAGGCAGCAACAGCAGCCCCTCAGACACCCGCTTCCAGGGAAACCGCTGCCGCCGGTGGGTCACCCAAGTCAAGCGTTTGAGCAGGGTTGGGAGGAGAGCTGGGTGGTTTTATGGGCAGTAACAGTATTTATAGCCCTGCTGGCTGAGGCACTGATCCAGGGGGAAGAAAGCCCTCTCCCCAGGCAAAAAAAACCCACCCAAACCAGATTGCAACACTCTCCTGCCTGCAGCCTCCCCAAGGGCAGGATCAGCCCCAGCCTTTTTTTTTGAAGCATCCTTGGTTGACTAATATGTTGTGAATCTGTGGGTTGGTGCCACGTGGCACAGGCAGCATCCCAGTGCTGGTGAGCTTCTCACCTGGTGTAAACTCACACATCTCCATGGGGTAAGTCCTGCATTTTTCACAGGCAGTGCTAGAGATTTTGTTCCTTCACCCCACTCCTTGGCTGTGCCCTGCCATCCGCAGTAACCACCTTCCTTGGCAGCCACACGCACACCCCACATTGTTTTCCCATCACCTGCCACAGACCCCGTGTGTTTTCATTTAGTTGACATAGGGGAAAACTGTAAAACATGTGTCTGCTTCCCGAGGAAAGGGGGGGAAAAAAATGACTCCAACAGCTTGGTCCAGTTAACAGCTTAAGCTCTTGACTCCACGGTCAGCTTCTCGGGGACTTTGTTTCATGTTCTGCATTAGTGGGTCCCTTTCTCAGGCTGGACCAAGGTGTGCCTCTGGGGAGGGGGGAAGGATATCTAGGGGCAAGGATCCCTGCTCAGGGAGTGTGGTGGGGCCTCGCTGTCCCCAAGAGCGGGGAGGCAAGAGCAC
The DNA here is from genome assembly GCA_013401255.1 of Urocolius indicus. Taxonomy (NCBI): domain Eukaryota; kingdom Metazoa; phylum Chordata; class Aves; order Coliiformes; family Coliidae; genus Urocolius; species Urocolius indicus. Next base: position 63,672 of record WBNH01008000.1, on the reverse strand, counting down.
TTTCCACCCCACCCTCTGTGGGCTCCTCCCAGCACAGCTCCCCATCCATCCCGTACATTTACCTAACGCTAATGAGACGTATTGATTGGAATGATGGGATTTGTAAAGGTCGCAGGGTTAAAGTACATAAAACCGGCCTTTCTGGAGCTGCAATATCAGGGCCGATGGGTCTGGTGGGAGAGATTAAAGGCCTCGTGCTGCAAGAATGGAGAGAGCTGACAGCAATTACATTTCAGATGTGTGCATAGTTATAACCCCCACCCTGCTTCCACTTCAGCAAGATAGGCAACCGTGTCCCCACCACTGCAGAGCTGGTCCCCACCCCACCATCTCCTTTTCACAAGCAGGATTTCAACAAAGCAAAGCAGGGAATGAAAGAAAGAGGGAAAGAGGGAAAAGATTGGAGATCCCTTCAAAGAGGTGGTTCCCATCCCCATCCCTGCAGCTGGGCTCGTGTCCCAGGTTTGGGATTCCTAGCCAGAGTTGTTATGGCATCACTGTTGCTAAAATCCCACTGGTGGAATGTAAACTCTGAAAACACTGCGGTCCCTTTTCTTAGGGCAGGACTCCCACTACTGGTAATGAGCTGGCAGGTCACAAGAGCTCAGTCTGTCCCCTGGAAAGGTTCAGGCTTGAGAGCTGGGAGTCCATATCCCCAGAACCACAAATGTGGTTCGCTGGAGGTCCGTCCCAGGTCAGGGGTAACAGGTCTTGTTGTAGGAGGCAAATAGATCCAGACATGAGTTTTTCTAGAGGTGTGTTTGTCAGCCACATCTAGGGCTGCCTGGGAGCTTAGTCTCTCTGGGCTCTGCCTACCAAAGATTTCTCCTGGAGCCTCAAGGGCATCTCAGCTCCAGTGGAGTCATCTCAGCCCATCACCCCTCTTTGCAGGCTCCTCTCTGCACCAGGCTTGGTTCTTGGTTTAAAACAGAGACTAAAATGCACAGGCAGGACAGTTGTACCAGCTGAAAGTTATGTGCTTTTCTTTAACATTGCGGGTTCCTAAGAGGGAGTGGAGTAAACACGTGCCTCAATGGCTTTCCTGGGTCTCCAGAGGGAGCAAGTGGACGGAGACATGAGCTAGGCTGAGGGGTGTGCTCATGTTAAGGAAGGATTAGTATCAACAGTATTGCTACCCATAAAAACAGCAAAATTAGCTCCATGATCAATCTTCCAAGCTCAGCTCCAGACAGGAGGAAGCCCAGCTCAAGGGCCTTTCATCCTCAGCTCATCTTGACTTCACATCACCCACTGTACCTCTCGTGGCAGGGTTAGCACTGGAGGCACCTGGAACTCAGTAAACCCGGCTCCATCTGGCATCACACTGAGCCGAGAACATGAGCAGGTGCTGCACTTCCCCAGGAGTGAATCCTGAGATGCAACCCACCAGGGAAAAGGAAGCAGCACATTGCTCTCCTGTAATTATTAGCTGTCTGAGGCTTAGAGCCTTTCCCTGGTGACAACGCAGGGCTTAGCACACGGCATGAAGTACCAGTGATCTTAACAGCCCCTGCAGAGCAGTTCTGCAGAGCAGCTCTCCTCTGCTGCCCATCCACACGTGCTAGAGCTTTAAATTCTCTCCCAGAGCCCTGCCGAGGTGTCTGCACTGGGAAGCAGGAGCATCCTCCAGCACTGGGGCTCACCATCAGTCTCAGGCACTTACCCATCTACCTCGGTCTTTATTTATCCCTCCCTCACAATCTCCTTCCCTCTCTCAGATGGTAATGAGTGGTTTGCACTGGGAACTAAATGAAGTTGATTGCCCACTGGTGTCTGCCATTAGTGGTAATTAGTTAAAACATCAGAGTATAAACAGTAAATTGGCTCTAATAATTAATACTAGCACTCAAGCATATGAGAGACACAGAGACTGGGAGAGAAGCAGCAGCAAGCTTGTAAAATCAGCTGGGGCTGCTTTAATTAAAAAAGAAGGAATGTAAGTTACACGGTATTGGAAAAAGGACAAAAGCCATCAGGATCTGACTTGTTAGGAGCGTGGTCGTGTCTCCCCTGGAGTGCAGCAGAGCTCAGGGCTTGCCTCGAGCCTCAGGCACCCGCTGCAAGATGCAGAACCCGTGATGCAGGGGCTGGGACACCACTTGTGTGATGAGTTTTGGCCTTCCCATCAGTCTCCTGGGGCAACAGGGAGCACCGTAACTTGTGGATCTGCTCTCCTGCAGGTGGTAGGTGGGTGGGATGATCCCCTGGGATTTTCCAGGGGAGATCTCTTTGGATCAAAGGAGCTGGCTCATTTGGCTGCTCTCTGCTTAATAAAGGCACCATCCTCTTTCCTCAGGTGGTGAGTCTGGCCTGAGGGGTCCTTTGGGAAGCAGGAGCCAGCACAGGGTGGGTGAATCCTGCTGGGGAAGGCTGAGTTTACTCTTAGAATAACGATTTTTTTTTCCCTGTAGGTTTTGCCAACCTGCATCCATCCACTTCTTCCAGCCACCCTCTCTTCCTTGCACACCTTCTGCTTCTCCCAGCCAGCCTCTGCAGGGGAATTTCCCACAGCCCTGCCCCGGCAGAAAGCTCTCTGCCCCCCCCCGAGTGCCTGCAGCACTTCAGCTTATAAACAATAGCAGTCCTTAAAAACTACAGCATCAAGCAGCAATGCTGCAGGTGCAGGGGTGCTGCTGAGCACCTGGGGCTGGCAGGGAGGGGGTGCAGCACAGCAGGCATCCTGGCCGTGCCCCTCGCATCCCCCAAGCTCGGGCTGAGGTGGTGGAGGCGGCGTTTGGGGAGGAGAGGGGGATGGCTGTATGGATATCGCTATTCATCATCCCCCCTGTGCGTTAACCATGCTAATGTCCTAAGTGACAATAGCCCATCTCAGCTCGTGATTTAGGGTCTGTGAACGGAAGCCGGGCTCCTGGGAGTAAATGCGTGAATCCTCCGCTGCTACTAAACCTTCTAATAAATCTAACGCACACCAAAAAGCCCTGGGCACTAAATCCCAGGATCCGGTAATTGAAACCCTCACAGCTCTCAGGGAACAAGAGGGAAAAAAAAAAAAAAAGAGGTAACCAGTGAGTGGAAAGGAGTGTATGTTTTTGCAGAACATACATCCTATCTGCACCTGATTATCTCCAGCAGAGACAAAGGAAACCTGGGCCCTCCTCGTAAAGCACCTCGTTCCAGGCTTAAAATCATACCTTTTGAAAAGAAGAACCAAGCATCCTTGTGCTGCAGGGGCTGGTCGCTGTGCTCTGCACACCCAAGTGGGCAGCAATAAGGAGCTGTGGCTGCTTGGCTGTGTCCCGCCGCTGACAAACGCCACCAGGACTTGTGGTGGCCAATCCATCTGCTGCCTCAGGCTGTAGTGCTGTGGTGTCACAGGGGTCAGTGTGCTGGAGACAGACCCCCAACCTAGCCTGGCTCACGCATGCCTTTGCAGCAGGCTGTTAGTACCAGCAGAGGAGCGTCCCTGAGCTGTCCCTGCCTTGCAAGTCTCAGGGGCAGAGGAAGGGCAAGATGTTCCCATGGGGCTCATCATCCCAGCTGAGTTGGGTGGTGCAGGGCAGCCGCCCAAGGCAGGGTGGGTGAAGGTTTTCACCTACCAACTGGTTCTTTGTTGCAGAGAGCAGCTGGACAAGCAGGAGCATGTGTGTGGGGCTGACCCTCACCTCTGTGAGTGTGGCCTTTGCAGGCACAAACGTGTTGGTGCCGTGGCAGTGATGAATCCAGCACCTTTCCCATGGCTCGTGTGTTGCTGGCAGCCAATGCTGAGGGTGTTTACTGTTTTGTTTACTTGAAAAAAAAAAAGATCACTGTGGTGGTTTATTCTGCTTTTTATCTCTCTTACAGACCACTTTGTAATGCCTTGGCAGGGGACTTAATAAATACAGTCCTTTGGATAATGAATGGGGATGATACAGGCAAGCTCGGGGGAGGTTGCAGAGGAGAGATGCTGCACAGGGCACCTGGCTGAGTTTGGAGGCAGGAGGACTATGTCTGCCCTGGGCTCGACCTTCCAGAAGGTCTCTTTCCAAGGTCATTATCCTTCCTGGTGTGAAGAGGGCTGAGAGAGGCAGGGAGCACTGTCCATGTCCCACTTGGCAGTAACCACAGGCCTGTCACTCACTGGAGTTGGAGGGTGCCCTGCACCCCGGGGTCCTGGCAGCCACCCTGTGCATGCCACAGCACCAATTCATGCAGCGCTTCTGTACACTGGCTTTCTCCAGGAGACATCCTGGGGCACTGGAACCATCCCCTTGGGGACAACCGCTGGATTTCCATCCCCTCTCCCCTCCCTCCCCCGCAAACCCAGGGGGAGCCTGAGCACCCTCATTTCTCAGGTCACCGCTTGGCTAATGGTCTATTAATTTGTTCAATTGTCCCCTGTGAGGCAAACTCCATTTCTGCCCGAGATTCTTCCTTGGCTGTCGACACAGTGATGGATAGAACGAGCTGCTGTCACTGCCAGCCCCGGCACCCGCTCGCCACGCGGGCACCTGCATCAGCCCTGCGCCCACACGCCGGGCCCGATCCACCACCTCGCACCCAGGGGTCTGTCTCTGGCAGTGAGAAACGACAGAAAGACTTTAAGGACAAATAAGGTTTACAAACCCAATTGAAAACGACGACGGGAGGCCCCGGCTGCAGATGGGCCCAAGCTGATTCGCGGCCGCAGTCAAATCGAATTTCCTTATCGTTGTATTATTTTAGGGCGTTATCTGGGCCCGTAACACAGTTATAAATTCAATTTCATCTGCGAGCGTTCATTGTTTACTGTCTCCTGTTTGCCTGGGAAAATGTAAACACTTGGCAGCCCTCGACTGCAAAATTAATTTCTGGTGGAAAACGGGAAAGGGGAGGAAAAAAAAGTGGAAGGTGCCAAAAAAAGCCAACAACAAAAACAACAAAAGAAGAGAGACAAGAAGAAAGATTCATAGAATCACAGAATGGTAGGCGTTGGAAGGTACCTTTAGAGATCATCCAGTCCAACCCCCCTGCAGAAGCAGGTTCACCTAGATCAGGTCACATAGGAACATGTCCATGCGGGTCTTGAAGACTTCCAAGGAAGGAGCCTCCACAACCACTCAGGAACAACCCTCCACAGCCCCCCTTTGAAGAGATGAGATTTGCTACAACTTTGTCTCCATTCCTTAAGCCAAATCCTTTCTACAGGAGAGACTTGAGTCCAGGACACCTTGCAAAAACAGTACATTGCAGTATTGCCTGAGCAGTTCTCAATGCTTTGGCCTTCAAACATCATTAAGGTAATTCTCGTACAGTCGAGACAACAAAACGACTATCCCTTAAGGGAATGCAAGACAAGAAGACCTCAAAAACTGAAAAGGAACTATAAAAAGACTCTGGTGTCAGATGGTAGGGGATGGATAGGGAGGGATGGGGGTGGATGGGGTGCCTGGGCAGCAGCGTTGGCTCTCGCCTCTCCTCTGCACTGCCAAGTTTCTCCCTTGTGAAAAAGGAGGAGAAAAAACCAACCCAACTCAGTGACCTGCTGGGGCTGCCAAGGGAAAGTTGAAGGTCTCCCATTAATTCCAGACTAAAAATGACAAATTCATCTTCTACGACAATTAAATGAAGTCAGTAATTGATGCTAATTGATCTTCAGCTGAGAGGGCTCTTACTGCTTTGCTGTGCTCTCCCCGTGCTCCAGCACTTTCCCCCCTTCCCACTCCTCCTCCCTGCAGCCCCTCACCGTGGGGACGTCCCCCAGGCCTGCCCAGCCCCGTGCATCTCCTTTGGCCACTCACTTCTTGCATTTTGCATTTATTTTCTTCCCTGAAGTTTCTTTTTTCCCCTCTTTTTTTTTGGTTTTTTGGAGGCAGGTACCAGGCCTGGCTGTGTTAGCGACAAAGGATTTATAGCCTACAGCTGTGTAGGTTCCCACTTAATTTTTATAAGCCCAGCATAAGAGCCAGCAGGGGGTAAAGCACACTTGGATTTTCTCTACTTAAAATATTACAATGTTAGCACTTTTGCTTGAGCCCTGACAAGGGGCTGGGGGGGGGGGTTGGGATGTGTGTGTGTGTTTAGTGTGTGTATGGAGGGGGGGAGTTCTGTGTTGTTTTTTGGTGTGGGGTAGTGGGAGGGGTTTTTTTTCCTCTCCTTTTTTTTTTATGAGAGCCCTTTAATCTCAAGCCAATATGTCAAAATCAAATTAAGCCTTGGAAGGGGAGCGGGCTCAGCGTGCCAAGCTTGCTCGCTGGGTTGTAAATGTACGATTGTTTCTGGGGGCTGTTATTAAAAGCGAGGTGACTGCTGCCCATTAAGGGACCCTTACGTCACGTCCTCCAGCCGCGCTCGGGAAGCAGCATCGGGAGGAGGGGGACGGGAGGGACTCACCATGCCCCTTCCTGGACCAGAGCAGAGGGAGGTTGCCACCAGCCTTGGTGTGAATGGGCTGTGTGCTGACCCCAGCAAAGAAAGCCTGAGGGACTCCCTTTGGGACGTGGGATGTGGTTCCATGCAGAAAAGCAGGTTGAGACCCCCCACAGAAACCTGCTGGGGCTTGCAGCAACGCCTGGGTTTTTGAGGTAGGAGAGGTTGCTCAGCTAGGGCTTCACCTGGCTCTTCTGGTGAAGCAAAAGGGGAAAGTCACAGGCCTTTCTGGTGAAAAAGTCCCTGTTTGCTTTGGCTGAGAAGCCCATTTCCTGCCCAAGCAAAAGCCTTTCAGCAGGGTGGTGATGCCAGCTGAGAAGTGCCCTGCAGAGCTCCCTGCAAGGTGTGGGATACCATCGTTATTTCTCATCTGATTGATTATCTCTTGATACCTTTGCCAAGACATGATTAGGAGCAGAGAAGGAAAGCCTTGTCCCTAGTGGCTACTGAACCTCCCTGACGTGGAGGCAGGACTTGGGGTGCTGCTGGGTACATGTTCTACAGGGGGGTCTTGGGTCATTTGCAAGGGGCCTTAACCATGCCAGGATGCTGCCATCAGTGCTGTGCTGAGTGTTTTAAATCCACATTTCTGCTGAGTTTCACTGCAAGCAGAGTAACAGCAATGGCAACACCAAAGTATCACCATTCATCTCTCAAGACAGTTTATACCTAAGCACAGTGCTGATATCTGATGTATTTAGACCGTGCAGGTTTTAAGCTGGTCGCTTACCACCTTCTAGTTTATGCAGTGGAACTGAGACGGGCTGGAGAAGAAGGGAGGTGTGTTGGCATGCTAAGATCTGCTCACCACCTTCCTCTGTCTGACCTGACCATCTCCTACAGATGCTGAGGCAGGTGATCCCTCCTCCGTATCTCCAAATCCCTGCTCGCAGTGCATCCGGATGAGCAGCTTTGCAGCTCACTGGGAGCTGACTGGGGCTGGATGCTGCAGTCCCAGCGATGTCACCATCAGCACTGGGTCTGTCCTGGGTGAACACACGAGCTCATCAGGACTGAGCTGAGAGGCATTAAACATGCTGCTGTGGGCAGCATGTCAGCCCCTGGGGTGGGCAGTTCTCTGCCTCAGCTGAGTGATGCGATGAAGAAGCCAACGTGCCCTTGGCAGGTTGCTTTTGCTGGTCTTGATGGGTCGCTGCTGGGAAGCAATAGCCTGAGTAGTTCTCTTCTCTGCTCTTTATGGGTCCCACTAAACCCTGTGTAATGTACTGTAAATAAAGTTTATAGCTGAAATCGGTGTTTTACAGGGGAAAACCAAAGTCCAGCTGCAAAGCTACAAACAAATGCACTGTATGCAAAGGGGAGACAGGACTGGTGCCTCCCAGCGAGCCCCTACCTGCTTCTTAGGTACGTTTCCCTGGGTCTTAGTGAGAGTGTAGTTCACACCAGCTGGGTCCAGCATTGGATGTGCTCATCGCCTGCACGTGGCTCCCAGCTCTCTTAGTGCTTCTTCCTCAACAACATTTGAGACCAAAAGTCATTTGCAAAGTGAAAACAACTAACCTTCTGCAAGTCATGCAGGTGTGGTGGTTCCAGCACAGGGGGCAACGAAGCCTCACGCAGCTGCTCGCTCCCCACTGCTCCCCACACTTCTCCTAGGATGGGGAGGGGAACTGGAAAAGGAAATCAGAACTCATGGGTTAAGATAAGAACAAGTGTAATGACTGAACTAAATTAGACTAACAGTAAGAAGTATAATAGTAGTAATTAAGAGAAACAGAACCAAAGAAGGACAAGTGCTGCCCAATGCAATTGCTCACCACCCACTGACTTATGCCCAAGCAGTGGTCTGCCCTTCCCATCAACACCCCCACCTCCCCCATTTCCATACTGGGCATGGTGTCCTATATGCAATAGCCCTTTGGCTAGTTTGGGTCAGCTGTCCTAGCCATGCTCCCTCCCAGCTTCTTGTGCATACACCAGCCTCCCCTTGCCCCCAGGTTACTCACTGTCAGGGCAGGGTGAGGAGCAGAAATGGCCTTGATGCTATGTGAGCACTGCTCCACAACAACCAAAATATCCCCTTGTTATTAACATTCTCTGCAGCAGAAACACAAAATGTAGCCCTGTAGCAGCTACTAGGAAGAAAATTGCCTCTATCCCAGCCAAAACCAGGGCAGCAGGGAATCAGCAGCGAGGGCAGAGGTAGAGGTCACACNCCACCTTCCCCCCTCCAACCCCCACGCACACAGTCCTATTAATCCTGACAAATTATGACGTACAGACGTGTAATGCAAACTGATTCATCATACATTCAAATGCGCCGTGCGGGAGCAGCGGGAGGGCAGAGGCAGACAAGTGTATTACACGGATAATGTATTTGACGTATTAATAAAACCAGCCGCATTGCTCAATCTGGAGAGGTGGAGGGGGGAGGGGGAAAGGGGATGCCGATACATCATGACAGATCACATATTGATGGAATCCAGATGTTGGGAATCATAGTCTTGGGGCCTTTCTTGTATTGACTAAAGGTAAAAAAAAAAATGCAGGCTGTCAGCACATTGAATCTCTGCTCACGGAGGCTGTGGGGGTGATTCTTTCTTTCTGGAGGATGAGGAAATTGCTCCCCACATCCCCTGTCCCGTTAGCCTCAGTCATTTGCAGCAGAGGGTTGGGGAAAGGTTTTTTTGGACCTTCCTGCTATTTGGTTGCCTATGAATTGCAACACGTTAATACAGTCCCATCAGCTTGAAATCCTTGTCTCAGATCTCAATCCTTTCGGCTGGTGAAATCAGCATCAAAGTGACCCCCGCAATGCTCCTGGCCTTGGCATTTTAGGCAGTGAACAGCCAAAACTGATCTCCTTGGCTTTACCAGCAATGCTGCTACTTCCCATGTTCTCCTCCTCTTGGACAGAGATGCTGCTCAGCTCCACCTCCCATTTTTACCCTTGTTCTGAGCACGTTGTGAGTGTCTGGAGTGAGTGTTANTCCCAGCCAAAACCAGGGCAGCAGGGAATCAGCAGCGAGGGCAGAGGTAGAGGTCACACGTGGGGAAACTGGGGCAAGGAGTTGGGCTTCAGGCTCTGGCAGAACCAAGAGGAAGACCATGAGTTCACCTTCCTTGCATCTTTGCTGTCGGTGCCTGGCACAGTGTGCAGGGACTCAACTGCAAAGAGACCCTCCTCAGCCCTTTCCCTGCAGCTGGAGGGGCGGGTGGGCAGGGCTGTGCCTGTGAGAGCGCTCCAGCTTGCTCACTGCTTCCCAGCCGCGCTGCACTCGCTGTTTTCCGGGAACCCAGCGATCTGAGCAGAGATAAATAAGTGATACAGACATCTCTGCACTAAACACACATGACGTGCTCCCTCCTGCTTTCCCCCCCC
>WBNH01008000.1:22312-53802 GCA_013401255.1 Urocolius indicus | reverse complement strand
GAAAGGGGATGCCGATACATCATGACAGATCACATATTGATGGAATCCAGATGTTGGGAATCATAGTCTTGGGGCCTTTCTTGTATTGACTAAAGGTAAAAAAAAAAATGCAGGCTGTCAGCACATTGAATCTCTGCTCACGGAGGCTGTGGGGGTGATTCTTTCTTTCTGGAGGATGAGGAAATTGCTCCCCACATCCCCTGTCCCGTTAGCCTCAGTCATTTGCAGCAGAGGGTTGGGGAAAGGTTTTTTTGGACCTTCCTGCTATTTGGTTGCCTATGAATTGCAACACGTTAATACAGTCCCATCAGCTTGAAATCCTTGTCTCAGATCTCAATCCTTTCGGCTGGTGAAATCAGCATCAAAGTGACCCCCGCAATGCTCCTGGCCTTGGCATTTTAGGCAGTGAACAGCCAAAACTGATCTCCTTGGCTTTACCAGCAATGCTGCTACTTCCCATGTTCTCCTCCTCTTGGACAGAGATGCTGCTCAGCTCCACCTCCCATTTTTACCCTTGTTCTGAGCACGTTGTGAGTGTCTGGAGTGAGTGTTACCTTTATACTCACATATATCTGCGTGTGTGTGTGTGTCCCTGAGGTGTGTTTAGCATTTCTCAGGGAAAGGTATTCTGTTACTCACACTTTCATGGGTAAAAGTCACTGCACCAATAACAACTCCCAACTTCTGTTTAACCTTCCCAAGTCCTTTTCAATTGAAATCATCTCGTTTGGGTTGGATAATTTACAAGGGCTGTTTGCATTCTTGAAGCCTAACTGACTTTGGCTTGTGTGTGACGGGGCGTTACGCACACAGGAGCGTTATCTGTTGGGGTACACAAATATGTGAATGCACTGGCTTGGCTTCGTCCTCCTCCGCCCTTTTCCTCGAGCATCTTCTTGGCAGTGGGCTGAACATGCTGCACAGTGTGTGGCCAGCACAGCAGGATGAAATGATGCTGAGATGATGACAGAGCTTTATGCTAATGCCCTTCCCGAGGTTATTGCCATCCTGGAGAAGGTGCGCTGGTCTGTATTTTGGGGACCTCCCCCTTCAGGCTGGCATTGATTGCAGAAGGGAGTGACCAGGAGGTGGCTGGGATATAAATGGTCATTGCCTGGGAAGCGAGGGCAGCTCCAAGGAGTGGTGTGGGTTTCAAAAGCAATGAGCTTGCAGCACAAAGGGAGAGATGTTTGAGCACTAGGAAGAGTTAAAATGATCAGGGCACAGTTTCCCTGGATTCAGACCACTGGGATTTGTATACAGGAGCCTACAGAACTGTTACATAGGCTCTGAGGAACCTATAGTTTCCTCTATAGGAACTATAGAATTACATACATATATATAACGAGATACATAATACACAAGTATTATGTTGCATGGAGCTCATATATAGGAACCTATAGAACTATTTGTATGGCACTTTTATTCCCTATCAGAATGAATCAAAAAGCAGGAATTAAGGAATTCAGGGAAATGCTAAAAGCAGCCGTTGGTACCTTGGTGTTTTCCCCAGGGGAGCCCCGGTGGGTTCGTGCCGTGGGGCTGTGCCTGGCAGGGGGAGGTCTCTGGGGCACAGAGGTGCAGATGTGCATCGTTAGTCCATAGCCCCTGCCAGAGCACTCCTGAAATCCTCTGCTCCCGGGGACCATGGCCCAAACTGGAAATAACGCTGAGCAATTACCCTCACTGAGCCTCCCAAAACAGATCCCCAGCATCCCCGGCGGGACGCAGCGGATTTGCCAGGCAGGAGCAAATCTGCCCCGTGCTCTGGAGTCAGAGCTCTTACCGCTGTCCCCCTGCGAGTCTGAGGCCTCGCAGCAAGCTCGGGCAACTGCATGGGGAAGCGATGCTGCCCAGTCACGGCTGTGGCCCCACTCGCCAGCCCCAGGGTGAGCGAGACCCGGCCGGCCCCGGCTTGGAGCATCTCTGCCCCGTGCTCCATCCTTCTCCAGCCGTGGCTGACCCGCACCGTGCAGGGCTTTCCAAAAGAGAGGACGTGAGTCCCTCCAAGCCCCAAAGTGCTTTTAAAACTCTTTTCTTTAACCTCTGGCAGCCGTTTCCTTGCATGTGAAATGGAGACAATAAACACCTGGGATGAAAGGGCGGCTTTTTCTCAGCTGAGATAAAATGGGGGTTTGCTCTTTTCCCCGGGACTCGTTCGGCCGGGGCTGGAGGCTGAACTGCTGGCAGGGAGAGCACACCGACCCCCGAAAGTGGTAAGGTCGTTTTTCAAGTTGGAGAAAAGCAGCTTAGAGGAAATATAAATCGCACCGAGTGAGCAGGACTTGAAAGCAGGGAGGGCTCCTCAGATGGGGAGCCGGGGAAAATGATGGAGGGAACGTAAGAATGACAAAGCATGTCGTTCCACTGGAGTGCAAGACGATTTGCTTTAGCTCATTAAATACTGCAATAAAATATTAATAGTTATTGTCCCTCTATTTTTTGTAATTATCCTTGCAAAGAAGGATCTGCTGCAAGTCACTAATGTATTCCCAGCAGCGGGTTGCTTTTTAATACGGCAATGGCAGCCAGGGGTGAGGAGAGGGGGGGAATGAAAGCGTTTATGTGTGGCCAGAAAATAGTTGTATGATCAGGGTCATTAAGGAACTGGTGCTGTCTGCAGAGAGAGAGAGAGAGAGACGAGGAGGGAAGAGGAGGATGTGAGGAGAGGAAGAAGGTGCAGGTCAACCTGGGAGTGTTTGAGAAGGGATGAAATTTAAAGACATGCTTGTGCTCAGGTGCTTTAGAGATAGACCAGGTGCATGGAAAGCAGACCTCGGGGTGTTGCATGTTGTGTCAGGGCTCTCTTTCATCACAGCCCTCTGCAAGGCAGTCCTGTGCCAGTCTTCCAGTGCCTCTGCTCTTGTGCCTGTCCCACCTGCCTTTCCTGGGGCTGTCCTCACTCTGGCCACTGGCATAACTTGCATTGTCACCTCCAGATTCCTCTGTGCAGTTTTTTAAATGCTGAAAACTCTCCCTCCAGAGATTCTCCTCCTGCTCAGGTGCAGCTGCATCCAAAGGGGCTGTCACCCTTCCCTTAGCATCACAGCTATGACCCTCTGCTGTGGCTTCTGGGCTGAAAAGAGCAGGTGAGGGGCTGCTGTTGGTAACTGCTGCTTTGGAACCAGGGCTCAGCATGATGAGATGCCACCTCACAGCCTTGTGATGTCCACACCACGCTCCTGCCAGCTCTTATTGAACTTCAGCATCTCTCAGTGGTCAAAGGATCCCTTCCCAAGAGTTTTGCCTGAGCGAGCACTGTGTGAAGTGGTCCCCAGGGTGGCTGGGGACCCAGACGATGACTGGTCAGTCAGACACCATCTGTCTGGCCAAGAGGTAGATACACAGGGGCCTCATTAGATCCAGAGGAGAAGCTGGAGGACAACATCAGCCTGTCCCCATCCTGCTGCCTCTCTCCTCCTGGTGCATCCCCGACCCAGGAGCAGGGATGTGCCTGCCATCTCCTCTGCATCTCCCTTGCGGTGCCAGCCAGGGGCTTCCTGGCATATGACATGCAGCACCACACCAAAGCAAGCAAAAATTATGCTGTTGCCATGACAGGCTCCAGCAAAAAGCTTAAACAAGCTAGGTGAGATGTCTTCTGACAGAAGCAAAGATCCTCCCTAAGGCTTAAAGTTTTTGCAGCAGCACCAACATCTGTGCTCTGGCCTGGACAAGATCTCACTCTGCTTCCTCCAGCCCTGGTTTCTCACTACTTGAGTTAAGTGGGATGCAGAGAGGTGTTTTGCTGGGCACAGCTGAAGCTGTCAGCTTACCTAAGGCATGAGGTGGGAGCTGGGGCTTTTTCATGGTGCTGAGGGTACGTGAGCAAAGGCTGAGACACAGCAAAGCACTCCTGGTGCACAAGACCAACCTTGCAATTGCTGTGATATGGCTTGGAAAGCCTTGGCCAGAGGAGAGAGAAAACACTCAGCCATCAGAGGAGGAAGGAGCAGGGATCTCATTGTGGCACCTGCCCTGAGGCTGGGAAACGCAGGCACTGGAGCAGTGACTCATGGGCTGCAGCAGCAGGGCCTGTCATGGTGACCTGCTCGTGAATCCAGGTGAGCTGAGGCCAGCGCAGCCACATCTGTGATGCTGCCGCCAGGACAGGGATGCTCCTACTTCCCTTGCCAGAGGAGGGACATGGGCTCCAGCCCCATTCAGATCCCATCAGCCGACCCTCGGAAGAGAAACGGTGCTGACAGGTATCTAAGCGAGGCAGAATTAAGGGAAATGATAATAAATGTAGATGGTCAGGCAGGGGAATGAAATGATCCATCTTTTTGCATGTTAGTCAAGAGGTGCTCGCAGGCTCCCGCCCCCCCCCTCCCTGCTCCCATTCAATCAGGGCCTGTCAGACCTCCAGCAGGCTGGCATTTTTGTGAAGAATCTCTCGGCTAAAAATTGTTGTCATTCCTATTTCCTTGTTATCAGTCGGCGGCACCTCAGCGGAGCCCAGAGATTAACGCCGGATCGCCGGGCGAGCATCCATTCCCGAGGAGCCCTATCCATTACACCGAGCTCGGCGGGTCCCTCCCGCCTCACCTCCCACATTCATCATCTTTAACGCTGACAGCCCGGTGCAGGCCTTTCAAATTTATCTCGCCACGTCCCGGGCAGGCTCTATCCGTCAAACTGCGTGAGAGGGAGCGAGCGGAGCGCCGTNACCTGCCCGTGTGAGGGACTCGGTAAAAGATTGGTCCGAGATACACAATTAATCATGGCTCGCATCAATTTGCTTGATTTACTCCCCGGAGGGAGAAGGGGCGTAAACATGGCGTGTGCAGAGGCAGTGTGGAAACATAATGTGTCTGTCTATAGGAAAAACATTAACACATCATCCCCGTTGTGGGTGATTGATGGGGGAACGGGAGAGGGACAGCCCGGAGCTGGCAAGGTGACAGAGAGCCAGGAGCTTGCCAGAGAGATGGACCCAATGGAGATGAACCTCAGGGGCCACCGGTCAGGGCAGGCACCTGGCACGTTCCCATCTGCTTCGTGCTTCCCTCCTGGTGCTCTCCCCGCAGCCGGCTGGGGTGGATTGCCCAGCAGCGAGGAGAGGAGGGAAGGAGGTGGAAAGGGGAGATGGGGTACAGGTTTGTGAAGTGTCAGGGTACAGATGTGTGAAATGTCCATCTTCAAGGTGATGCAGAACCCAAAGCAAAGCTGCTGTAGCACATAACGTTTTCCAAGGCGTGTTTCACATTCGCCACTGTGTCCTACACGGGTGGCAGCGTGGCTTTGTCTGCCTTTCCTTCACTGAACTCCTCCTCTAAATAACTTCTTGTGCCTGTCCCTGGGAGCGGGTGCGTTTCAGGGCTGAGATCCAAAGGCACCAAGTGTGCTCGTGAAGCTCTCTGGTAGCCTTCAGGGTGGGAGATGCCGTAGCAGTGAAAGATGCTGTTATTATTAGATCCCAAGCACTGGGTTGTGCCATCCCTTGATGGCTCTGGCGGAGGGAAGAGGCTGGCTTTTATGGAGAAAGTTACTGCTGTATTTACAATCCAAACCTCCTCGTAACCAGCCGCAGGGTGGAGGAGGAAATGCGGAGAGAGTGTGTGATGATTTAATGTGTCCTTCTTGTATGCCTTTCAGCTGAGGAGCCTCCTCCCTCCTTCTCCAAGCAGCACTCCTCCGGGCTCTGGCTCGATGATCACACCCACACGAACAAGGGGAGAGGGAGGAGAGGTTTAAGCAAGGTCACAAGCGGAGAGCAGGGACCTGGAGACTCGTGTCCCAGACTTGCGTGTTCTTTGGTGAAGCCGTAGTGGAAATAAGTGGTACCCAGACCTCCACAGGCCAGGCACAGCATTGGCTTTCAGGGAGCTTATAGTACCCATCTGACCAGCTGTCAGTATTTGTGGCTACTCTTGTTTCTAATACACAGAGTACGAATTAAAAGCGGAGAACTACCACCTCAGCCAGGGGGCTGCTCCCACACACAGGAAAATTCCCCTCCCTGTGATGTGCAGCATCAGCCCCTGCCCACACACCCGAAGCACCCTGTGCTTTGCCCTCCTTGGGGTTATGTACGTGCTGTCCCTAAAGCACCCAGGCTGAGCTCAGGCAGGATCAGGCCCATGACCTACAATTCTGGGGTTGCTTGTGGTTTAAATTTAGGTGGTTTAACATAGTTTTGCTCTCCCTTGATTTAGTTCCATCTGAAGAGGGTTTTTGTTTCGCCTTATCTTGTGGAAATTACTCATGATTTTGTAGTGGCTGTTTAATATATATATATANNNATGTATATGCTGAGTTTTACAGCCCTTTTTTATCACCTTTTTATTATCTCGGGTCAAAAGCTTTACTGGGTTGCATTCAGGGAATTATGCAAACTAAGAGAAAATACCATAGCAAAACTATAGATTTTCTCATTAAACTCTGCTTGGACATGTAGTTATTGTAGTAAAACTCTAGTAACTATTACAGGCCCTAATATAAAATTATAGTTTGACACCTCAGCGTGATTGGCCTTGCACTGCAGTTAAATTAACCCTTCCCATTCCTTGCCTGCTCAGACTAAAGGCTCTTGCTGGAAGCTGGCAAGCCAGGGTGGCTGCACGGGGGCAGCTGAGGCTGGGACTCCTCCCCTGCAGTATCCATAACCCCTCTGTGATGTGCAGATTCAGAGCAGCTTTGTCTGAGCTGTCAAAGATTTTGCTCCTAGCAAGTGTTTGGAGGGACAGTGATGCTCAAGCAAGGGAGGACCCCACAACTCCAGGTGGACAAAGTCCAGCAAGGAAGAAAGAGGTTGCTGGAGTTTGCAGACTCCCCCATCACCCCAGAAATGTCTTAGTTCCCACCACCCAAAGTCTGTCATTCTCCCCGTTCCGTGTGCGGTGGATTTGAGGAGCGATGAGCGTATTCAACGGCTTAATTACCTCAGACCAGATTTTCTTCTCAATTACACTCAAGTGAATCTGAAATGACTCATTTGGATGGTGGGAGCCTACCCTTGTAAAAAGTGAAATCAGAGAAAATGCCATGGGTGTGTTTTAGGAGATCTCCCACGCCCCTGCTGCAGCCTTGGTGGGAGGTTTTGGGAGATGCAGTGGCAGGGAGCTGCGTTTAAAACAACTCAGATTGTCTGTTGGGGGGTGGGGACTATTTCCTTCTGATTGTCTGATTAACATTTTAAAGCCATGTTGATAATAACCTGGGGTAGCGTGACAGTTCAGCAACTTCATTCCAGGGAAACACTTAATCATATTTATTATGTAAACACAGCTTGCCATGCCCCCATTAAATTATTAATAGTACCATTAACATATTTACATATAAATCTTATAGCAATTGATGGAAATGGCTTCAAGAACCTTGCCTTGGCTTCCCTTTTTGTAATGGATTCTCTCTCTTGCAAATACCCATTTATTAAAGAGACAAAATATTAATTTTTTTGTTAAACGTTCGTGTCAAAAATGTCACCTTTGCAGCTTCCAAATTGCCATTTATGCAAAACCTACTGACTTGGTATTTTCCTGCCTTAAAAAAAAAATGGCCTCTTTCAAAACATTGCTTCGGTAAGAGCAATTTAAGAGAACAAGAGTAGAGACATTTCAGTGGTCTGGAGGGTTTTTTTTTGCGTTTTCATTAGTATTCAAGCTGATAGTGGGGAGGTTGGGGAGAGTGTTGTTCCATCCACTCTTGGAGGTACCCTAAAACAGCCCCAATCCTTCTGCTCAGGGTTAATCTCTGATCAAAATACACACGGTTGCTATACAGTTGCAAAAGCTATTTGCTGTTAGTGGGAGCTGCACTGATTTACTTTGGGCAGGAGTCATGCCCAGATATCCCAGCTCGAGCTGATCACCCTAATGGGATACCATTCCCCGGTTACACATTGAGGATACTGGACCAGACTCCCTGGGAGATGCTGCTGTCCCAGGGAGTTCCCAGGAGAGAGGATAAGGCAGAAGGGATGCAGTTTGCAGGCACAGTGGTTGGCACCAAGGGCTCAGTGACCCCTCTCTTTATTTTTCCTGTATTTTCTGTGAAAAGAGGTGAAGTCTCCTTTCAAAACAGCAGTGAGAAACTAAGGGAAATAGGTGGCATATGGAGGGAAGAAAGAGAGAGTCAGGAGTACAAAGGCAGTGTTACCTGACAGGATAAAGAGAAGAGGATGGAGTGCAGGTTAGTTCTTCTCCCATCTCCTCTCCAAATTCTACCTCTTTCCTAACCAGCCCAGCCCTGACTAATAACCCTAATTAGGATGTGTACTGCAATTCCTTAATACCTTCCAGGCAGGGGCAATCCCAGGGTGATTCCTTCTCAGGATTACAAGTGTTCACAACCTTATCATAAGACTCGGGGTTTTGGGGTGGTCTTGCTCCTTAAACTTTCAGTCCCTGCAATCAAGTAGTGATATAAAAAAACCTCAGTTTTCCTTTAAATAATACAAAAGGCACGCTTTGGGCCCTTGAGCGGAAGCCCATGAGCCTGGTCTTTAAAGGATAGAGACCAGAAGGCAGAGATAATTTAGGTTGAAAGAAACCTCGGGAGGTCGCCGTGCACCTAATTTCTGAGGCATCTCATACTTAACCGGCAGTTTCCATTAGCATTTTTAGTAATAAGATTAATAAAACATAGCTGACAGTTTGCTGTGAACTAGATACACTCTACATCTCCACGCTGTGAAGTATAAATCTCTGCTGAAAAGTCCTCCTCTGGCACACCCATCTGCCATGGCAGACATCCCACCCCGGCAGCTCTGAGCCAAGCAGAGAGGATGAAAATCAGTTTGCTGGGAAGGAGCCACAACTGCCTGAACTGAGACATGCTGGGAACCCAGCACAAGACTCCCATCTCAGATCCACTCAGGATGCAGGACCTTAGCAAGTCGTGTCTCCCTTCCACACCTTCCTCCTCCTCATCTGAATTTGGGGGTGAATAAGACACTTTCCTTTCTGGAGAAGTGTTTCAGAATTAGCCCTTATTACGGTAATGCAGAAGGGCAGGGAGGCAGCGTTGCAAAGGATGAGGTTGTTTTTTTCCCCTTTCTCAATTAAGCAAAAAACTTCTCCTAAGCCGCTGTGCTCAGCCCTCGTGTGTGCTGTTACAAGTGTCTCTAAAAAACCTCTGATTTTTCAAGCAATTTCTCATGAAACAGGCACTTTCAGAAAAATCATAAGAAAGCAATCGCTTCAAATTGGTCATTTGGGACTCAAATTACTAATCTAATACATTTTTTATTGAGGGTTCCTGAAAGGTTCCATAAAACACAGTCTGTGAAGCTGCCCAAACTTGCCAACCTCCCAGTGTGACAAATCGAACCCAACAATCCACTTTGCAGCTCAGGTTTAGGGCTCGAGAAGCCGCCAAAGGAATAGCGGCATTTATATTTCTCCATCAATAGTGTCTATCTGGTGAGATGTTTAAATTCCCTGGGGTATTTTGTTGATTATTCCTTTTTTTTTTCTTTGCCACTGCTGGGTTTTTGTGTCCGTGTCCAAGCTGTAATGCTGATATTGAGGATATTTGGGGTGGGGAAGGGAGTGAGGGGCTTGACCTGCTGCTGAGCGTCGGCTCTGGCACTGCCGGGAGGAGAGAGTGGGAGGACAAAAGTTGAGTCAGGCGAGGAGAGGGCTGGGAGTCAGAGGCTGACTTTTTTATTATTGATATTATTTTTATTATTTATAGTCTTTTATTATTTTGTTGTATTATTTATCATGTTATTTATGTTCTTCTTGAGGCTGAACTTAAAAGAGGCTCCTACAGCAACAGAACACTGCACACGGTCCCTGTCCCGTTGGGCTTGAGGGTTGAACAGAGAAGAGAGACAAAAATATATGAAAGGCAATTTCTTTCCAGAAAGAAAGGCTCAAAGTATGGGAAAAATGAGTGAGGTGGAACAGCCAGTCTCTGGTCCTGAGTCCCTGTGTCACGTTAAGGCCACAAGACCACGCTCTCCTCATGGCAGCCGTGTTTTGGGAAATAGGAGTAGTGCTGACCTGCTTCCCAGGGCCACTCGTGGTGGTGAAGCATCAGCCCCCCCCCAAACACACAAAGCACTAATTAAATACATGTTAATTATTATTATGGCAGATGATGAGGGACAGCTGAGTGGTGCCTTGAGGTAGTACAAAACAAACAGGGCCTCTCCGATCATGTTTAATAAAACCCAAACTAGAGCTCTGTGGGTTGACAGCCAGTTCCTTTCTGAAGACAGAGGCTGCACCCAGTGAGGAAAATCAAGCAGCGTGAGGCCAACACCAGCTCAGCTTACCAAGAGCCCAACCAAAACTGCTTTTCCCCTTGGATATCTGGTAGCAATTTTTCTTTTGCAAGTTCTAGCAGTCAGGAGCAAGGCAGAAACGTGGTTTTGGGGAAGATTTTTAGCAGTACCTGCTTCTTGCTCTAGCTGGAACAAGAGGGTGGAGAGAAGAGGGAAGGAGCAGGGCAGCCTGAGAGAGACACGGAAAGCTGCTGCTTATCAGGCAGAGATGGGGATGGACATCTTGGGAAGAGAGGTGGTGTTTCTGCTGCAGCTCAGCATCCTCGATTCAGCTCACAGGGCCAGGGAGGCACTGACACTCTTGGCTCAGTCCCAGCACCTCAGTATGAATTTCACCCTTTGAGAGGAGTCACGAGCCCCATGTGAGCAGGGAGAGGGCCCTTCCCCACAAATCCCACTGTATCTGATCTGCTCCTCACCTTGCAGCCCTTCGTGTCCTCTGGGCTGTGCAGCTCCCTCGGCTATGTGAGCAGCCCATGCGTTTCCATCAGAGGGGCTGCATGACCCATGGCGCTGCATTTCCCAAGCTCAACCCTGCCTTTTGCCTGTGCAGCTGCATGTTAGGCTGCACAGAGCAGCTTGACCCCTTTGAAAGCTGCACGCACCAGCCCCACCGGACAGGGAAGCCACTGGCAGCAGTCGCTCGCAGAGGAACGGGGAGGTGTCAGGCCACCATCTCAGCTTGAATTCCCTGTGCAGAGATACTTGAGGCCCACAGCAGGTTGGAGGCATCTCCCCTCACTCTGCTGAGCTGCAGGTGTAGCTCTGCCAACCCCGTGATCCTTCCCACCGCCCTTCTTTTATCTCCCTCCAGCCACTCAAGGGCTTTCGCAGGGTGTGCGCGCTCCGTCTCCTCTTTGCTTTCATTCTTCGAGCCTTTCTCCTGCCGGGGCCGTGGCCGCCTGCCACGGTGCAGCCTCCCTGGGACGTTGTCTGATGAGCTGTTTGCTTTAGCTGGAGCAAAGAGGCGGCCGCGGGGCAGGAGCAGCGGGCGGCCGTGACGGCACGTCTCCCGGCCCGCTCCACAGACTTGGATGCCGAGAGGTGCGGAGGTGCCAAGTGCTGATCTGGCTTTCTCACTGTTGAAGTCCATGAAGTTGCTTTGGATTTACACCCGTGGAAGCTGGATGGGAACGTGGCCCGAGGTCTCAGGGCTGTCATAAAGCTGGAGGAGCTTACAGACCCACCGCCAGGCTTGTAATTGGGGTGAAAGATGCAGTGGAGGAGAGGAAAGGTGAGGCTTGGGGCAAGGGGAAGGCAGGCCTCGTCTTCTTGGCCTCCTAGGGATAATGTGATGGCTACAGCAGCTGCAGTCATTGAGGGAGGCAACAGCAAGGGTCTGGCCAGGTCAAGACCCAGAAACAGGGAGAATGAAGGACTTTCAATCCCCTCCTCGCTCTCTTCTATGTCCCCTCCACCTGGCAAAGGTGCATTTCCTTGTAAATCAGCCGAGACGCCCCAGGGCAAGGGGATGAGGGTGTCCCTGTCCCTAGAAGCTGTGCCTGTGCAGGTCAGGACTGTGAATCGCCAGCTCTCTGCAGCAGATTAAGAGGCTGAAGCCTTAGGATGTGTCCCTGCCTTGTGCTGAGCATCCCTCTCTGGGGAGGGAAGGCTCTCAGGGCAAATTTCACCTTGTGCAAAGGGGTCAGCGAAAGACTCGCGCGCCACTTAAATCCCACTTAAGCACTTTGCACTGGGGTGAAATTAACTCTCTCCGCAGAACAAGCCATCAAGAAAAACTGATCTAAAAAATCTACGCTGAGCCACAGCCGAGCTACACTTCTATTAGCAAGCAAAAAAAAAAAAACCCATGTTTCCCCATCCTTAGAGTTAAATGAGCCAATAGTTCAATCAAGGAGCGAAAAGCAGCGAAAGAGACGGGAGGGATGCTGAGTGCCTCAGGTATTGGCAATCTATGTGAGGAATCACAATAAGCAAGACCGGTCTGTTCTCTCTCTGTTTAGCCAGCAGTGTTATTCAACAACCTATTTGCAAATGCCATCTCCCAAAGTCCTTTTTTTTTTCCACCCACACCCCCCTCCTCCCCTCGTTACAGTTGCAGAGATAATAGGGCGATTACAGTGCAATAAGCTAAACGCAATCCATTAGTGGCATCACGGCCCGTTTTAGGTCTTAAACAACAAAAAAAAAGAGAGAGAGAAAAATCAAAGCTGTTTAAGTTTCCTTATTATGCACGTTAAAGGCAGGCAGCAGGGTCTGATCAAAGGCAACACCACCCCTGCGCTCCCTCTGCCCACCTCCTGTCCCTGCATCTTGTCCCCTCTCTATTCATTAGTGGTCACAGCTGTGCAGTCAGCCAATTACTTGGGAATAATAAGTACATTTTGCAGTAAATTAAATATTAATTAGTCTTTGGTGGGTTGTTAGGGGTTGGGGTTTTTTTCTTATTTCCCTCCCTCCAACTGAAAATGGTGGAAGGGATGTGGCACTGCCATCACCTGTGTTGGCTTGTGGGTGACAGCGGGGGAGATTCTACTCCGGCCCTGTGCTTGGTCTCATCCAGGGTGGCTTGCAGCGAGGTCTTTCCTGCTCTTCTGAGACAGTTCACTGCTGCTGGGCCAGGATTTGTAAACTCAGCACCAGCTTTGGCATCATCTTCTTTTCCCTACTCAAGCACAACCCATCTCTGCCCGGGTACCCCTCCTGCATGCTTGGGCGCTTGTCTCTCAAATCAGCATCATCGCTGATTGCCTGTGATGTGCCTGTGAGAGTGGTTTGGAAGCAGCAAACAAGTCTGTGGGGGGTTTTCCTGGCCATGGGAAGGGGATGCTCCATGGGACGTGGTTGGCTGATGCAACACTCTCCCCAGAAGTGCCAGCAGGAGGATGCTGCCTGGTCCCCTGGATGTGCCTGCGAAGCCTTGTCCTGCCCTGCCGTTGCACAGCAGGACACAACTCACACAGTGCACATCGTGCCAAGGGACAGGGAAGACAAGTAGGGATGGGTAGAAGAGGCTGACTGAAGAGCAGCTGTTGTGCAGCCCAGCCCACTCCCGGCCAAAGCAAGTTGTCCCTTTTCTGGTGGCAGACCCCAGATGGGGTGACCCTCTGATCCCCTGGCCAGCAACTCCAGGGACAGAGTGACCTCGTCTGGTTTAGCCTATTCCTGGGGAGGTCAAACCACTTTGATCAATTGCAGACCCTGGGGAAAAAGCCCTGCAGAGTGTGGTCAGGTGAAGCCCAGACCACATCCCAAGCATGCATCTGCTGGGAAGAGCAGTGCCTTAAACTGAACCAGGTGAGCTACTTTTGACGTTATCAGCCCATCAGCATATATTAAGGTTTAAAAAATGAATGCAGTGGAAAAGTAGATGAAAAGAGCAACTAAGTTCTGCATAGGAGGGATGGCAGTTTGACATGGAGGGAAGACTTGTCCTTGCTCTGGAGCTTCCCCAGGAGCATGGGAGACCCTGGGAGCATTCAGCAGCCAGGACAGGAGAGGAAGATGCTCTGGTCGCTGGCCCATTTGCTGATGGTTAGTTCTGGTTGGAGCTGCTGTCCTTCTCACCTGGGCTGTGCCTCCTTGAAGTGCAGCATCACCTTTTCTCCCTATGGCCAGGCAGGAGCCCGGAAACAAGGTCTCAGCATCCCACCAGCCACCTGTCCTTCTTCCCTGGCACTGATGTAAGTGTGAGCAGAAGACAGAGCTTCCTATGCTCTCTGTCCTTACTAACTCTCATTACTGAGAGTTCCTTGGGCAGGAATGAGCTACTTTGGCAAAGCCAGAGTGATCTCTGCCTGTTAGCAGATCCCAAGCTGAAAGGCTCCACTCATCCAGCTCTTGGATTTACGCTTTCCTAACAGCTCTGCGGGCTGCCTTGTGATGCACCATGCACCAGCTCGCCCCTCGGTGCTCTTGAGTGCAATTAAATTGGAAGGGGCAGGGGGAGGGTTTAAATGCAGTTTGACACTATGCAGGTTAGGTTTGTGTTTTATTTACAGCTTTTACTTGGGGACCAATAAAACCCCAGCTGGCTAATGTGAGATCTAAAACTTGCATCTCACTCTTTGCCTTGGATATCATTCTATGGTAAACTATTTATTTGCGTTTCATCTTGTACGAGCTCCTCTTTCCATGCTGAGAAGCCGAGAGCTCCAGGGGCTCTTTGAAGACTATTTGCTATAGGATAGCGACTGGAATTCTCTTTAAACATCCGTGCCTGCTTTGTCCTACAACTGGCCCCTTGGTGTCAACACGCAGTTTTGTGCAAGTTTCCTGTGCAAAGCTAACATTTGCCTGCTCCCCTGGCAATCGCACTTCCAGATCCCTCTTGTTCAAGCGTATCCCATCGTTTATTCTCGCAAGCACGAGCAGCGGTCACTCCACGTGCCAGATCAGAGGCAGCCTCAAGGCCTCTTTTAAAAAGGAAGATGTGAGGGGGTTATGGAACACAAGAAGTTCCATTTAAACATAAGAAAAAACTATTTCCCTGTGAGAGTGAGGGAGCCTTGGCCCAGGCTGCCCAGGGAGGGTGTGGAGGCTCCTTCTCTGGAGGTCTTCAAGACCCACCTGGACACGTTCCTGTGTGACCTGATCTAGGTGAACCTGCTCCTGCAGGGGGATTGGACTAGATGATCTCTAAAGGTTCCTTCCAACCCCTACCATTCTGTGATTCTATGATTCTATGAATGCCTGCTGTGCTGCTGGGGTGGGAGGAGCGTGCTGCGTGACCTAGGTCAAAATGTCCCGCATTGGCATTGCAGGTATGTGGTCCCCCAGCCTGTGAGCCTTCGGGTTCTCTTCATGCAATTAAAATGCAACAAAGTCTTCCTGGAAAGGGTTATTCACCAGCAGGGTGAGGCACACACATGTAAAACCCCAGAGCCTTTCAGCATCGGGCAGTCAGACGTCCCCACCTCTGAGCATCCCCCGGCCACTGACCCCGGTGTGCCAGCGGAGCACGTGTGAAGGGTGAGGTGGCATCAGGCAAGTGACACAAATCACGCTAAAAACACCAAATAGCTGCTTTTTCATGCATTCACAACCCCGGGGGTCGTGCTCTTGCCATAAAAAAGAAGATTAACCCTGGCGAGATGGGAGCAATGTTCCCAAGGATGCCTCTGGGAGGGAAAGATCAAGAACCGATGCTCGTAATGGCCTCGGCTGCTGAAACAGTCAAAATAATAACGGGGTGGGGAGGATGCTGGAGGGGGCAGATGCAGCTGGGGCGGCCGTGTGATGAGTGCCCATCATCTGCCAGTGCATCTGCCCGGTGACACCCCGATGTGCCTGTTCTCCCTGGGATGCTGCAGGCCTTGGGTGCCAATATCCAGCCCCCTTGTAAATCCCAGCGGAGATTTCCCTTGTGTGGGTGAAAACAGCCAGAACTGGCTCTAGGAAGACACAGAAAGGAAAATGTTTTCTTTCTCTCCGGTGTTATTTTTTCACTCCCTCTATTTTCCTTTCTGCTTTTCCTTTGCCATCTCACGGCTCTCTAAATTCACGGGAGCTCTTCCTCAAGGTGAAATGAAGGCTCCAGACTGCGTTTGGTGGTGCTGGGGAGGAAGCGGGTTGGGGGGGGTTGAAATGGGATGAGGGTCAGGGAGGGTTAAGCAGGGAGGGGGCAGTGCAACAAGGCGGCCTGATCTAGTGATTAAACAAAGGGATTCAGCCAACATGTGTAAAATTAAGTGATCAAGAGTTGATTACAGAGTGCATTGATTGTGTACTGATGGATTAAACAGAGTCGTGCTCGGGATGCGATTTCCCGAGCCGGGCACGGAGAGCGCAGGCAATTGACGTGTTGGCCAGAAGGACCCGCTTCTCCCAATCCCTGCCTTTTATACATTCTCCAGATAAATCTGCAGAGAGGCCCGTGGAATTATAATCGATTATCCATTTCTCAAAGTCACTTAAGGGCCCTGAGCTACAAGCTAAAGTGCCGGTGCTGCGAAGAGGCATTGGGTATGCGCCGGCATGTGCAGGTACTGGCGCGAGGGGAAAATGTGGCAATGACCCTGCGTGCTGCAAGCTGATGAATCTATTTTCTTGTAGGAAATAGTTTTGACAGTTCAATATCTGTGTTTTCGATATGTGCCCCACACACCCCCAAGGGAGGAGAGGAGAGGAGGTGGGAAGTGGAGCGGGGGGAGGTGGAGGGAGTGAGTGGGAGGCAGGGAAAGACTCTCTACCCCATCACCCCTTCGAATTACAGGCGTATCAGTATATCACCAACTTAACAGGCTGCCCTCCAAGTCAAGGGCATGGGAGCAGTGTAGCTGCCTCTGAGGATGTGCTGTGGGGACAGGATGGGACTGGAGTCCCTCTCAGGGCAGCTCGCTGGGCTGTGGGGGGATCCACAGCAAGCTCCCGGCCTGCTGGCACTGGGGTGATCTCCAGGCTCTCGTTTCACTGCCAATGGTGAAGGCAGAGTCCTGTTTCCAGGCTGATCCTGTCTGTCAGGGTGCAGGCAGAGGAGCAAGAGGATGGGGTGTGCAAGTGCTGAGCAGCTGCAGTCTGCTGCAGGTTTTGTAGGGAGCTGGGAGAGACGGCTGTATGGTGGAATGAGGCCAGGAGGGAAAAGCCCCTTCAGCCCCTGTGCAGGGCTGTCGCTCCCTCTCATGACTGCATCCCGGTTTCTGGTATGCATGAAGCAACCTGGGTCTGATGCAGACCACAAAAGTGCCTAGGACATCGGACCCCAGCTTTCTCATGGGCTTCCAGCCAGAGACAGTGATGTTCTTGTGAAACTCCCACCTTCTCTAGTTCCCACTGCTGTTATTCCTTGGCAGATAAAGAAGGTATTTTGTTCCAGGTTTTTACATCCCAGGAGTTGATGCAGCGCATGGATGATCAAGGCATATGCTTTGTCAATGCAGCTACACAGCTCGTCCTCTCTTTCCTCTCCCACCAGGCCAGCAGGAACTTGGGGTACTGGTTCAACAAGGGACAAAAACTGGTCCCTGTAACAGCAAACAAGGACAGAGGCCAGGCCCGCTGGTGATTGTCAACCAGCTGCCAGCCCTGGATGCACAGCCCCCTGCATGACCAGGAGCTGAGGAGGAGAGGTGATGAGGAGGCAGAATCATTCCCCATTGACCAGTCTGGCTTCATGGTGTGACAGGAACTGTGGGATGAAGGGCAGCTCAAGGATGTCAGGGGAAGGAGGTGCATCGTGCTCCAGGAGATGCTCCAGGCTGGAGAGACACAGCTGTAGGATTCGCCCAGGAGCATTTCTGCCGTGCTGTGTTCCCTTGAAGCCAGGGACCCCTCTGATGCTTGGGAGACCCAACTGCTCCTCAGGAATTATGCTTTGGAGATGAGGCAGTGGGTTGTGGGAGACTCCAGTTTCACTGCCAGGACAGCAGATGGGTGCCAAAGGGAAGATCCATCTCTGTGGTTCTGACCTTACCCAGACTCATAACAGTACCCATCAGAGAAGCTCGAGCAGAGAAGGGATCATCTCTCTGAGCCTGGTCTCCGCTGTCCTGCTTTGGGCCGTCTCCAGCGCATCGCAGGCTGCAGCTGGGCACCGATGTGCTTCCTGGGGAAAGCGGGCATGGGCAGCCTGCCTGGCCAGGAGCCATGGGGCAGGAGGCCAGGGCTGGAGGCCAAGGCTGGAGGCAGTGCAGCTCCTTGCCCTGCTTTTCTCCTTTCTCTACGTTGCTCTTGTGAAGCCCAGGGAAACGTTCCTTCTCTGCTCCACAGAGCTGTGCTGAGCCCGCGAGAAGCATTGTTGGGAGCCGGGACCGCAGCCTGTCCCATCCCTCCTCTGCCCCTCTCCCTTCCAGGTCCCTGTCACACTCTCCCTTTCCAGCTCTCCCGGCGGCCTGCGGCCCTCTCATCGAGGATTCATTGTCTTGTCAGCCTCTAGTTAGCCGGCATGCGTACGAATCATAAATTACCCCGCCCGGGCCTCTGCTATGCTTCAGCACAGACAAAAAAATTGCACTCCATCACCGTGTCTCCCGGCTTTTAGTGGTATTGATCAATGCTGCTCCCTTCCCACCACCACCCCCCCCCCTTTTCATTTTAACCGAGCCGGTTAAGTGCAGTATCTTATTTTGTGCTGGGACAAATGAAAAGAATATTAGCAAGGGCTGAAATATATCTCTTTTTTATCTCTCTGCTACTTTTTTATTGAATCTTTCTGAGTAGGTGGCTTTCCGCAGGATGACAGCCTCATGACAGGCTCCTCATTAGAGCCGAGACAGTAATTGTGATGCATTTCCCTGCGCGGCCTTTTCACTTCTCTCCCCCCCACCACCCCCCGCCCTTACTCCTTCTTTTCCTCCTCTCTCCTTTTCCCCTGATTTGTAAAGTGATTGGATGTACAGAGTCACTCAGCTTCTTAAATTATTGCCCAGCTCAATCCATCTTCCTCTGCCCCGTGCTGGGCAGCCGTTATCTCTGTGGACAGAGAGCCAGGGGTCCGATGCTGAGCGGGGCTCCTCACCTCTCCTCGCTGCCACTCGCCATGAGGAATGTGGTACCAGACCATGCGGGACGTGCAGCAGGCTCTGAAGTGCCCATGGTACTCTTTGACCACCCATTTTTAGTGAGCGACCCATAGAATCACCCCAGCTGGTGTTAGCTGCATGGCAGCAGCACTGCACCAGTTTACACCAGTCTTCTCCAGTATCCAGGTTCCCTGGAGAGGCAGCTACCAGAGCAGCTCTCTTCTTTGGACAGAAATCAATATTTTAGCAAGCTTTTCTGCCTCAAATCCCTCCATAGTTTGTAGCCTCAGGAGTAGCAGGTGTATTTTCTAAGCTGCTTGGCAGCCTGCACACCTTAGCAGGGATCATCGCTGGGGATCAGGGTTTTGGCAAGGATGCAGGAGGCTGAGTTCATCTCTTCACTGTGCCCCCAGTTTGATCATGAGGTTGTAGAGGTCCCTCTGTGTTCTATGTGTCCCAGGTGTATAAAACTGGCTGGCACCCACCCCTGTGCCCCTCTCTGCTAGATTCAAGGCAATAGTGGCCTCGTGCCATGCCCAGCACAACCTGGGCCCAGCTTCTGCTGGTGTCTTGCAGCAGCTTTACGGTGATTCCTCAGTGATCTGGATGCCATTGCTGCAGAGTGGGGTGTTTGCAGAGTTGGGTCATGCTCTGGATGCAGTTCCAGCCAGATGCTGAACCCAACCACAGCACATGAACCTGGACTCACCTCACTGCTTCATCGCTGTCCCTGGTGCTTGGCTCTCCACCACCCTGTGAAGAGCAAAGTGCAGGGGAGGCTGGATCCAGGGTACGTGGTCCTGGGCAGTAAGCTGAGGTCTGCACCCCACTCAGATGAAGTCTGCATCCCACCCAGCGAAGATCTGCACCCTACAGCCAGCCAGAAGCCTGAGGGAGGGGAAGGGCCTGCTGGAAGGTGCTGGATGTGCCCTGACATCAAGTCATTGCACTTGTTTTTTGGGGGCCACATACCTTTTGGCCCCAGTCAAAACCAGCAGCATCCAAGGCAGTGTTTGGCAGGCAGGATGCAGCCCCACAGGAATGGCGCTGGGAGCACACCAGTAAATAACAGAGAGACGGGAGAGCGATGAGCAATGTTATTCCTGCCCACCAAATACTTTTTGCCTCTGCTGTTATTCCAGGCTGCTCTGCACTGACCCATGAACCATCTCACGTCCCACCATTGTCATCCTCCCCACGACTGCCACTTACTGTCAGGGCTCCGCAAGCCTCATCAGCTGCGGCGTGGGCTCGCCGGGGGAAGAGTGAGGAGGCTTTGGCTATTTCCAAGCTAATATGAGGCTTTCTTTGAATTATTGTTTTTTGAGCTGGAAGGAAAGGAGGCTTGTCACACGAGATATCTGCTATCAGTACACAAATAACAGCCAGCCCATCATCGAATGGGAAATAATCGCGGCGGAAGCCGAGTTGCGGGGGGAGCCGGGAGGGGTTATTACAGGCTCTTGGCGGTGGTGGTGCTGTCAAGAGCCTGTGTCAGCACTTCCATTACCACCCACCTGGTTTTTGCACGGCCCCTGAAGCCGCGTGAGGGGCTGCGGGGCCCCGGCGACGGGTCATTTCTATTCAGCAGAGTTTCAGATCAAGTGGCTTTGATTGAGTTTAAATGATGGAGTGTTTAAGAGGGAGAGGGGAAGTATAGGAGGGCGAGATGGAGGGAGGCGTCTCAGAGGATGGGGGAGTTTGGTACTCAGACAAGTGGAAAATAGTTCGAGATGGGAGAAATCAGGAGTTGGAGAGAAGAGCTGGTCATCCTGGGGGCAACTTTCAGATGGCTGTGAGGAAGAGGGAGAGGATGAGTGGAAACCTGGGCAGATGCTTGGGTCAGTTCAACAAAGGGCTGCATCCCCAGCAGGGAACATGCCCCTATCAGTGCTCTCTACCTGTTGCCACTGCCTGTGCCACCCATAGTGGCATAGGAAGACACTTGCCTATGCAACAAGCCATCAGCAAACCTGAGCAGTTGAATTATTAGCAACTTATTTCATTCCTTTGGCAACTTGCTGAGCTCCTGGGCAGAGTGGGCCCTCACACCTTGTAAACTTTGCTCGTTCAGAGTGGCTTGGGAGCATCATTTACCCCATGCCACAGAGTGACAAGGGGATGTCATTGCAGTTGGCAGGCTGGGTCCCTTTTTATCTCATGTAAGTGTTCTCCAAAACAGCATTTCCCATTCTGCTACTGACAGGGAAAGCTCTCCCTTCCAAGTGACCCATCCTGGCCTGCAAACACATCACTGGACTGTCAGCCTTCCATTCTGGGTCACAGGGTGGGAGCAGGGACAGCTTCATGCCTTGACACCTATTCAGTGCCAGGACAGCATCCTGAGCGCACCTCCCGTTAGCAGTTGCTTCACAGTCGATCAAGCCTGTCTCAGAGGACTCAGAGGAATTGTGTTGGATCCCTGTGGGTGCAGATGAGGGCAGGATCTGGCCCTCTATCCCCATTTGGATCGGGAGGATTGGGTTCCATCCCCGCCTGGGCTGGGATCCATTGGCAGGTGCCCTCCAAAGGAGCCTGTGCACAGATTCCTCGGTGCAGGGGTGCGTCTGTGCACAGAGCTCTCAGCTTTCAGAGCAGGAAATATTCGGTTTCAACACTTGGAGTGAAACATTTCCGCGGAGCCCAGGAGACGCTGCAAACAGCGGCAGCGCCGGGGCTCTGCCTTTTCATCTCTCTGGCACCGGCGAGCGGGAGGTCGGCAGCGAGGGAAGCACGGCAGAGCCGAGGAGGGTAAACACTGGAGCTGAGCCTACCGAGTAACCAGAGAGCCAAGGGGAGAGAGAGGGGCAAAGATAACAAAAACACAGCTGCCAAAAAAATGAAAGCCTGAAAAGAGCCATTCAGGGTCTCCAAGGAGGGAGTTTGGCACAGGGCAGGGAGGGAAGAGCAGGGAACACTCCCGACTGAGGCCAGCCTGCTCAGGGACACAGACTGCTCATTTTGTCCTGGACAAATCAATGCCCTCTGCTCCCTCGAGCTGGGTAAGCACCTACACCCTTTGCTTTTCACTGGATGTCCCTGCTCCAGAGAGGAGAGGCAGGATGGGTGCATCTCCCTTCACTTTTGCATTCACAGACAAAGCGGCGATGCCCATCCTTTCCCTCCCCACAGCCCTCCCTCCCACGCCACGGAGCCGGGTACCACACGGCAACGTGGGCGTGTGACAGGCTCTGGGGTGTGCTGGGGATGCAGATGCTGCTGATTTGAGGAGATGCATGCCCCTGGCAGCCTCTGTGGCACTACGGGCACGCAGCAGACCTGGAGAGGCTTGCGTAGGTGTCCTGCCGGCACGGGAGATGATCCCTCCCTTCTGCCTGTCACTCGCGCTTAGCCCTAACCAAAAAAGCACTGTTGTCAGCCCCTTGGGCCAGGGGCCGGGGCTCCTGCTGTCTCTTGCCTTGAAATCTGTACATCGGGGACTTGGCTGCATGTCTCAGTCCATGTTCTCCTGCTCCTCCTCTGGAAGCCCTAGTTTCAGTGCAAGCACCAGCCTCCTGCACTCACTGGAGCAAGGGAATCTTCCCCGGCTGTCACAGGGATGCGGGGTGACAGCTGTCATGTCCTTCCTTGGTATGAATTCCTTACTGTGTCGTTAGTGTAGCTGGTGGGTAAGGCCATCACTGCTCATTTCTCCTGCTGGCCTGGGCTGATGTTGGGAGTGGCCAGAGAGGCAGCAAGGCTCCTTCCCATGGCCTGAGATCCCTCCCTTGTTGCCCTGGATGTTGAAATCTAAAGTCACCTCTACTTAGAAACACTCAGGGCCCTGGAAGAGCCCTGAAGAACAAAGCAGAGAGGGAGGGTCTGGGCATGAAAGAGGTTAAAAAAGCCACTTGTACGGTGCAACAGAGTTGGACCCCAGCTGTGCCTCCTGGTTTGAGACAGTCCACCCCAGTACTGTGGTCCAGGGCACTCCATCACCTCCTCCTGCAAACAAACACCCCTGAGCTCCCCAGAGGGCAAAGCACCAGGGGTGCTCCACCACCAGCTCACCCCCTGGGGCTGCCAGGAGCATGGCTGCCCCAGCAGCCCAAGCTGTGGGTGGCAGCAGGGGGGCTGGCAGGCCCCATGGCATGGCCTGGGCCAGGAGTGGGGCTGTGGGGTGGAGGGCAGCCTGTTTACCCGTCCATCTGCACACCCACAGCGGGGATCCAGCAGGATTTCCCGTCCACTCAAAGGCTGCCTGTTTATTTTGGGAGGGAGACTCAGACGGCTCCATTGTTTTGCCGTGAAGTTGGGGTTATAAATAGCAGGTGGTCGGGGACACTCCTGGGCTATTTTGGGCCCCCACTACACAAAAGTGGAAAAGCTCCAAGAGGAAGGTGGAATTACTGAAATGCCAACCTTTCCTGCAAAGGTCAGCGGGAGCTGGTTGTTTGGGTTTGGGTGGGTTCTGGGCACTATTTAAACACGAAGGACAGAGAAGAGAGGAAGATGTTTCCACTTGCATGGGCTGCACGCTATGTCCTTGCCAGCAGAAGGGTGGTAGAGATGAGGAGACGAGGTGCCTGAGCACCAGAGCTGTCAGGAGTACCTCAAGTCCAGAGGAGAAACTGGATGGGCTTCCCCGCTGGCTCTGGCAATGGGAGAGTTCCCAGTGGATGGGAA
This sequence comes from Urocolius indicus, assembly GCA_013401255.1. Taxonomy (NCBI): domain Eukaryota; kingdom Metazoa; phylum Chordata; class Aves; order Coliiformes; family Coliidae; genus Urocolius; species Urocolius indicus. Next base: position 30,522 of record WBNH01008000.1, on the reverse strand, counting down.
GGTAGGGGATGCCTCATAGCACTGGACCACCCAGACTTGCCCCTTATGCCTCAGTTTTCTAGGGAGGCTGAAGAAAAGGGTGGGTAATGTCCCTGCAACAGCCCCTCTCCTGCCAGGCACGTAGGCTGTGTCCTGGCAGGCAAGGATGAGCCAAGGTGACTCTCAAACTTATATCAGACCCTTCCTCTCGTTAAACGCCTGCACCAGGCAGTTATACAGTGAGCAGCAGGGACCCAGTAAAGCCACTCACACCAATGTTTTATACTTGGAGAAGGTCTATTCCTTTAATGGGGATTCATTTAACTGGGCTCTGCCGTCGTTAGGAGCCATAAAACGGCACCTTTTGGCTCCTGATTGGAAGGCCACGGCGCACACAGCCCTTTGGTATCCAGCGCCGGCTGCTTTATTGTGCATTACTGCCTCTCACTTGGATTTAACCAATTTGATCCATGTCTAATACATAAATAAATAATCCAGCAGGAGGGTTCACGTTAGATGACAACAGGCAGCTATAAAGCATGTTTCTCCCTGCCGGAGCCATGTGAGCTGGACTCCGCACGCCCTCTCATGAGCAGAGCTGCTAATACAGCTGGGAGAGAGGGGCCTGGAGACCCGCAGGCTTCCCAGTTTTATTGAAACTTCATTGTTTGCTTTAGAGTTTTATTTCATGTTAAATAGACGCTGTATATTCCTTACAGAGGGGGCAATAAAGTTTCTAAGCTGGAGGAAATGCTTGCAAGTATTTCAAAGGTGTGTGTGAAGATGATGGGGAAGCACTGTTTTTGTCTGTGGTGCCCAGTGACAGGACATAGCGTAATGGACAAAAGCTGGAGCCAAAAAAGTTCCACTTGAGGAAAGAATTCTTTGTTGTTGAGGTGAGGGAGCCCTGGCACAGGCTGCCCAGGGAGAGTGTGGAGGCTCCTTCTCTGGAGGCTTGCAAACTCACCTGGACATGTTCTCGTGTCACCTGATCTAGGCAGACTTGCTTGAGTGGGGTGGGTTGGACTGGATGGTCTTTAGGGGTCCCTTGTAACCCTCACCATTCTATGATTCTATGAAATTGGCTTTGGAGCAGGGAGTGAGCCAAGTCATAGGGAGTGAGTGGTGGTGGGGTGTGTGCAAGGGGGTCTCATCCTAGCTTGGGGACAAGGTGACCAATCGCCGTGTTGAGCATCCAGACCCTGCCATCTGCAGCCCACCACTGAGGGATCTCCTCTACCTCCCAGCTTTTGTGTGTCCACAAAGAATTGCACTGTCCTTCAGAGGGATCATGCTGACTCACCCCACTTTCAGGAGTGCTGAGGAGGATGAAGATGGATCTTCTTAGTCCACTGCTATTAGTTAATTGGAACAGTGGGTAGTGCTGTACCAGGAGAAAATCCCCCATTTTCAGACCTCAGCTAGGACGAGGAGTGGGGTAGAATGCAGGTGATGCTGATGAAAGCTGATCAGAGCTAAAGCTTTCTCCTCTCTTTTCCTCTCTGCAGGCAAAAAGAAAGCGACTTTGTTTGACAGCCAGGCTCCGATCTGCCCCATCTGCCAGGTCCTCCTTCGCCCTGGGGAGTTGCAGGAGCACATGGAGCAGGAGCTGGAGAAGCTCACCCAACTGAACATCAGGTAAGCAGCTCCCTGGGGTTTGCCAGCATCCCTGCTTAGCCAGGCACATGTAGATGGCAGAGGAGATGGTGGTACCCACAATTAGCAGATACAAGAGATTTAATGTTAGGCAGAGGGGCAGAAACACTTCTCTGGAGTCCACTGCAATGGTAAAGGCAGGCAGAAATGCCTCCCTGAAGGCACAGGCATGTCTTTCCTCGGAGACCTGTGTTTGGGTGAGATGCTGTCACATTACTCATGTCCCATGACGGAGCAGACCTGCAGCATCAATGTGCACTTCCCCTCAGCTGCCTTCAGCTCTCTTCTGCTTTCCCCTGCAAAGTTCCCTATTAAAATATATAAAAAGAAATTAAAAACTACGTTTTAACTGCTAGCAGTTATTTAGGAAATGGCTGCAGCCAAGCAAGGGTTGGCAGATCCCTGCCCCTGCCTTAATAAAACTCAGCAGCCTTGGAAAAGAGCATGTTTATTTCAATTATTAATGAATTCCCCGGTCATTAAAAGGTGAGGAAAGGAATCAAACTGCCGACTAGGAGCAAAGTTACGTCACTAGGTAGTAGGAGAAGAGTAGGGGTGAATGTATCTGTGTGTGTGTGAGTGGGGGTGAGGGGGTGCCCATGGCTGTGCACAAGGCACAGGATGCAGAGTTCATCCCCGCCCAGGTTGGATCGTCTTTGCAGTTGACCAATAGCTATCGCAGATGAACAGAGAAGAAAGGAGCTGTGGCTAGAGAAAGAGATACCTCCTCTAGTGGGTCTGGGCTGAGATCTCCCAAATTTGACACCTCCATCCTCAGGCTGAGACCCGCACCCCCACCCCACACTGCACAGGGAGATGGAGGGGGGGAGGGCAGAAGCAGGCAGCCCATTTATCCCCCGCGACACCCGGTCCCCTCGCAAGTGTAATTTATGGTGTAATTTGGGCTGCATCCAACTTAATAAAGGGCCACTGCAAATTAGTGAACAGGTTTAAATGAACAGAAGCAATTAGTGCTCGGAGGAGCCCATCAAAGAAGTTGGGCCAATATCAGAGTGAAACTGAAACCGCAAGCCAGGAGCGGAGGCTGGCTGGCGCGAGGCGGTGATGGGAAGGTGGCGTTTAATGGGAAAGGAAAGGAAACCCTAAATCATAAAGCATGACAAGGGCCATTGTGGGCCAGCTGACAAATGAAAAAGAATGGCATTATTCCTTTAAATAACAGCAGCAGTTAGAGAGGAGACAGCTCTCCCCGGCTTGCCCTCGCCTCCCTGGCCCTCTCCCGCTCGGCCACGCAGGCGGCGGAGAAGAATCAGAGGTCTTTATTAATTATTAAATAACGACTCCCTTCCGCAGCATGATAGATAACGTTCAATCTAGCCGATGGATTCGGGCGATGGAGACTAATCTGTAACACAGCAGCTCTACACAGGGCCCGTGTCTCCCGGTCCCGGCGGGCAGCGATGCCGGGGAACAGCGGCACGCAGACTGCCCTGGTTGGTTGGATGTGGCTGGACCTGGCGGGTGGCCCCGTCTCCCATTTCCCTCCACCTTTCCCTCCTGGAGAAGCCGGGAGCAAGAACACATCAACAAGAGGGAGAGAGAAACTAATAATGATCTCAAATAACCCAATAAACATAAAAATAAAATGTAGGCCTATAAACGTGACGGGCACCAGCAGCCCTGGCCGCTCCCTGCCAATACCGGCTTGTTACCCAAATGGCTGAGCAGCTGTTACTTATCAGTGTGATGAGGAGCAGCAAACCGGGGGGCTGCTTTCCAAGGGCTTTTTCTTTTTGTAATTTAAAGAGGATGCAGCCAATCATGGCTTGTGCTGTTAAGTTTTAATAAACCTTAATGATTTGCAACAAAATCATAAATTTCCAGCGCTCGGGGTTAGGAAGGCAGATCCCCCTCCTGCCTGCTGAGCCTGGAGCACCGGGGACTTGGCTGGTGCTGCATCAGCTCCCACTGCAGCAACGAGGCTCCCTGTGTGCAGGGTGAGGGCCAGACGGAGAGGAGAGGAGAGGAGAGGAGAGGAGAGGAGAGGAGAGGAGAGGAGAGGAGAGGAGAGGAGAGGAGAGGAGAGGAGAGGAGAGGAGAGGAGAGGAGAGGAGTGAAAGGGCTGTTCTGTGCCATCGCCTCTATCAGGTGTTGGGTGCTCATGTGGGCTTTTGGGCACCGCTGGAGCACAGAGCTCAGCATCGCTTGGAGGAGGACAGAGGAAGGCAAGGAGGAAAAGAGATTCATCCAGATGGTCAGATGAGCTTCTTAGGGCTGAGATATGAGAGTTGTAGAGATACCTGAAGATGTAGGAATACATGTTCCTATGTGACCTTATTGAAGTGGGACCAGCTTTAGCAAGGACATTGCACTGGATGATCTCTAGAGATCCCTTCCAACTCCTACCATTCTATGATTCTATGATGTTACCCATGGTCTCAGCTCATCAGGAGCCTGGGGTTGCAATCCAGCCACATCGATGCCCTCCTTGCTCAGCTGGCAAGAATGGAGTTTGCTACCCTCCAGGGACAGTGGAAGAGCTTCTCCTCAAGCAGTGCCAGTGTGACTCTCTCAGCCTGAGGGCAGGGGCATCTCAAGGTCTACCCAGCTGGAGCATCGTGTGACGAGGCAGGAGTGCCCATGCTGAGCCCTACCTGTGCCAAAGGGCTGTGTGTGCCCAGGCCATGGACACCAGCCATTTTTAACTGGTGAACATCACTCAGGAAGACCCAACCCTGGGGCAGGGACAAGCTTTCCCTTGACAAAGCGGATTTGAGTGGGAATGAGGGAGCTGAGTTTCAAGCTCTGCTGTCTTCTTGGTGCGTCCAGTCTCTCAAAGCACAGGGAGAGACCTGCTTGTGCTGGCCCCACGGCTCCTCCACCCTGTGTGGGTCCATCCGAGCCCCATGCACAGCTCTGCATGGCAAGGCAAGGCTCTCTGAATGCAAATTTCATTTCTGAGCCACTGGCGCTGTTTCAAGAGCCGGCAGCCTCCGAGCCCTTCTCGGTGTTACATATGTAACAGCCTCATTGAACTTGACATGTCAAATTCAGGCCATTTGTGCAAAATCTCCCTTTAATAATACCGTTTCATTTCGCTCAAATGAGACTTGAATGCATGTAAAATGGAAAAGGATATTTAAGCGCTAACATTAGGCAGATGTCTTGCCAGAGGCCGATTGAATATATGAGATTTTGAAGTGCTTAACACGTTTTCGGTGCTCCCTCTTAGAATATGTCACCTGGCTTTCTTTTTTTCTCCCCCTCCTTTCGTTCTTCACCCCTCCCCCCCCCTTTTAAAGTGAAGGGTATAAATTGAAGGAAAACAAAACTACAAGCCTTGGGTTTATGAGGTTTAACTCTTGCCAGGCAAGACTGTTGGTATTCTTCTCCCAAAGAGAAATTACCTCGTAGCTCACCTTCACCAAGCACAAGCACAAAGCAGTGGAGAGTGGGAGGCGGGTGTGCACACAGGATGCTCTCCTTGCTCTGCATCTACAGCTCAGAGAGCAAAAGGTGCCAATCCCCCACTGAGCAACTGAGTGCCACCAAGGTAAAAATAAGAAATAATAACAGCAACCCTGTGTGTACGCTGCTGCCCTGTGCCCCAGCCAGGCTGGTCGCTCCTGGCTCGTGTGCATGAAGCTGATCTGTTCACTAGATGCAGGTCTCCTATCTTCACTTGATTTATATTCACCTGGTTTACACCTCATCCATGTTAAAGGCTTGCAATAAAGCACACTGAAATGGGAGACTCTTTCCAGAGCTCTCAGTGGCCCCAGCTCCGAGCTTCAACTGGTGCTTTGGTTGCAGGTGCATTTCCCCAAGCCCAAGGCCAGTGCAGCATCAGGGAGCAGCACCCATGGGTGTCCCTCAGGACAGTCACACACACACACACATCCCCATGTGTATACAAGTGCTCGTGTCACTCTCTGCCTGTGTCACTCTCTGCCTGTGCCCCTGAAGGTAAACACGATGAGAAGAAGTGATGGTGTGCAAGGAGACCCTTAAACCCTGCTCACTGCTCCACAAGTGGTGATGGAGATCAGCAACCTGCTGCTGATGGGGAAGCCTGGGCAGAAAAGGGGCAGGTTTGGGGCTGTGGTTTGATTTTGGGGTGGGAGAAAAGATGAATTAGAGGACAGAGAGGAGTAAAGGAAGCAAGTAGGACCTGTGGAGCTCATCTCAGCTGATGCTCCCCAATGGGAGTGCTTTCTAGAGTTCGGGGAAGAGGCATTACTGGCCGTTTGTGAAATCTTAGGAAGTAACATTACAAATATTTCAGTTGCTGATCAAGCACCTGAAGGCTGAGAATGTGCCTTTGAGTGCAGTGGTTCCAATAACGTGATGCTCTGTTCTTGAATACGCACCGCCCTTTGAAACACTTCTTTGGAAGGGGCATTTTTACCTCCCTGTGTGACAGCTAGCAGATTCTCCCCTGCGCTACCAGCAGCAAACCTATGCTTCAGAGCTGTGATTTCACCTCCCCAAAAGGACAAAGTGTATTGTTATAGCTGAGAAATGGTCCAGAGGGTGGAGCACTGAGTTGGACCGTGCCAGCTCTGTTCCTTCTTTTGCAGCTGAAGGATGGTGTGAGCTCAGACAGGGCTATCTCAGCTTCTTCCTCTTATTTAAAAGGGGTTTCTAAGCTCAGTAGCTGTAACCAGCAGCATTCTCAGGCCATGTTGTAATGTTACCTGTGCCTGTGCTATGGCATCCCAGGGCTGGGCAGGTGGTGCAGCAGCCACCCAGGGTGCTCGGTAGGTACCTCTGGGGATGGATGTGCTTGGGTGGGAGGATGGGGGATGATACTGTTCTCACAGTGCCCCATGGCTGTGCAAGCACTCTCCTTCACATTTCTTCCACTCTTTCCTCTGCATTGAATACTTAACCTGAGTACATTTATAATCTAAAGCCTGTGTCCACCTGTTGGCTGTTCCTAGCCTGGGCTAGCAGCTCTCATTGCTCCTTGCCACTGTGCTGGGAGGATAGCAGGGACACATCCACCGTGCACCCAGCACCTCAGGAGCTCCTGATTCCCTCTAATGAGCTGTTCTAGTGTGTCTGGGAATAATTTTGCTTCTGATTACGAGGCATTTCCCAGAACACAGAGGGCAATGGGGGTCTCTCACCTCGGTGCAAATGGAAAGTGCTATGGGCTGTTTTCTGGTGACCTCAAAGATGCTGTTGCAAAGTGGGAACCGAATAGTGTCAGGCAGAGATAGTGCAGTGGGAAGGCCTGTTTCAAAGCAGGTAAAGTGAATCCCTCATCCAGATGAGGGATTTAGCTCGACTCTAGGAGCCAGCTTTGATTCATGGCAGAGGAAAGAGCCAACAATGGGACCGTGGTGCTCCAGCTCCTGTAGCAGCTCTCAGTGCACCTCTGCCCAGGTTTAAATCTTCCTTCAGCATCTCTCTGGAAGCTTCCTCTCCCTCATTTGCACATGTTGCCTTTTCCTTTCACTGTTCTTAATCCTCCCTCCCCTGGCAGCCTGGGTGAAAGCAGAAAGTGCTGCCTTGGTTCCTGATGCTGCACTGAGCTCACCCGGCAGCAGAGGGACTTCATCTCAAGGTTCAGAGAGGCAGAGAGGCACAGTCCTTGGGGAACAGAGGCAGCTCCAGGCTCGGTGGGATAAGGAACAGGAGGAAGCTGGTGATATAGCTGAAACATACAGGCTGTGAGACTTTGGGAGACAGCCTGGTTGCTCCAGGCAGAGTCACTGTCCTTGGGAGATGTCTCCAGGCATCTGGAGATGCATCCTGGATTTCACATCCTTTCATAGGCTTATTTTCCAGCATTTCATGGTCTTTCTAACTGAAATCATCCCAATCTAACTGTTCAGAGTCTGCACTGGAGACTCCTGCTGATGGCCAAGGAAAGCAGCACACCATCCCTGTGGTCCCTGCATGCCTGAAGGACAGGGGCTATCTGTGTTACTCCCAGTCAGGATAAGGACACAGAGCAAGTTATGAGATGTGGTTTATAACTCTTTCCTGTGCAGGGAACCCTGTGTTTAAACACAACTGCTCCTTGCAGTGCCCCAGGCAAGGGTTTGCTTCATTTCAGGGGTATCTGCTGAGCACTGGGCTGTCTCCAAGGGGCCTTGGAGGAGACCTTCTTGGGGCTGGTGTGGGTGGCTGCTCTGGGGAGGGCGAGCTGCTGTGCTGCCAGGCCCAGCAGGATAAATAGAGTGTGTAAAACCCGAATTAGCTCTGTTGTCATGTGTCACATCAGGGTCATGGCTCTCTCCTCAGGTCTCCTCGATTTATGCCTGGGGACTTTAACTTGACAGCCAGGTACTTCCCCAGACTTGTGCAGCAAGCTCTGCAGGTCCCCCAGCCTCCGAATAAGCGAGATTAGAGATGCTTTTGGTGAGAAAGGCTCTTTTTTTCCCAAAGCTCCAATGAAATACATGCAGATTCCCTTCCTTGAATTCTATGTGAGCTTCAGAGTGCACAAGGAACCCAGGCCAACAAGTGAGATTTCAACCAAGGAAAAGCAAGCACTTCAACCTCCTGCTCCTCAACTTCTTTTATCCCTTCTTTCTTTCCCCTCCCCCCCCTCTTTCCACCTTCTTCTTCTTTTCCTTTCTTCCCTTTCTCCCCTTCTTCTT
>WBNH01008000.1:0-22300 GCA_013401255.1 Urocolius indicus | reverse complement strand
TCCCCACCCTCTCCCCCTCCCCTCCCCGTGGTATCAAGGCGACATCTCCAAGCCAAGTACTTTTAATTTCGCCCATGGCCCTTGCTGACACGGTGGATATGCACAGCAAGTTAAATTCCCGCCTGATCAATAAAGCAGAAGCAGTGTGTCCGACTGGTCGATATTTTTTTATCTGTCTTCAGCCCAGTCCTGCTGATGACAGCCCCCTGCTCTTCAGCAAAGGCACTCAAGGGCATCAGGCTTTGGCAGCACAGCTCTTTTTTTTTTTTTCCCCCTCTTTTTCTCGAGTTAGTTAAATGAAAAGGCAAAAAAAAAAAAAAAAAAAAAACAAACCCAAAGAAGAGCCAGATGCCTAAAAGAAAGAGAGGGAGAGGGAGGTGGAAAAAAAGAAGTTCAGAGAGTTTGGCCTTTGCTTAATAACGTTTTATGATTTATCTTAATTTTTAATTGAAAAAAATTTGCGAATTAATTGATTTCTGGGACTTGCCAATTAACATTGTAATTGGGTGCGTGATAAATTTCGAGGGAGCATCATTTTTCTCCCTCTCCCCCTTGTCACCAAGAAAGGGAATGGCGAGGGCAGCTGCTTCCTCTCCCTTCATCCCCATTCCCCCCCCCCCCACCTCAGCTCCTTGCCGAGGTGCCTCTGCCCTCCTCCCCCCTTCCTACTGTATCTTAAAGAAGGAACAAGAAAGCTAATAAAGTCGTGTTATTAGAGTCTCGACAGAGGTGACCCCTCAAGGCATAAATCCTGGCCGGGGAGGTGGTGGGGACAGGTACTATTAAGTGGCTGACAGTGCTCTGCAAGGCGGGATGGGGTACTTGCCCTGCAGCACCCTCTCTCCAAGCCGTGGGGAAGGCAGATGGCTCAAGGCTCCCAAGGGCTTTCCCACAGGGCTCTGTCACCCCTCAAGGCATTTAACCAAGCACTTGCTTACCTGTGAGGTTTCCTGAGTGCGTACATTCCTCTACCCAGTGCCCAGCAGCTCCAGGGAGATGCTCAACCCTGGCACCAGCACCCAAAGAGTCACATCCTGCAGCGTATGGAGCGTCTGGGGTTTGTCCCCCAGCAAAACTCAGCTGCTGGGGCAAACTGGTGCTTGGGAGCTGCTCTGGGGACACACAAGGGGTGATTTTCATCCTGCTCTGCCCCAAGCCCCCCAAGCAGTAGGCTCTGCCCCACAGCAGCAGCTGGGCATCTCATGCCACAGCATGGCAGAGGTGCTGAGCGTGGGACCTCAGCTTTGAGGTTATAAGAGTCCAAATTCAGGCATGGACACATCTCCAGGTGTGTGGGAAGTGGCATCACCTGAAGCTTTCTCCAGCAGTGTGACTCCTGTCAGGTTGAAACAATCTGTCACTGGAGAAACCTGCCTGGAAGTGTCAGCTTCTTAATGAGACTTGAGCAGGGCACAGGGCCACCTGCCACCACGAGGCAACTAACAGAATCCTTGTGTGGGGTGTGGAGAAGTGGGTGAGCTGGCTCCTGTCAAAATGAGAGAGGAGATGGTGGTGGGCTGGGGCAAGGAGGGAGAAGAAGCCACACCTTGGGGGTGGCTGAGATGCAGAGTGGAGATACCAAGTGAATAAAAGAGGTGAAGGATGCCAGCCTGGGTGGAGGGTCCCAGCCTTCCCCAGCAGAGCCACTGCGCTCGGCACCAGCCAAGACACCAGCCCAGCTTTGTGTCTGCCAGTGGCAGGGAACCATGGGGGAATGGAGGGAAATTTATGAGCAGAGGAGTCTGTTTATTATCTAGCAAATGTGGTGCTGCTGATACCGTGGATTTATCCTCTTTTATCCCCCTTCTGATTTGTGTCCCTGCCCCTTGCTGTGGCAGATTAATCACGAGCAGAAAGGGAAGAGAGACCCTCCGGCTTCCTCCAGTGCACTCAGAGGGTGGCAATGACAGCAGCCTGGACCCTTCATCCATGGCTTCTCCAGGGGAGAGAACACAATCCATGCAGCTGACAGTCCTGCTGAGAGATACCCCGTTCCTCAGCAGACCCCAGGGGAAGCAGAGGCTCTTGCCCATAATCCATGGGTGAGGGCACTTCTCATAGGCCAGGGCTTCTAGGGTAGTACAGCAGGTGACAAAATCTGTAGGTCATGCATCCCCTCACTCACACAGTGCCCTGAAAGCACTATGAACACTCCTTGGAGTGCATTGAGACCCGCCACAGCCCATTCCCTGCTGCGAGGACATGGATTTGGGAGCTCAGAGGGCAAAGCTTTCCTCTGCCGCTGAGTCTCACTGAGTGGGAACCCTGGGATGGGATGCATGGAAAACTAAGGGTGAGAAATAAATCTTGGGTCAGTTATTTGCCCTGCAGCAATGGCTGCCTTCTGCAGAGCCTCTTCTGAAGTGCCACGGGAGCTGGGAATAATTAAACAGCCGTTAGAGCCGTGGTAGCAGCGAGCCCCCCAGATCAATCTAATGCACGACCTTTCCCTCAGACTTTTCTCTTTATTTTTCTGATGACCTCCTTTTCTAATAGCAGGAGAGAAATCAAACAACCCTCTCACCTCCCAGACACACGGACCATCACATCCTCACCCCAAAAGCTGTCACCCACACTGAGCGAGGCTCCCAGCAGGGGCTGATAAAGCAAAACCCATCAGGGGAAGAAAGAGCTGAGGTGTGAATGGAACAGAGCAAATAAGGGAGTTTAGCATGGTCAGATCATGCCACAGTGTTTTATGATCCCGCTTCAGCTTCATTTCTTTGGGGAAGACACATGGCTGCCCTGGAGGCTCAGGTGTGTCACAGCTGACCGTGTCGGGCACCGAGGTCTTGTAAATACTGACTGGAGGAGCATTTGGGAAGCGCTTCTGGGACTGTAGGTGCAGTTTCTGGTCATGACTCCGGTCTCTTTGGCAAATCTTGCCATCGTTCAGCCCCTTTCCCTATCATGAGATGCAGCAGATCTTCCAAGCAGGAAGATCCTGGAGCAGGAGCCCAGAGCAGGTTAAAAACCCAGCGTGCTGCAGATCACGGCTGGCGGGCCGGGGGCTGTCACCTGCAGCCAGGGGAGAATCACAGCATCTTCATGACTTTTTTTTTTTTTACATATATCAATGGAAAAACCAAGCTCTCATTTCCTTATTTAGGTTTCAAGTGATGCTTCTACTGATTTAACCTGCCATTCACAAAAATCCAATCCCCTCTTTACCCAGCAACTGCTATTTACGGCTGGGGCTGCGTTGGCACGGCTCGCTCTGCTGCCAGGGCTCCCATCCACAGACACTTGTTCAAGCTGAGTCCTGCAACTAAAAACCAATTGTTTCCACTAGAGTTTTTTTTCTTTTCTTTGGTAAGAAATTCATCACTTGGCTTGTACAAACCTCTTGGCTTTGCAAGGTCTCATGTGTTGCTGGCTGGTGCCTGCTCAATCCAGAGGGCTCCTGAGAGTTTTTCTGTGGAAGGGTTGCAGAGCTACAAGGCACCAGCTGTATGGCAGCAGCCCTCTTACCACCTCTTTAAGCCTCTTCTGGCTGCAATGTCATTAAGGGATGAGCACAAACAACTGTAGCTGCTCAAGCTCGAGGAACTTCTTCTCTTGCAATTGTTATTAATTATGTGTGGGGAGTGCTGCCGGGAGGTGGCTGCCGTGCCAGGTACTGAGCTCAGCCCTTCCTTGATGGATGCTCATTATAACCCTTGCCTTGCCCTGGGTGAGGGCTCTGCAGAAATCTCATTCGAACATGCTTGAGGAGCCTGAGTGGCTGTGCTGGGCTGAAGTGGAGGACAGGAATTGTTGCTGCACAGGCAAGTCCCATCACTGTTCTGTGCTCAGATTTCCCTTTTAAGTATGTCTCTCTCTTTCTCTTGGTCTTCATTTAAGCTGTAGTTATAGCTGCAAGAGAGCATTCCAGCCCTTGCTTAGGGATGCTGTGGTTGTGCCCAGTCAGTGTGTGTGCAGCAATGAGCACAGAGGAGGAAGGCTCCTGCTCCTGCTCCCCTGTGGCAGCTGCCTGGCACAGAGCTCCTGCCTGGGCTGGGAGGTCAGCGAGAGCCCTGTACCAAGCTGGGCTGTGGTCTTCTGCCTGGCATGGGGGAAAAGAGCTTCTGCTTGTCTTCTGGCTTGAGTACCCAGAAGACTTCTCTTTTGGAGGAAAGCTCAGATTCCTACAACATCCTGCAAGAGCAAAGGCTTAAAGGGAAAGGACAAGCACCACTTTGCTTGTAGTAAAACACAATCAGACGACTTCAGCCTAGGGGCTGGGTTTTCCACGTGGGAAGCAGCAGCTTCCATTCATGGAGATGATAAGGGATTGTTCCTTCCACGTTGCTCTTCTCTTTTCTGCTCTGGCAAGTACACCTCAAAAGGCAGGGCTGTAACATAAAACAGACATTTGAAGGTCATTGTGTGCAACACCAAACCTGGCAGGGGTAGAGAAACTCCAAGACTGTGGGTAAGGAGCGCACACATCTGGCATACTGAGCTGCCCTGTGCCCTTTGGGACATCAGGACTGAAGCACTGGGGCTGAACAGCCCCTTGAGGCTCGCTCAGGGAGATGCCAGGGGATTCCTAGGTGCAGCTGGGGATGCTCCTAACCAAATCCCTGCCTAGAGTTAAAAGACATCTGCATATGTTGCAGCTGGTGTCTTGGTTTGATGGTGGAGAGCCTCACTGAGACTAAATACTCCTCTTAAAGCTGATTTGCAGAGGAGCAATGGTCCTTCCCAGGGCATGTGGGGACCTGGCCATGCAGCTCTCTGTGATGCAGCTGCAGGGCTGGGCAGAGCCCTCCAGCAGCAACAGAGTAAGGACCTTATTTAGTCCTCACAGGGGTGCAGGGCACCTGAACACGTGGAGATAGATGAATGCATGGCCAGAACTGGTGTGTCAGCCCCAAGAAAGGGAAGCAGAGAGGAAGCAGTCTCACATCACTTGGAAATGCAAAGTTCTTGGGAGGAAGAGAGAGAGAAGGAGGCTTCCCAAACCACTAGGTCTTTCCAGGGCGTTTCTAGTCTCCTTTGGTACTTTAAGGGGGTTGCCTAAAAGGGAAAGAAGTTGTTTTGCTGTAATGAACTAGATAAACAATTCCCCAAATAGATTAAAACTAACTGTAACTTATAAAAGTGGGTAGTAATTATATTTTATTAGCTAGCAAAACACCATTTTTTTCTTTCTTGGGATAATTCTGTGTAAATCACCTTAATTAGAAGTGTCAGACGAGCCTGGGAATATCGTACTTAGTAACTAATTTCCTATGTACAGGTTATAATTTAAAACACATGGATCACTCGCTGAGTGGAAATATGCTAGCCATGAAATAATGTGGGGAGTGTTGGGGTTATTACTATGTAAATGTGTAATCATTTCAGACCACTGCAGCCTGGCTGGGTGATTAAAGAGAATCTCCAAGGTCTCTAAAGATTGTGCTCTTCTGCAAGGGCCTAGAGCGAGGGGGGAAAAAAAAAAACTTTAAAAGGCACCAAAAAGTGTTTGAACTTTAAAGGTCTTGATTTCCCTTTTACCGTTTTTAATTTGCCTGCAGTGTTTATGGAGGGGAAGGTTTCTCTTTGCTGACGGCCTTTCGATTCTCAGCCCGCTGCCAGCGTCCTTAAGAGACGCAGGGGGCTGCAGCTGCTGGAATTCAAGGGGGTTGTTTAGTGGGAGAGAGGAAAGCACACTGAAAGCTCTTTGGACTTGGATGACCAAGGCTTGTGCACCTTCCCAAGCCACCTCTGGCAATAAATACAGACAAATTGCAAACTCTTCTTAGCAATAGAGCGGGGCTAAAGTGTGAGGAGGGGAGTGCTTCTTAATAATCCTCCAAATGAAGAGTAAAATCAGCCCTGCCAAGTTATCTCCGTCAGTCCCTTTCCTTATCAAGCCTCTGCTGCTGGGACTGGCCTTTCAGCCAAGCGGAGAAACTCCCATCCTGAAAACTGCTGTTTCCTGGCGCTAACACAGTTTCTGGGAGGAATTAATGAGATTCTTCCCCTTTCCCTTGAAAAGGAATAATTTTAAACACCTTTAACAAGAAGAGTGAGGAAATGAGTTGTTGGAGTTTTTTTTTAACCTGGTGTTTGGAATATTAAAAGGAGGGGGTGAGGGAAGAAAAAAGGTAGTTTTGCACTTTGGGCGATGGAGAAATTCCAGGTAGGGCTGGAGATGGGGAAGGAGTGGCAATCTCCCCTTCCCATCACACACACACCTACGGGCACAGGCTGGAGGTGGTACCAGGGCTGTATCTGAGAGGGCAGCGGGGACTGACTGTTCTCTGTGGCACTCCGTGAAAGCAAGGAGGGCAAAGCTGGGGGACAGGGCACAGGGTGGGAGCTGCATCTCCCAGTGAGCAGCCAGCAGTGCATTGCCCTCGGGGAAAGGGGGGCTGTGAGGGAGGTGATGTCCACGAGCCGCAGCCACAGAGCCGCAGCGCTTGGGGTGACCTGACGGCGATGGATAACTGCATGTTTGCCCCCATTTCAGGGTGGGCGGTGTCACTGAGAGAGGGAGGGAGGCCGTAGCCCCAGGAGAAAACACCTTTCTCCATCCCTGCTCATTTCATAACACCCAGCCATCTGCCAAATCAAGGCAGATTAAAGCCAGCCAAATTCAATTTCTTCCCCGCTGCCGCTGCAGCTCGGCATCTGGGGCTTAAAGTGTCCCCGACAAAGCGAACATGACAGGCACATTGCTTTTTTGTCACATCTAGTACCGTGTTGATCTTCTAAAAGTCTCATAAAAATTTATTGATGCCTCCCATATTGCTGTGATTGAGAAGAAAGGAGGCGCGGGGGGTGCGGAGCCGGGCGCGTGCGTGCAGGCGAGCGTGTGTGTGTGTGTGTGTGCGTGTGTATATTAATGCTTCTGAAGTAGATCTGATTTGATATGTCTTGTTCTATTGTCAGCATCTGTTTAGCGAGGCTTTTTAATACTTTCTGGCTGCCGATCACTCATCCTTAGCCTGGGATGCGGGCTTGCATACAAATTTTGTTATTAAACACAATTCCATCCCCCCCTCCAACCCTTCCCCAACCTCCACCTCCCCCCCTTCCACCCACCCATCCATCATCTCCCCGGGGGCTATGGGGAGCTGGGAGCCAGCCACCCCACCAGCGTGCACTTACGAGCGCAGGCACTGGGCTTGGCAACATATTTCAAGAGCCTTTTTTTTTTTTGCCTGCTGCAGGTGCTTTGCATTGACAAATCGAATCATGGGGAAATAATTTATTTCCTAATGCTGTTTGCAGCATGTTAGCAGGAGAATTTACATGAGAGAGATTACTTTAATAACCAAAAAATTACAGTGCAGGCCTCCCCGCCATGTCGGCTTTGATATGTAATTGTTTCAAGTTTAACCTGTCTGGAGGCAGGGGGGGGGAAGGTGTTATTAAATCTATAGCATCTCCCGCTGGCGAGGGCAGGCGAGGAGGAGCACCATGGCGGGGACCTCCTTCCCTGCTAAACGGAGAACAAGCTGAATTAACAAATCACCGCAGCCTCCGGCAGAGCTGCTGCCTCCACGGCACAGCTGGAGCTCAGGGGAATCTTCTTTAATCTCCTTCTTTTTTTCCTTCCCTCCTGGTTGTTGTGGTTTTTTATCCTGTTGTGCCTGACCCTACGCAGGGATCGTCACCTCCGCTCCCCTCTCCTCAGCTTCCTACTCTGTGCCCTGGCAGCCTTGCTCCCCGCTTTTCCCCAGGACTGGGAAAGGGTCTGTGCAAGCTCCCAAGGAGGGGGACAGTCAGGATTTGACTCTGCATCATGGATCTGGGATTGGGGGAGGTTCCTCTCATAGGAGTATTTTATTCCAGATGGAGAAATAATTGGTGCTCCCCTCCTTTCTGTGCCACTCCAGTCAGGGTGAGGAGGTTCTTCTTGGTCTGGGGAAGGGGAGCCATGTGTTTTGCTATTTGACTTTATGAGATCCCCCAAAGCGCTCCCATCTTTGCCCACGACAACAGATTTGCGAGTCTGACCCTGTTCTCTTCTCTCTTGGCAGCAAGAGCTCCATCCTGAAGGATGCCATGGCAGCAGGTACCCCCAAGGTAAGTGAACACAACCTGGCAAATTTTTTTCCCCCCTCTCAAGGGATGCTCTTTACACCTCTTTGCCTTCCAAGCCCCCTCCCTGTCCTGTTCCTCAGTGTCTCCCAGTAAGGTGGCTGCACCTTAGGAGGTGGACAGCACTGGGGGGAGCTGCTTTCCCCATCCACCCCCTGGGCTGGAGCAACCAAGTCCCCACACCAGGCTCTCTTGTTCCCCACGCAGCTGAGGGACAGTGGAACTGAAGGATCCTGCAGGCTCCAGAACTCCAGATTGTGTCTAATGACAGCTAATGAGAGCTGATCACACGCAGGCTGAGCTCAGCATGGAAAATCATGTGCCTGGAGCGAGAGCCATATGCCAGCTCTGGAAGAGGGGAGTGGGACTGCCTCTGGGGAGCAAAGCACACCCGAGGAGGAGCAGCCCAAATCACTAAAAGACCTCATTTCAGCTGTATCACCCTCCCCAGGACTCACTTCCCATACCCTTGGCTCAGAATGCAAAACCACCAAATGCAGGGAGCATCATGGCATCACTGCAAAGGGCATCATCTACTAATTAGTGTTACTGTTAGCTGGACTTCATAGGATCCAGATCAGAGCTTGGGCAGGCAAGTGGGTGGCAAGGAGCGCTGCAGGGCAGCTGGAAATTGCACAGCCTCTGAAAAACTGCTATGCTCCTCAAGGCGAGCAAAGATGAGTGGTTCAGGCTCCCCTATGCTTCTGGTGACACAGTCCAAGCCACAGAGGCCCCTGGCTCCCAGGGAAGTACAGCATATCTCTCAAAGGAGGTGTCTTTGTGCTTGGGTCAGCTTCATATCTCGCTCTCCCTTTTATTTCTGGAGGCTTTGGGTCATTTTGAGCGCTTGGTGTCAGAAATGGAGGCTGGCATTTCAGCTCTAGGTTTTTCCCTTGGGGCTGGGTGTCTTGCCAAGCACATCAACGCCTGCTCTGCCTCACCAAGTGATGGGCCAAAGAGGCACCATGCTGTTCCTGGCAGGTAGGGACATCTTACAAATAAACCCAACAACTTCCCTAGAGAAAATAAAGATCAGAGTGATGCTCTGTGCTGCTCCACACTTCTGGCATTCCCATCTCCATGCCCTGTCGTGGGGAGACCAGGAGAAGAGTGGAGACATGTTTCTCCCACGAAAAATAAGCAGAGCAGGAAGCAATCCCCAAACCCACGGGCCACTGATAATCCACAGAGCGTGAGGCTGCCTTGGGATGCCTCAAAGGAGCCAGAAAGGGCGCTTGTGAAATGAAAGCAGCTGGACTCTGCAAGCTCCCCTTTCCCTCCTTGTCAGATCCAAGTGTAGATAACTCAAGGGTCTCGAACACATGGCCTGAGAGGGAGAAGGACAGCTAGGAAGACAGATGAGCTGTTTGGAGGGAAACACAACGAGTGACTGACAGAGACCAGATAAAGGAGAAGGTCCATCTCATGGCAAGGCCGGGCTTTTGAAGTTTCCATTGACAAAGAATCCCATTTGCCTTGAGCGAGGGGATTAAACTGAGACCGGAGCATCGTTCTATGTAAAAGAGATCAATCGTCCCCTGTCACCACATGGATCTTTTCCCTTTGCCCGTCATGTCTGGGGCTAAGAACATTAACTTCAAGAAGGCAGGAGAGCACAGAGGGAGAGGGTGAAATCAGGAAATCTTTCATTCCTGTCTCAGAGAGCTTGAAAGCCTCTCAGCCCAGGAGGATTCATTATTTCTAGGTGGCTTTTGCTGGGAGACAAGTCCTGTGTGGCATGGGAAGGCACAGCGCTGTCACCTTCACCTGAGCTTGGTGATAAAGACTCCTTTGTAACCAGGAGGGACTGAGGAGAAGAGTGATGAGGAGATGAAGGCTGCTTTTCCCCTTTGTGTCCACTGAGTGTTTGCAGCATGAGGTGGGAATGCCACACTGGGAAGGGAAGCCCCTCCAAGAAGGTCCTGCTGGGGACAAAGCTGTGTCTCTGGGCCACCTTTAGCAGGCAGAAGGATGGGGTACAGACTCCAAGGCTGCACTTGCAGTCCAGGCACACAGGCACTGCTGGAGATCTGCCAGGCACCTCCTGAGAGGAGCTGGGACCTGGGCTGTGTCCCATTTCCCACCCCGGGCACCAGTAGAAGGGGTTGTGAGGACTGACAGAATGTTTCCTGGTGCCAACGAAAAGGCCAGCAGCAAAGCAGCAGGAACTCCCCATCCCTCAGGAGCAGCATGGCCGGGGTAGGTTGGTTCCACTCAGGGCCATGGGGACTGGGCTGGAGTGCAGGCTGCCTTCAGTTACTTTTGTGGTCACCGGTGGCTTTAAGACCACTTTAGGACACATTTAGGACCTACTTAGGACCTCTGCAGAGAGCATTGCTCTTTCTGTGCTGGCCCAAGGCTCTTCCTGGGATGTATTTGGGGCAGGGATTTTAATTCTCCCATGCTCTGACTCCTGGCTCTGCTCCCATCCCTTCCCCACAGCCACTCCAGCAAAGGTCTCTCCTGGCAGTAAAAGCCCAGATGTAAACACAAGGCTCCTTGCCAGCCGCTTTCCTGTCCCTGAAGAGCTGTCACTCACTGCATTGGGTCAATTTTCATGGCAATATGTCAAAGAAAATCCAATCACTCAACGTGGGATGTGATGAATGCAGGATTATTGTATCAGGTTCTTCTGTTATCAGAGCTGAGGGAGGCAGTGAGGCCGAGTGAGGGCTGCGAGCTGAGGGGCTCCAGCCAACATGTTCCCTCCATGCCTGGGCTCCCTCTCTGTGAAGGCAGCTTGGGGAGCAATGCTGAGCCTCATGTAGCTCTTGCAGAGTCCAGGATGCTCCTTTGCTTTCTTTGAGAGGCCAAGCCCAACCAAACATGCCATGGCAGCGTAGACAAGCCGCTTGGACAAGCAGCTGCCAAACCTACACAGTGAGCCTCAGGATGAGATTTCTATCCAACCCTGATTGCCACTTCCTTAGGAAAGCTGGTGATAGCAACCTGGGCTGTGACAGCCTCTGAATGGGGAAAAGGGCCTGGGAGAGCTGCCTGGTGTCTGCAGGAAGACCTGTGGGTCACACAGATAGCAAAGACAACACTACTGTTCCCTCCCAGCTGCAGTCTCTGTCCCTGATTGTAAGACTAGATGCTCACCCTAAGGCTTGTGATAGCCTCTTGAGAACCAGGTAGCCCATCAAGCACTCACAGGTCAAGGCTGCCTGATGCCTCCACTTTGCAGAAGACAGAGGTATAAAAAGATGCTGAAAGCGCATCTCTTCTCCAGAAAGCAGACTCGGTGCCCAGGCTCTAGGAAAGGTCTTCCTCAGGCTTTGGACTTCAAGGAAAGTCCTGGACACCCATAACATCCTTCTCTGGTGGCATCTGAGACACCAGTAGGAAGAAGAGATGAGGGAAAAGAAATTCTTCACCAAGGAGAAGTGGGAGTGGGAACAAATGCTTCAGGCCCATGGGAAGGGAGGAAGGATGACCCTGCCCTTGCTGAGCTAGAGACCATGGTCATGTTCACCTGTGTGGTTTTCACTAACCTTTCACTGTTGTCCCGAGTCACCATGGGGAAGCCCAACACCAGAGCCACTCAGACTAAGGTGCAGGGATCTTGCAGAGGTGCATGGACAACACCACAGGCTCCATCAGGCTTGTGGCTGCCCAGGAGCCCGCACATAGCTGTCAGCAGTGTACAATTCCCCTGGGCATTGTTCCTGGGATTCAGGCTCTCCCCTTGTCTTTCTTCTCTTACCTTGGCTGCCTCTTGCAAGGGGCAGCCTAATTCTGACTTCCCACTCATTCTTGAGCAGCCAGTGGTAAATCTGGAAATCGCATCCCCAGGTCCTCCTGGCTAAGAGCCCTTCTTGGCCACTGCCTGGCTGGCCCATGGCTCTCTCCCCTGGGGCTATCGTCTAGGTGGGATGTCATCTCTGTCCAAAGTGATCTCAGTCCTCAGATCTCAGGGTAGTAGCTGCAAGCTGTTACCTGTCATCTAACAGATGAACTTCCATCCCCTGTGAAAGGACAGAAAGGACCACTGAATGGGAAGAGGCTGGGCTTCATGAAGCATCAGAGCTCTTGCAGTGGGTTCAGCATTCATTTTCCCCTCCTGCTTCACAGAATCAGAGAATTATTTCAATTGGAAAAGACCTTTAAGATCAAGTCCAATCACTTCCCTCACACTGCCAAGCCCATCACTAACCCATCGCCCTCTGCACCTCAACTACACAGCTTTTCAATATCTCCAGGGATGGCTCCACCACCTCCCTGGGCAGCCTGTGCCAATGTTTAACAACCCTCTCAGTGAAAAAGTTCTTCCTAATCTCCAATCTGAATCTTCCCTGGTGCAACTTGAAGCCATTTCCTCTCCTCCTGTCATTCATTACTTGGGAGAAGAGACCAAGTCCACCTTCTACAACATTCTTTAGAGGTAGTTACCTGCTCTTTTGAGGTGGTTGTAGAGGGTCATCATGTCTCCTCTCAGCCTCCTCTTCTCTAGGCTAAACACCCCCAGCTTGCTCAGCCATTCCTCATGTGACTTGTTCTCCAGACCTTTCACCAGCTTTGTTGCCCATTTCTGGACACGTTTCAGCACCTCAATGTCTTTCAAACACACAACTATAAATTGCCTTTCCCACTAACATTCCAGCCTGTGCACTGGCTCTTGCTGCAAGCTAACACTGACATGAGGATCCAGAACAAAATCCTTCGTGTGCACCCACCATCTGCTTGCAGCTGGTTTGTTTAGGTGTGCACTCAGCTCCTCAGAGAGTGCCCACGGGTAGACAGCCAGCACACTGCTCCGAGACCTCCAGCACAGCTGGGAACCGAGCCACAATGCCGGAGCCCTTTGGTTCCCCCACCCACCTCAGTGATTTTATAGCTTCACCAAGCAGTTTGAGAGAGAATTACAGCATCTAGAGGGAAATTTGACCACTAAAGCCCTCCAAGGAAAAAGAGCTTTGAAGCAAGCAAGATTTGGAGCCTTAAACCTTGACAGAATGTCTGTATTAAGCCGTTCCCAGCTGCCTCGCTTGAGATGAAATTTCTAGCACAATCATTTACCTTCTCTGTATCATGTCTGGTGGTAGGAACAGGAGATGGGTGTCAGAGCCCTGGAGTTTTAACTCCTTCTCTTGTGTCACTGATTCACTGGAATCAGTACCCCTTCCCTCTCTAACTATGCTTTACAAGGAAAGATTAAGAAGCTATTACAGCAAAGCTATGGTCAAGTTGGGAACATGAAAACACCCCACAGATACACAAAGGAGGGGAAATTACGTAGGTTGAGTGTCAGCTGGCCGTGCTCCCTGCCAGCTCAGGGTGATGAATACCAGAGCTACTCCAAAAACACATCTCTGCTAGGTTTTATTCTTTAAAACAAATTACCCCATGAACAAACAAATCCCCTCGTTCCCTAGGGCCAAACAGCTGTGCCCTCCCATTAGGCTGGGGGGAAACCGGTGCGCTGGGCAGGAGAGGCAGAAAAGGATGTGGTCACGGAGAGGAGCTGCACAAGCTGGCAGAGCCAGGCACACCTTGGCCAGAGCTCTTTCCCCTTCTATCCCCAGTGGAATACGCTGACGGGCAGTTCTGCTGGCACGGGCCCCTTTCCCCACGGTGTAGCTGGTGTCTCGTCCAAGAGAACCCAGAGCTGGATTACAGTCCCAGGTGTGACAGCAACATGTACTGAAACAAATGGGTAGCTCACATTTCTGTAACCTTCTTCTTCTTGTGGCCCACTGGAATCTTTCAGCAAAGGCCAGAAGCTGCTGATACCATTATTTCTGTTCACACCCTTCTCACATTTAAGCCTTTCATCCCCAGCTCCATCCCACCTTTATCTCTACCAGCTAAAAGCCACTAGATAATTTTACCTCTAAGTTTCCCGGGAGCAAATGAGGACCCTCCGAAAGCTTCTAGGAAACTCAGCTCTAATAGTAGCATCTTTGTGTCAGAGATCTTCCAGCAATAACATAAAAAAAAAAAATTGCTGGCAGAGTTAAGGGAGAAAATCGCAGCGAGGCCTGGTATCACTCATTGCTTTCGGGTTACAGTTCCCAAGTGATAACAGCTATTAGCAACACTTTGATGGCTTCCCTACCGTGGAGGGGAGGGCAGGAGACAGAAAACATGTCAAGCCATCACCTCCATGTTAAGTGATAAGTACCTATTTAGATGGCAGAGTTAAAGCTGAATGTATCAAGCAGGGAACACTTCATGCCAAAATAACAAAAATAAGTAAAAATAAAAGGAGCCATAGAGATACATAAAAAGCAGGGTGAGGGTATTTGTTCTGCTGACAGCAGCTGTGATGGATTGTTTAGGAAAAATAGACTCCCTGTGTTTTTCCAGGGCTATCAGAAAGCAGGAGTCTGGCACTTTAATGCTCTCAAAAGACTGGCCTTGAGAGGCAGCGGAATGTCAGCGGCACCGGCTGGGCTCTGCCGGCGCTGACACCAGCCCAGGCAACCGACACACGCAGCGCTTGGGGCTGAGGCTGCTGCAGTTTCCATCCATTTCCTCGGGCCAGCAGCTACACTCTGACACCCGTCCCCTCACCTCACGCTGCCCCGGGCCCATGCCTCCAGCACCCGTGGGGCAGGAGCCAGAGGTGCGTTGGTACACATGACCTTGGCGGCATCGCTGTGGAGCTGCCCACGGGTCCAGGGAGCCGTGGATGGGGGCCACAGTGGCTGACATGCCAGCTGTCTGCTGCACATTCAATTCACTCTCAGGAGACTGGGGGGAGATCTCATTAACATTTACAAATATCTAAAGGGTGGGTGTCAGGAGGTTGGGACATCCCTTTTTTCTATGGGAGCTAGCAATAGGACCAGGGGTGATGGGATAAAGCTGCAACACAAAACGTTCCATTTAAATATAAGAAAAGGCTATTTTACTGTAAGGATGAGGGAGCCCTGGCCCAGGCTTCCCAGAGGGGTTGTGGAGTCCTTTGGAGGTCTTCAAGACCCATCTGGACATGTTCCTATGCCACCTGATCTAGGTGAACCTGCTTCTGCAGGGGGGTTGGACTAGATGATCTCTGGAGGTCCCTTCCAACCCTGCCATTCTATGATGATGCCAAACTTGCCCTTCTACTTAGATACATAAACTATATGTTGTTCCTAATTGCAATGAGGCTGCTGAAACGTTTGCAAGCGCTGCAGCCTGAGGTCCATGCAGGTTGTCAGGAGCTGTCGGGGCGTGAAACCTTCTCTCAGCATGAGCGAGGCCTACGTGGCCTCTGCTTCTTGCCGGGGTCAGCGGGCACAAGGGGGTACAGCCATACATCCAGACATGACTATTCCCCTGTGGCATGGCACAGCTGGGCTACAGGGGGTGGGAAGGAAGGAAACACTAAGAGAGGAGGGGTAGGAGGAAGAAGGGAGTACAGGGCTCGGACAAGATTGATGGCCTCGTTGCCATTAAGAAAAAAATTAGCCGGTGGCGGCTATCATATTAAAGGGTGAAGAAGCTGTGAATTATTTTCTTAAAGATCTTATCACTTACAATGATAATTTTACCTTCCAAAAGGCCACTTTTAATGAGGCGAGCCAGGCAAAAAGTCATGATTTAATGCCAGATTTTTTTTTTTTCCAAACACATTTTACTGCTTTTTTGTCCATGTTTAAAAAGCGACGCTGACCTTTTTTTATTTAGCTTGCCCCAGGTGTAATGCTCAGGCTGATCCTCTCAGGGTTTATAACCTCCACAGAGAGTGCCTTTACCCAGTGGAGAGATGATTTAAAGGGGAGGGAGAAATATGAGGCTGTGTGGCCGCTTGAACAAGGCCCTTGCTCCGTCTTTGATGCTGGGAGCAGCAGTTTGCCAGGGGAAGCGGGGGTCAGGGAAGGAGGAGGGTGCTCGCACCCCAGTAGCCCCTCTCAGAAGCACCCTGAAGAGGAGTTGGGTTGAACTGGCAAGCAGGCAAGGATGAGCTGGCTGGTGGCCTTTTCACAGAGGAAAAAGGGACGTCTTGGTATCGAGGCTTGTTCTCACCATGCCGACGTGGCTGTTCCCCGAGGCAGGGAGCATCTCCACATAGCTGTAGGGCACACCTGTCTGCACACACAGCACCCAGCACTGCCTTTTTGGGGTGGGATGTCAGAATTTGGGTCTGCTCTGCAGCATGGACATGCATGAGGGCTGGGAGGATGCCTTTAAAGCTGCCTTTGCCCTCCACAACCATCTTCCCAGATGCCAGCTGAGAGAAATGGGGATCATAGCGCTGCCCCTTCCTTGCTTGCCAAGACCTGGTGGGAGTGAGCAGTGTGGGTGCAAAGGGCAGCAAATCCTTGACTTGGCATGCTACAGCTAAGCATCCACACCTCTTAGCTATTGGAAAACAGCTCAGACGTGACAATTTGGGATAAAAGAGGCTGCCTTGGGACGTCAAAGAGGCTGGTCCAACGCAGAAATGAAAGTTACCCCGATGGCAAGTGCATTTCCTAACCCCTTAGCCCCTGAGCCTGCCTCTCCTGCCTGCCCCCATGGCTGCCTGGAAGGCAAAGTGTGGCACAGCACACAGAAAAGAGAAAGAAACAAATGAAGTCAAGTTTCCTAAGAGTGAAGGGGAAGTGTGACTTGGCATCTCTAACGCTGTGTTTAACATGCCAGCGAGGTATTTAGAATTGAAGTGCTTGCACACAATTTAAAAATAGACAGTTTATTAATCTAAACTGCAAGTGTATGTAGAAGAGGCCCCGAGATTGACATCTTTGGGATTAGTTTAGCCCTGCGTTTTTCCAGAGGTCATCGCCATGGTGCTCAGGAGGTTTGTGGAATAAATGGGGCCGCCGTTCTTCCCGGGACCACACGCTAAAAACTAATACATAACGTTTAATTTACTGTCTCCATAGCTAGCCCAACCATTTTTCACATAATAATATTGGATTAGAGCTACCAGAAGCTGAGGAGGGGAGCTGGAGGCGGGGTGGGTTTGTCTGTCTGTCGCCAAGGAATGGGGAGATGGGTATTTTTTTCCCCCTTTCTCTAGAATACATTGGAAGACAAAACAGATTTAACCCTCCCAGCTCCAGGGTGCTTGGTTTATTAGAGGACAGGAAGGGCATTAACACTGCTGCAATCAGAGCTGCCGTTCTGTCACGTCTGAAGGCTTCGAGCCCCCGTTCCTCTGTTTTATAGGACACGTGCAATCCTCCTTCGAAAGTGGACCTTGTTTTCTGTTTAGAAAATAGAGAAACTAAACAACAGCAGGAGCCTGAGGTCTGCACTCTGCAGAAATTGTGGTGGTTTCACATAGCTATCAGAGGGCTCCTCCAGAAGTGAACGAGCTGCTCACCAAAACCCATCACCAGCTGGGTTCAGCCAACATATGAGGCCAAAGAACCCCCTTGCTCTGCCCATCCTTTCTCTGGGAAGCAGTGGTTGGTCTCTTGGGGCTGTCTCCTCCGGGTGCATCACTCCTGCAGGCTCCCATTGGCCCTTCCAGTGCCTGTGCTGAGGAGCGTGCCAGCCTTGAGATGTGGCCAGCACAGCCCTCAGCGTTGGCAGGAGGGACCATGGCCAGAGAAATAGCTCAGCAACCAGCAGGTGGTTCCCCTGTTACTCCTTTCACAGAATCACAGAATCTCAAGGGCTGGGACCAAGAAAGCTCACCCAGCCCCAACCCCCCTGCCAGAGCAGCACCTAGAGTAGGTCACACAGGAACTCGTCCAGGTGGGTTTGGAAAGTCTCCAGAGAAGGAGACTCCACAACCCATCTGGGCAGCTCCTTCCAGTGCTCCCTCCAGTGCATCCTCGCAGTGAAGAAGTTTTTCCTTATGTTTCTTTGGAACCTCTTCTGTTCCAGCTTGTCCCCATTGCCCCTTGTCCTATCATTGGCCATCCCTGAGAACAGCCTGGCTCCATCCTCCTGACACCTGCCCTTTATGTATTTGTAGACATTAATGAGGTCACCCCTCAGTCTTCTCCAAGCTAAAGAGCCTCAGCTCCCTCAGCCTTTCATCCCAAGGGAGATCTCTGGCTGACAGAGCCATGCTTCATGGCAGAGACTTGCAGTGCTGACAGGGCTCCAGCTCTTGCCTTTGTGCCAAGGCCGGCAGCTCATGCCTGTGGGGTTGAACCCAGCATCCCAAATCCTTCCTCCCTGCCTCCATCCCGAGCCTGCCCTCTCCAGGACAGCTGTCCAAGCAGGGGCTATCACATCCTGCTGACTGAACCCATTTGTACGCTGAGTCATTTTTTCACTTGCTCATATCTCTCAAAAAAACCCACATCTTTTTTCACGTTTCATTTCAGCCCGGAGGCAAATGCTTCTGGAACACTTGCCTTCCTCCCAAGGTATTATGCTTTTTAATAATGTTGTCACCACACTTGACCTGTCCAATTCAGATGATATCTACACTTCCCTTTGCGAACACACACATCTCCACAGCAGTCATTTCTTGTCGAATCCTGCCAGCTGATTCTCAGAAACAAACACCTGGAAAGGTGCATTTCCAGTGTATATGGAGTTAGGTTTTTTTTACAACATATTGGGCTACATTTACCCTACTTTAGCTAATTTATATTTTCCATTAGATTTTTAAATGGCATTTTCCCCTCAAACTCCTCCAGCAATAAAGTTCACTCACAACTTGGTGTATGTTTTGGTAGATGCTGTCACACTTCGGCAGTAATTTCCCCACTGGAGTTCACTGTGTGTAGAATTTAGACTTACCTACTGTTGACTTGAAGTTTATCAGTGATTTCTTGGGTCTCAGATATCACTGATCTTTTTAACCTTCTAAAAGGCTCTTTTTTTTTTTTTCTTCCCTTTTCCCCTCCGTGCTACTTATTAAAATAAATAGCATCATTACAGAGGGAAGAGGCAGTTGTGCTGCAAAGGTGCTGAGAGCTTTAGCACAGTTTACAAAGCTATCGAGAGATTTAGTGGCACTTAGGGGTGGGAGGAAGGCACGGAAGCATCGCTCCACGTCAGCCGTGGGGATTGCTGGTGTGGTCCTCACGCAGCATTTCCATCAGGGACTGATTCTTCCCCCCGCTAAAACTACCATCCCTCTGTTGCCTGATGCATTTGCACTTTGTTAGACCCTGCAGCTCCGTGTCCGCTTCATGGGGCAGGGCCCCACGGGAAGAGCAGAACCAGCCCCTCTTTGAGGCTTTGAGACCAGCTCAGCGAGGGGCAGAGATCTCACAGCATGAATTTCTCCTTTCTCTTGCAGTCAATTTTGTTGTCGGCCTCAATCAAGCGGGAAGGAGATTCTCCAACAGCATCACCCCACTCCTCAGATGACATCCATCACTCGGACAGATACCAGGTAAGCAGGCGGATGTCAGCGCTGGTCTCAGGCAAGGAGCCAGCTCAACCCAGTGCCTTCCAGCTCTCTGTGTGTGAGAGCCTGGCTCTCAGCTGGGCCCCAGCTTGCCTGCCTGCAGCACTTGGTCCCTCACAGGGCTACAAAGGTATGCTTTGTCTGCCAGGATCCTCCCAGCTCCAACTTTAAGCTGTGCAAAACCGCTTTAAATCTTCGCAGAGTTTTCTGCTGCATAGTAGTCACCCTTTCGGTTGTTGCCATGGCTATGTTTGTCATTACCCCGTGCCACCGAGGCACTTTCAGAGTGGTGATTTTTCTGTGAAACAATGCATGATGTCAGCCTGCAGCAGGACAAAATCCTCCATTTCTCTGGCGTGCCGCTGCCCAGCAAACTGACTCATGACTCCCATCCGAAACAAAAATGGTTTTGGACCAGCCACAGCCATGCCAGCATGTGATATAAAACACCCTCTGCCCAGAGGAGTGGCAGGTCTTGACTTGTAACACAATAAGTAAAAGCTGAGGGAGATGGAGTGAGAAGAGAGAGGCAGCAGCACAAGAGCAGAGTACAGCTTTGCTTATTGTAAGTCTGTCTGTGTTTTGAGGACTTGACTCTGGCTCAAAACACATCCAAACCGTTTGGCTGCAAGCCCGCGCTCAGCCACTGCCTTCAAGCAAGCTCTGAAAGGCAGCAGATACATCAGTGGTGGTCTTCAGCACAGCCCCAAGCATGCCTCTGTCTGCGGAGTGGATGAGCTGGGCGGGTCGTGGCTGTCCCAGTGTGGCACAAACCCGTGGCCCTGTATGCTGTGACACTATCCAATGCCAGGCAGATGGTCAGGTCTTCATACATCAGCCGTTTGGGTGTGCCAGGTATGTGTTTGGATGTGCAGAGGGAGAGGCTGATGACCAGTGCTGGGGCTCTTAACTGAGCAGCCCCAGTTAAAGCACGTATTCCTGAAAACAGGGCCTATCAGTAGCAGATTTGTACATTTGTTGCTTGTTGTTCTGTCCTCTGTCCTGTTTATTGGTTACATTATCAAACATGGACCAGCCCCTCTGTTGTTTGCTACGTGGTCCTGAGTAGCCTTCAGTTATAACTCGGTGTCACATCACAGTCACTTTGCTCTCCTGTGAATGATGAGACCTGGTGCAAAGTAAGAGAACCGAAACTCTGCAGAAGATACAGAAATGCCTGATTCAGGTAATCCTGCTCTTCCCCCCTGCCTCTTGATTAAAGCTAATAAATAAACCATGTGCTTTCCGAAAGGGCACAGGGGAGACTTTTGCTGTTGGCCTCCTTTGTTGGAGAACATCCTTCTCCTCCCACTCGAGGTTTCAGTCTCTGTGAAATTGGTGGTCCCTTGCAGTCCTCCATTCCTATAAATTTTTATTATGTCCTACTTGAGGACAAATATTCTCAGCAGAAGCCTCCTCTATGTGCTGAGTCTAGCTAGTCTTTAATGTGTTTCAAGTTTGTGAGTGTATTTTATGGAGGGTTGCAGCCCTTAATGCAAATGCCTAATGGGAGCTGTAAGTCTGCGCTGCAGGGAGGGAAGACCTCTGGGGCCTGATTTTCATTTAGGCTTGTGCTGGCTGCGTTATGCTGCTCCAGCAATGTAAAGGAACCTCAGAGTGGGTGCCAGTGTTGTGTAAAGCTTTAATAAAGCCACAGGACGGGTGAGAGTTCAGTCTTCCTGGCTTATGGAGCAAAATGCTCAGGCAGCAGAGCAAAAGGCTCTCACGGTGCTGACTTTAAGGGGTGCAGAATTTAGCTTACCATGTGCAGAGGTGTGGTGGAATGGGGAATGTCCCTTGTGTTACCCGTGATCTCGTCATGCCTGTACACTGTGTCAGTAACATGCTAGAACGTGGGTCGTCGGGATACAGGCTGTCAGAACTCCTGTGGCTCCAGCTCTTTGTCCTCGTGCTTATTTACCACGGGGATATGCAGGGAGGAAGGAGATTTATGAACAAGGAGTGCTACAGGGACAGTGCTTGGATTGCTCCCCACGCTGAGGGAGCTGCAGGCGAGGCACTGGGGCGGGGGCATCCCCCTCACCTCCCCTCTGCCAAGGCCGGTTGCTGCAGCTCAGGATGTGGACACTGATCGGACCAAGGTGGTGGCAGCTGGACCTTGTGGTGGGTGCTCCTCTGAGATACAGTATGTCCTCTCAGTTGGGGCTTTTTCCTGCGCTCTAAGTAAAAACAAGGCTATTTTAGTCAGATTTAGATACAATCCTGAATCCTCAGTGGAAAAAAACACAACAGCGAATTGTAAGTCATTCACTGGACTGCAAAGATAACATTTCAGGCTCAGAGGGAGACCACCCTGCGTGGGTCAGCTGAGCCCACAGAGTATTTATGGCTGAATAACTGAAAGCTTAAAATCTGTGTCCAGGAAAGGCTCACCTCCCTCCACCTGAGCTCAGCAGAGAGTGTGCCTCCTGAAAGACAGCTTAATTAATCATAAAACTAACAATCAGCAGCTTTGATTTTGTAAGTAAGCACATGGATGAAAATACAGCTGCATTTCAGCTTGCAGGCAGAGCTGGGATGTACAATGCAGATCAGCACTGCAACAAAGCTTACGGGCTAGCACATGAACTTGCTGACTGCCCATCATCTTCTGATACAGCAAAACATATCAGGGTGGGTTGTTTGGGGATTTTTTTCTTCTTTCTGAAGAAGGAACAGTAGAATGTCATGTGCAAGCAAAAACCCAAGATGTAGGTTTTAGTCCAAGAAACAAAGTCTGGGAAGTCTGCAGCAGTGTGGGAACAAAAAGGATCTGTGTGTGCGTAGGAGCCTGTGCTGCCCAGCTTCGAGCCTCTAGCTCTGTCCTACCCTCAGGCTGGTCCACTGGGGCCATCCCCTAGCACAACTGTGGAGCAGATGTGGGAAAGAAATCCAGGTTTCATTGCCCAGGTTTACTGAAATGCAAAAAGCAAAATAATACAATGATAGAATGGTGGGGGTTGGAAGGGACCTCTAGGGATCATCCAGTCCGACCGCCTGCTACAACAGGTTCCCCTCCATCAGGTC
>WBNH01007999.1:0-131360 GCA_013401255.1 Urocolius indicus | reverse complement strand
TCCCAGTTTGGTGTCATCAGCCCCTCATCCAGGTCCCCTCATCCAGGTCATTGATGAAGATGTTGATCAAGACTAGCCCCAGAATCGATCCCTGAGGAACTCCACTGGCCACAGGCCTCCAACTCTGGTTCTGGGATTTCCCCATCTTTAAATGAAAAGTCATAATGAAGTTCTACAGTTCTCTGAGAGAATGTTAATTTTAATTCTGTGGAGAACCATAGCCAACCGTTTCTCCCTAGATATTGTCTGTCTTGGTGCTTTTACATCAGGAATTAATGTTTTTGAACTTATCTTCCCACTCACTGAACAATTGTAGTTGCTTTCTAGCTGAAAACCGTAGTGATAAACCTAAGTTAATCAGAAAGATAAAACAAAAAAAAAATGCATTCTTGAATAGTGAAGTGCAATGCAAGACTCAGTTTTGAGTTTCTAGCTTTGCTTCCAATGAGCTCGTAAGTCTGAGTATATATATAGAAAATACTGAATTTCTGTCAAGTTCACTCTTCTTACCCATACATTCCAGGTTTACCACCTGCGGGAATAACTAATTTGGAACCTTTGCAGTAAAGCTTTGTAGAGAAAAACTTTACCCAAGTTTACCCTCAAAATATATAACTGAAAACTACTTGTCAATTTTTTTCTTGTCAGCACAGACATCCTTAATTAAGCCAGCTTCCATTCCTTCTGGAGAAGGTTTTAGCATATGCAAGAAGTAAAAAACACTAAGGAAAAATGAGATAAATATTCCTACTTAATATTGATATTTCCTTCTCACAGTCTTACTAATATACTTAAGAATAAGGTTACTACTATAGATAGCAACAAAAGACTATGAAAACCATGTACTGATGGAGAGGCCTACATTCTTTTTATAAAAATAAAGATATTTAATTGTGAAGGAAAGGTCTTTATAGTTTTTTACTTTTCCATGTCTTTTTTAGATAGTGTATTTTCTATTCCAAAATAAAAATGGGAAAAAAAAAATTTCTAAATAAAAAGAAATAAGAAATCACCTAGTTACTTCCTGTTGTTTCATGTTGATTTCTTTCCAGTAAGAAGTCTTAATATTAAAATTTAGAAAAAAAAAATTTTAAATGAAAAGATCTGGTCCAAAAAATGTTGAATACAATATTTTGTTAGTCAAAAAATAGTTTCTATACTTTTAATGTAATTTGCATAAACCAGCACATTTTCACAAATACCTCTCTTTGAGCCAAAAATTCTTTTTCTATAAATTATCCACTGGAAAAGATCTGACCATATACACAGAGGCAGATGTATAATTTAAGTAAATAAGATGTGAACAATATGTTAAAGCAAGAACTTTAAAGATCATACTTTAAATCGTATTTAAGTTTTTAAATTATGAACTCTGTTGCCAATGAGTTGTATAGATGAAAGAACCACAAGCAACAAGAAAACAAGCAACATTTTTCATCCAAATCATATTTTATGTTTCATTAATTATCCAGGAAACAGAATAGACACAATATTTGTAGATGAAATAACCATATAACAAAATTTGTTCCTTCTTTAGTTTCCTTGCGTACAAGCCTTTTTCACATCCATTACATCATTCTCTTTGGATCAGGAAATTCCTGTTAAATGCTTTTCTGACTTGTTTTCTGACTTATCTTTCAAATTGTATATTCCTTTCAACCAATTTTTATTTGTTTCTGTTTATGCATATAACTATACAAGTGTATCTGGAAGAGAGCAAACATTAAGTTAGAACTTTTATTTATTCAACAATATAAAACAGTATCGAAAGCATCAGCAGCTAATAATAGCAAGATGATGTTCAAGCATTCCAATTGTAGAAGAATACTCATTATAATTTTCACATAATAGAAACATATTTTTTAAAATATTTCTTTTTCTAATGTCACATGATCTGAAAGTTCAATCTTCCAGGAGATAGCCAGTATGCATAAAGATTTTCAAAGTTCAATGTTCTGTCACCTAGCAGTCTCAGAGTGGGTGTTTAGTGTAGGTACTACAGATCAAACAGGTTTATCCAAGCTACCTTTAGACTAACGAGCAAGCGTTCTGGCTACTAGCACATCTCTGTTGCACATCAGAAATGGGCACAGGCTAAACTTTGTGATGCTGTGGCTACATTGATAACAATACCCAACCTAGTTAGTTTAAATCTAGCACATATCTCCTGCTATGAGATAGAGGCTTGGTGTCTGCCCTGAAGCCATGTCTGAATACTGACTCTGTAATAATTCAATTTTGTAGAGTCATTGTAATGTTATTCAGAATCAATGGTCCCACATATACTTCTAGAAGCACTATTCCCTGACTTCATAAGGGCAATGTACATTAGGTTGAATGTGTTCATATTGTGTTCTCAACAGTTTAATAAGAAAAAAAAAGATCTTCATAACTATTCTTCTGCTGTGTTTAGCCATCTTAAGCCTTGGAGTGTAACTGTTTAGTGGCCATAATATCCAGTATCCTGATCTCAGGTATGATAATGAAACTGCACAATGCTATAGTTCTCTACATCTACAGGCAGAATTGAGGGTGTTGGCTACCATCTTCCAGATAGATGAGAAAAGTTACTCAACAGGGGAGGAAAAACCCATGGGAATATCAGTTTTCTCTCCTTCCTCTGTTAAAGGTAAAATTATATTTCTGATGTATTTCATCTACTTCCACCATTATAAAGGGTAATAGTATTGTTTAATCTACAGCTTTTAACTGTAATTTTTATAGGTCCTAATAAAGGTGAGCCATCTATTTGAAAAGGCACACACTGATTTCTGTGTAGAAAATTAAAGTTACCTGAGGGGTGCAAACATGGAAATCTTTGGATCAAGACCCACACATGCCAGGCATCATTCTAAGATCACTGTATGTGACAAATGAACTATTACAGACTGTCTGAGTACACTAAACATGTTTTGAAGTAATTTTTCTTATATTAAGACCAGAAAACTGTGGTTGGCAAGTTGGTGAGATATCAAGTACCAGTCAGTAATTAGTATTGGTTGAAAAACTAGATTGATTATTTTTTCTTCTATTTTTTATCAGTTTTATTTGTTCATTTGCTAAGTTTCTTTTGCAAAACAATCAAATCACAATGCTTTTTTCATCTAGATTCCTCAGTCCAGACAACATCAGTTTGAAAGCATTGATTTAAACAGGTAGAAATTAGTTACATAAAATCCCCTCTACCTTTTTCAATACTAGAGAATTTTCATTTGCAATGTAAAATATGAATACACTCATCTTATTTCTTTTTACTTTATCTGTATAAAGATTAGAAAAGAATCATCAATTTAATAGTCTTTATCACAGTGTTAAAATACAATGATAGCTGTCCTAAAAGAAAAAACAAGAAAAGTAGTTTGAGATTTCTGGAGCAGTCATTGCTTTTTCAGTCCTAGTTCCCTGAAAACAGAACAAGACAGAAATTAGTCAAAAGGGAGAAGAAATATGCTTTTCCTGGTGCTTACTAAATTTTCAGGTTCTCTGTAAAAAAAAAAAAAAAAAAAAAAAGAGAAAAATAAAAGAAACCTTCACAACTGTATAGCTTTTTCTTAGCCTGTCACAACCCCAAAATCTCAAACAAGCATTATATTTTTGTTGATTTTTTTATTTTCTTGTGGTTTTGGTTTTGTTTTTTTTTTTAAATTGCTCTTAGCTGTCATGGTCACAGATTCACAGAAACTTACAAGAGTTGAAATCTTGCCTATCTAAGCCTTATTAGGTGCAAGAGATAAAAAAAATAAAATAAAAAAAGGAACAATGAAATATGAAGGCAAAATGAACAGATACACAAAGAAAAGTGACAGCAAGAATCATTGCCTTGCATTAACATTTTGTTCAGGATTTGGCTTTAGCTCATCGGTAGCAATTGAAGTACAGAAATCAATGCTTTTCCTCAAAAAAAAAAAAAAATAACACCAAAAAAAACCCCAAAGGGGCATGTTTTTTTGAGGCATCCAACCACCTAATTAAGATAAACCTTGAAAAAGAATTATTACACATTTAAGCTTTTACTTTACCAGATCCAGGCAAAAGTCTTGATTTTACCAGCCTTACATCATAGGTAAGCCCTTATTTGATGACTAATGTAAGTTCTTTCTGAGAATCTCTTGTCAAAGTCTTTCTTTTTTAATGAATGAGTACTCACTGTTGTAGAGAATCTTGAACTAAGTAGACCACAGTATCCGTCTACTACCTTTCCACCAAGTTATACCATCTGTGTCTTCCTTCTGGCTCAGGGAATACTTAACAGAAATGACACAAAACTAAAGGTAAAGCATAAAATTCTGATTCTGGAGATTCATAGTGATGTTATAACCTAGGAATGTAAATTTCAAAGGGAGAAGAGGTTATTAAACTTCATATCCTATTTCCCAGGTTAATATCATTCACAGCAATGACCACTCTGGATCTTACAAAGTGTTTTCTTTGTGATTTTAAGAAAACAAATGTAATAAATGTTTCTTTCTGAACTCAGAAGTAAGTTTTAATAAAATAGTCTGATTTCAGTAAATCATCTTTTTCCAACAATAACAGAAAATAATAGATAATTTTCCAACTTGTTTTAGTTGCACCTGATTTACTGCTCTGGGCAGGAGACATTTGAGGATCAGTTATGCAATTTAACAGCTGCTGCTGTGTATTTCTCCAAATATGTAATAGAAATAATGGTATACATTACTTCTAACCCATCTTCACCACCTCCAGCAAAAAAAAAAATTCCCTTTTGTTATTCAAGATATATTCCTATAACTTCAGGAGTAATTTTAGTCACTTCAATTTCTAGGAAGTCTCAGTTTATTTTCTTATTAAATGGTGATTTTTTTAATCAGGATAACAAAATAGTATCAAACAATGTTTGTTTCAAACTTTGAATTTTCAAAAGAATTATATTAAGCAACAGAATGAGATTCTGATAAAGTTGAGCAACTTAAAATCCACTTGCATTTCGGAACTTGCTCATGTGATTATTTGCCTGGGTGTGCTGGAACAAAATGAATATTAAAGCTGAAAGATTGGAACAATATAGAGTTTCACAGCAGAATTGATAGAATGAAAGAATATGTAGATATTTGTTGGGGACTAAAGACCTGTTGTGTTGAAAAAATCATGTGTGAGTAAGCAGACTGACCGACATATTTGAACAGCATATTAGGTTAAAAAATGGAACTTCTAATGAAAGAAGATAGACTCATCTTGTTTTATTTGCCTATTATTGGAAGTAGCAGTCATTGCCATAAATGATAAAAAAAAGATTAATTGAAGTAACAAAAATCCCAAATCACTTTTCTTTTTAAAATAAACTGATGACTCAGAGATGCACTCCATAATTTATTTCCAAAGTGATGATGCTATGAGGAAGGTCCTGCAAAACTGAAGGCTTTTATATTTTTTCCTTTTCTTATTTTTTTCTTTTTGTTTAACTGTATGAATATTGAATCTTTAATGCCAGACTACAAGTTAAAGGCATCTTGGGAAATTTAGTATAAGAATGATGGAGTCTTCTGACCATAGGGTTACCAAAGATTTATGCCAGTGTGGGTTCTTGATCTTGGAGATGAGTAGAGTGGAAAGGGAAGTTGGATTCGGTTGAGTTATAAGGAGTTCTGTTAGGGAATGCAAGAAACTTGTAAGAGGCTTGGTCAGGAATAGAGTGTGTATCCAGAATGGCCTCGGTAAATAGGCTATGTTTGTTTTAGTGTAAAGGTCCTATATTTCTTCAGTGAAATTGCTGCTCTTTCCAGAAGTGGTGGTAGAGTATCTTTGTTGATACTTTTATCATAAACAAAAATTAAAAAATGGTTTTAAGATAGCCAAGTACTTTTGAGCAATTTCAAAGCAGCTTTTGAATGAATGTGTCCTAAAGCTGGCAAATGAAGAGAATTAAAGATTGGTTTAAGCTGAGAATATTGAAAGATGTTGACAGCTGTAACATCAATAGTAAGGACTGCTGTGATCTGAGGAAACAACTCTTTACCTTGGTAGAGTCAAACATAATGTTCCAAATGGATGGTAGCAAGCTTCAGTCATCTGGGTGAGGAGTGAAGTATTTTTATATGAATTATATTCCAGGATTTTTTTCCTCTTAGTCATAGACGGGGGCTGGATATACATTCTGACTAAAAAGCTCATAAAAAGATGAAATATTTTTTCAGAAGGAAAACTGAAACAAGAATTACATTAAAGAAGAAAAGTCATCTGAAGTTTGAAACCAGTGGGGAATTGTCCTGATTTAGGCCTATCAGGGAACAAAAGACCACGATTAGCCTCAAGTACCGAAGACTTAAGGATGCTAAAGGGCAGGGAGAGCTTAATTGCTGCTTAAGGTGCAGGACAAAACAGACCAGGCTACTTGGCTTGGGGAAGAAAACAGAAAATAATTTAATACCAACTAAAACATAAANTGCTGCTCCTCTCTGACTCTCATGTGGGGCTGCTCTGTGGCGCACAGGCTCTCCAGCATGTCCTGTGCCATGGCCATCCCCCTCACACAGTCTCTAGCCTGTCCAGGCACACTCACATGAAGCTGCTGCTGCTGCTGGCTCTCAGTTCTGCTGTTGCTATCCATAGATTGCAGGGGTACTGCCTGCATTCTCACCACAGCTCGCAGAGGGGTCTCTGGTCTGATGCTCCTGCTTCCTTCCTCTTTCTCCGACTGTGGGGTCCGCATGGTTGCCTCCATCTTGTACCACCCTTACACCTCCTGCCAAGCACTTCAAATTCTCATCCCTAAATAGTGATCGCAGAGGCACCAGATTGGATTGTAACACAATTTTTTGTACTCACAAGGTAGACTTTGCAGAACTTAGACCATCTTTGAGATCATCTGTGAGATCTATTTCATTTTATGTTGTTTGCAGACTTGCAAATGGTTTTGCTGTTCATAAGGAAAATAACTGTTTTGAAGAAATGCCTGCAGCATGGACTGGAGCTGGAATCCACTGTGCAGCAAGAAAACTATCATATAGTTGCCATCAGAGACACATGATGGGATGACTTGTACAACTGGAATACTACAATGAATGGCTATTCAACCTTTGCAAGAGACAGGCAAGGAAGGAGAGGTGGTGGGGTAGCCAGTAGTGAGGCAGTATTTTGGTTGTCTAGAGCTTAATGGCAGTAGTGATAGGGTTTAACGGTATGAATAGAGGGACAGGCCAACAAGCAGAGATCGTGGTAGGAGTTTGTTAATAGACCAAACAACCAGGATGAAGAGGCAGATAAAATATTCTATAAGCAGCTGGGAGAAATCTCACAGGCACTAGCCCTTGCTCTCTTCAACTTAACAGATGATTGCTGGAAATAAAACACAACAGAGGAAACAGCCTAGGAGGTTCCTGAAGTGTATGGAAGATGACTCCCTTACGCAACTAGTGAGGGCGCCAATGAGGGAAGGTGCAACACTGGACCTACTGTTCCCAAACAGAGAAGGACTTGTGGATGATACAATTGTTGAAGGCCGTCTTGGGCACAGTGCTCAT
This sequence comes from Urocolius indicus, assembly GCA_013401255.1. Lineage (NCBI taxonomy): Eukaryota > Metazoa > Chordata > Aves > Coliiformes > Coliidae > Urocolius > Urocolius indicus. Next base: position 123,879 of record WBNH01007999.1, on the reverse strand, counting down.
AAAATATATTAAAGTTTTTGATTCTTGGGTAAGTAAGGAATGTGATCAGCAGAACTGCTACCTTTGACTTCCAGAGGGAAGACTTGGCTGGTTTAGGAATCTAGTTGTCAGAGATCCATGGGAGGCAGTCTTGAAGGGTAAAGGTGTCCAGGAAGGCTGGAATTCCTTCAAGAAGGAACTTTTAAAGGTTCAGGAGCAGGCCATTCCCAAGTGCTGAAATACAAGCTAGGGAGGAAGAAGAAAGAAGACTGTCCTGACTGAACAGAGACATTTGGCTAGAACTCAGGAATAGAAGGAGTTTTTGACCTTTGAAAGAAGGGGCAGGTTATTCAGAAGGACTACAAGGAGATCATGAGGTTATACAGGGCCAAAGCTCAATTAGAATTTAATTGGCTACAGCTGTAAAAAACAATGAATTTTTTTTCTGAGCAGAGAGGAACCTCATAAGATTCAACAAGTGCAGAGTCCTGCATCTGGGAAGGAACAACCCTATGCACCCATACATACTGGGGACTGATCTGCTGGAGAACAGCTCTGCAGAGAGAGGCCTGGGAGTCCTGGTTGATAATAAACTGACCATGAGCCAGCCATGTGCCCTCGTGGCCAAGAAGGCCAATGGCCTTAAGACAAACAAATGTACAGATACATTGGCATTCCATTAAAGAAAGTAGTTTTAATATTGCAGATATAATTTTTAGCACTAAAACATTGTACTAGAGAGAGAGAAAACACAGACAAGAAATAGAAATATTTTGTCCATGTAAAGGATTGGCAAAAAATAGGTCCTTATTGCCATTTAATTGAAAGCAGATAAACCAAATAGTGAAGAAGACTTTTTATTCCTAATTGTCCTAAAGTATTTTAAATACTGAATTCACTTGAATAAGAAGAGTTTAATGCCTACCAGAGAGAAAGTGAGTTCCTATGAGATATTATTGCTCATGTTTACCTGATTAGGTTTCTATTCAACCATGAGGAGAATACAATTTCAACATTTGCTGTCAGCATGATATCATGATTTCTCTGACGCTTTCCAGTTCACATTACATCCAAATATATTCTCATGAGAGTATGTCTTGGTTTGGTATTTATTATTATGGTCTTCGCTAGAAATAAATTACTGTACTTGAGATAATTGAATAAAATTTACAATAAAAAATATAGTTTGAATTTTAAAAATCTTTCTATCTCATGAGTAAAAGTATACTGCTACTGAAGCTAATTCTGTGAACTTTTTTAGATAAATAGTAAATAGATAAGGAAAAAAATTGAACTTGGATTTTTTTTTTCATTCAAAAAGGTATTAGTTATGCTCATAAATTATATGAGAAATAATCTCTATTTTTAAAATTTTAGGTAAATTCCCAGACTGGGGATTGTTTGAAGATTTAAAAAGAATAAAAATAATAGTACAAAATTATTTAAGTAATAATTAACAGCATTTAGGAATTGATTTGCTATTTAATAGCCCATTTGGAAAGACTGTGCTTTTTTTTATATGCTAATAAATCTGTCATTTATTTGTGGTTAAAAATCAATTTTCAGACTTTTTTAATGCAGAACTTATTCTATTAAATTCATACATTTGTTACAGTCTCTGTGCTCCAGATGGCATAATATAAGCAATGTTTTAAGCACTCCAGAATTAAAGCTTATAACATGTAATAATATGGCTATATGTTTTACATTTTTTTTACATATGTTAAAACTTAGAAAACTGCAAAATGTTGGGGTTTAACCCCAGCACCACTAAGCACCACACAGTCACTTGCTCTCTTCTCCCAAATGTGATGAGGGAGAGAACAAGAAGAGGTAAAGAGACAACACTTTGGGTAAAGCAGAAGTAACACATACAAGAAAAGTAAAACAACAATTCATTCACCTCTTCCCATAGGCAGGCAGGTGTTCAGTCATGCCCAGGAAAGCAGATCTCCATCATCTGTAATGGTTACTTGTGAAGATGAACATCACCACTGCCAAGGTCCACTTCTTCCTTCTTCCACCAGTTTCCATGCTGAGCATGATGTCAGATAGCATAGGATATCCCTCTCACCAGTTGGGGTCAGTAGTTGCAGCTATGTTCCCTGCCAAATTCTTGTGCACCCTCAGCCTACTTGCTGGTGGGCTGGAGTGAGAAGCAGAAAAGTCTCTGTGCAAGCACTGCTCAGCAATAACAAAAATACCCATTTTATCAGCACTGCTCAGCAATAACAAAAATACCCATTTTATCAACACTATTTCCAGCACGAATCCAAAATAGTCTCATACTAGCTACTATGAAGAAAATGAATTCTAACCCAGCCAAAACCAGTACATTATCCCCCTTATTCCATACCATTCATGTAATGAAGAGGTTCCCCATTATCCAATACATCCTTTCACTTTCCATTATTTATTGTAATACTCAGATATCATCCCCCTAGTCTACAGACTACTCTTGTAAAATGTCCATAAATTGTTCAGAAATGTCTACAGAACGTTCATTTAGTCCATGACTTTGGACTCCATCTGTTATGGTGGTCCCTCAACAGAGGAGAGGAGGTGTGTTGGAGATGTTGGGCACCAAAGGCAGCTCAGGTTGGGTCACTGCTGCACTTGCACTGCTTGTTGTAAGATGTGTCCTCTGTTGGTTCAAGTGACTCTTGCCATAGTAATTACTATAATATGCAACTCAAATCATGAGTTATAGTAATTTAAAGGTAATTCTATTACAATTTCCACTCCTGGTGACTTTGTGCCACTTTATTGGCTTTACTGTCACAATGAACTCCTCTCCTTGCCCCTACTCATACTTGGACTTATCTACAGACTGAAGTCCCTTAGGGGTGTACCTGCTCCAATTGGAGCTGTCTGCGAAACAGCTTTTCAGGGATATACCTGCTACAGCATAGACATACATAGCCGCAGGTGCTTTGAAGTGCACCTCCATGGGCATAGCCATGGGCCACAGTGCCTCCAGAGATACATCTACTCCAGCATGGCCTTACCCATGTTGCAGTACTTCCAGGGGTGTACCTACTCTGTCATGAGCTTATCCATGGCTACACACTTTCAGGTAGCTGCTCCAGCATGACCTCAGGCACAGCCATGATGCTTTAAGGTATATATGCTGCAGCATGGACTTATCCATAGACACAGATGCTTCAAGACATACCTTCTCTAACATGAATTCACTCACAAGTCATAGTCCTTTTGTTGTTCCAGTTGGTGCAATACACCAACATAGAAAGAGCAGCAAAGCCCTCAATGGTTGCCAACCCAGGAGCATCACCATTGCTGTTATCAAAATGTTCCCAAGCACAGCACAATAATATGATAAGCAGTAAACCAAGCAGCAAAAGCAAAAAGCAGCCACTAATGAGCATTAGACTCTAATATAAAGCAAGCAAGCCCTATGACAAGCACACAACCTTGTGAAATAGCAATAATAGATATAAAAATAATGAAAATAGCAGTACAGAAATATTTAAGTATTAATTAACAGAATATAGCAATTTGAATGCAGAACTTATTCCATTAAATATACATTTATTAAAGTCCCTGTTCAACAGATGGCATAATATAAGAAACGTTCGAAGTACTCCATAATTAAAGCTTATAACATGTAACAGTCTGGTTGTATGTCTGACAGTTTTTTACAAACACTAAAGCTTAGAGCACTGCAAAACATTATGTAAATAAAAAATTTAATTCTAATGTCTTAGATTTAGAGGTATTCAGATAGAAAGGATTATGAGTGTAACAAATTTATATTCTAATTCTTAAGCTCAGTATCTTCTTCCTGTTATTTGGAAGAGCAGGGGTCATAATGCAATTTCAGCAGAAAAACAGTTTATAGAATGAATTATATACAGACATCATCTGTAATGTTACAGAAATGTTGGACATACAGGCAAAGAAAGGAAAATGGCTCCTTCTAGGAGTGCTCCTCAGAACACCTTTGTATTTGGCAGTGTAGTTTCACACTTCAGAATTTTTCTCTATAGAGAGAAAAACCGTCTCATGTAGTAACTGACACATTACTGAAAAACTTTGTGATAGCAAGTCATGTTTGCTTTGATTTTAAAAGCTAGGAAATTGATTCATGTTCTTGATTTTTTTTCTTTCTCTCTCTCTCAAGAGCAATGGGCTACAAAATGATCACTTTACTACTTAACATGTGAATTGTTGTAAAGCAACAATACAAAGACTTACAGGTTCCTCCAGAGGGTTTTCTCTAAACAGGTTGCACTTAAGTTGATAAAAGCTCTTTTCCTCAACTTTTTTGTAGAAGATTTCATTAGCTTGTCACCTCTACAATGTCTCATAATAATAGGAGATAATTACACAACCTTTATAATACTTCTGAATCTGCACTCTCTTTCAACATTTTAGGTTATCTTGTTTGAAGAGACAAACAGGTGAAAGTAACCAGAACTGAAGTTTCAGGATTAAATGAGTGACTTGATAGGTTACATCAGCCTTTAGTCCCACGATACTAACAGATGCTGGTTCAAAAAAGTCCCTCATTAGCCCATGAAGTCACAGGATATTCCTGGATTATGGGATTTCTTTCATAGGTAAAGCCAAGGAAAAATGATCAGTCTGAAACTGAAATATAACATGGAATAAATATCCCTCCCACTACATATCTTTCTGAAGTTAATAATATAATTACACAAAACACTGTAAAACAGACACTAAGAAAGTATTAGGTTCACTGATTCAGTCAGTTTAGCAGTGGGTCAATAGCCATGGGGTATAGTATAGGTAAAAATTTCAGATACAATTCCTTTTTGATAGCTACTGTGATTTTTTTTTTTGTCTGTATTTTTTCTTCATTATGCATTTTGATAGTAAGTTAACATGAATCTTTCCTTTTTAAATAATTTTACATATTGTAATGAGATTGAAAAATAACTACATGAATAAAATGTTTTGTACTTTTATTCCGATATAACATTTACATTTTATTTTTTAATTAACTCTGTACTGTTTACACAAATGAAATAATTCAAAATATATGAGGAATTTTAAGGATGTTTTGAAAACAAACACAATATCTTTATAACATGTATATATTCTAAAAGATGTGTGCCTTTTCATTTCCTAAAATTAGTACACAATTTATCTGTTTTCTGAATCTCAAGTGTGTGTCTGCATGTATAAGTATGATGCAATTGTTTCCTTCACTTTATTTTATTATTTTCTTTATTCTTCATATTTAATCAAAGCAGGCATCAGGGAAAAAAAAAAGCAGGGAATGATGGTTATTCAAATACATATATTCCTTTTTTTATTTTTCCTTCTTTTATCTGACCTCTATACCAATATTCTCATCTATTATGGAATTGAGACTTCTCAATGTATCAGGAAATTGTAAGATAATTAATTTTGGCCTAGATTTTCATTTTTATTCAAGCCTTTCCAAAATGATTGTTGGTTTTATGTGCACCTTACTGATGCTGAAACTGGAATTTGTTTGCCTTCATCAATGTCTGCTCTCTTTTCTATCAAGCAGAAGACTTAATATTTCATTTGATGATTTCTAAAACAGAAATAAATTCTGGTTTCAGCATATACACTGAAGTTTTGTGTGACTGTTTCTCTCATGACTATGTACTTTTGTAACCAGAGAAAGACTATTAGCATAGTTATAGGCATAGAATAAAAAAAAAAAATAAAAACCTTTCTTAAAACCTACATGATCTAAATTGAACATGACACACATAAACATCAAGAATTTATAAAATGCATATAATTAAGCAAACAGACATTTATTTATATTCATTTTTTGGTATTATAAGTATGAATTAATAATTTTAAAGGGAATATATATATAATTGTAAATAATAGTTCCTACCAAAAAAATACCAATTTGGTAACTTTAACTATTTGTATCTATTATTAAGTACATAAGACAGGAGTTTGATAATGCTGAGAAGATGTTTCTTTAGCAATTAAGTTTGAAACTAAATACAATTTCTTATCATAAACTCAAAACTTATCAAATAAAGATTGGAAATTAATACTCACTATTAAGTACAACAGAAAAATGTAAAAGTGATGTTAAACAAGCTCATAATTAGGTCTTAACATTTATTCATTATTCATTCTAATGGTGCAAATTGAGAAAACCATAAAAAAATCATTACATTATGCTTTGAAAATACTACATTTATCTTAATCTACCCTTTTTTCTTAGGCTTACTTTAAAAGTAACTTCTATGAATAAAAGGAAGATGATAGAAAGACACTAAAAATATTTTTTTCTCTGGATTGTCAAAAGAACTAAAAAGTTGTCTCACAATGTTGAAGAATTACATAGCACAAACTTTTGGAAGAAATCTTTTTAACTCAAAAAGAATTATACTACACTGAGAGTTACCAGTCACTGTACGGAACAGATACATAATATTTGTTTTGTTTAAAAGTAGTATTGAATGCTAACTGTTATCTTGAAAAATATGTGAAAACTCTTATTTCAGATAATAACATTTCGGTATAGGCATGAGAGGAAAGAGTTGACTCATATTTGCCTAAAACTTGCTAACCTTCTTATGTCTCCATCTGAAGCATTTGACAGAAGACCAGCAACGGCTGCTGAGAACCACTCTGGACTTCAGAACAAAGAATATGTTTAAGCCCTTATAGTCCTTCTGTGATGGTTTTTGCTGCTTACCAACTTCTCGTTTCTCTCCCATCCTTGAATAAAATCATCATGGAATATGTTTCAAAATAACTATTGTCTTCTACTGTGTCCACATAGTCAAAGAACAGTGTTAATTGTATTTCCATTTGGCTTTGAAAGCCAAAATGTATCTCTTGAGATCATGAGTTAGGCTTAGAGACATTTGATATACTGTAGTAGTTTCTAGTACATGGGCAAGTAACAATTCATACACTGGAAAGATTTTTAAGGCTGTGGAAAATAACAAACTTACAAAGATTGTTAGATTTTATAGTTCTGAAAAAAAAAAAAAAAAACCCTAATGCGGATGAGAACTTGGATTTAAGGGAAAAAAAAATAGCTCTATATATAGTTGAATTTGTTCTAGTTCTAAAATGATTTTGGCTTGCCATGGACAGTATGGACTCTCCTTCTCTGAAGATTTTAAAAACCTGCCCAGACACATTACTGTGCAACCTGATCTAGATGGACTTGGTTTTAGCAGACGGGTTGGACTAGATGATCTCTAAAAGTCCCTTCCAGCCCCTACTATTCTATGATTCTATGATTTGAGATTTAGCGATTCAAATCACAAATCTTTTTCTTATGTGCTAACTTGTTACAGAAGGCTACAGATGATGAACGTTTACATAGATTCAAAAAATTGCTGAAGAAATCATGGAGGAAACGTCTTCTGGCCATTACTGATGATGTGATTTAAATGTATGGATTATTGGTAATTGAAATCCCAGTTTACTGTGGATTGGGAAAGAAGAATACATATCTTTTCGTCTTTAATTTGCTACATAGCAAAGTGGTCTCTGTTTTACATTAGTTTGATATTAACTCCTCCATTCTTCCGGTACAGTATTTTTGTTTTGTGCATAAAAAAATGTAAGGAAATCTACATTTAGTTCAGTTTGGAGAGTTGATCTGAAAGACTTCTACATCGAGTTAAGAAAACTGAATTAGCTGGAATTTTTCTGCTTTTAACAAAGTTTTCATGAAAAGTTAGTATCATTAAAAAAAAAGTGAAAGGAGATAAAATCATATTGAAAAGTTATAAAAGAAAAATGGAAATTTATGCAATTTTGAAATTACCAATTGAGATTGACATTTTGTGTAAGTTCATTTTTTTCCTCTAAATATAATTTATTTATTCATTTCAAGGCAAATAAGACTTTGGACAGTTCTATTTTACTTTTTCAAGTCAATTATTGATCCCACTCATTTCCAATCTAAAAATCCATTAAGTTGATTGGCACATAAAGAATGACACTGACAAAATATTATTTTCTGTGAGTGTTTCAAAGATTCTTCCCACTGTTTTTGAACTTTTGTAGAATACGATTAGTATGAAAATAATCTATCCACATCCTGATTCAACATACATTTTGGCATTTGAGAATTTTCTCTTCCTTTGTCAGGATCCGTATATCAACACTGATAAGGTAACTATGTGTACTAGCAGCATGGAGCATTTAGCATTTTTGGTTAAAAAATCCTCCCTTGCTTGTAAGTGAAAATCAGCAAACAAATGTGCTATTCAGAACTTCTGCAGAAGAAAAGCTTTAATGAAGCGTGGATATTCATAGAATATTAATTTTAAAATAAAACTTCTTCTAAACAATAAAGAAAAGTCTGATGAGCTCTTTAACATTTTTTAAAATGTAGACTATGGATTTGTAGCTGCATAGCCACAAATTGCTCCCAACATTCAAAGCTTTGCTTCTTTTGTCTTCTTGTTAAATGAGAAGAGAGTCTCAATTAGATGCTGTAAAGATATAGAAATGGATCATTAGGGTCCACAATAAGGACAAAATAATTTCCTGTATAGGTTACAAAACTAGCATTGGAAAGTGTAGACAGTAATCTGAAATATTCTACATGCTCTCTTTATTAGAGCAGTACTATTAATCTTTCCTTTATTTCTTGTAATATGGTATTATTTTTATTAAATCTATGTATGGGGTCAAAGTGCAGGACGTTTCTAACATTGTAATCATATTTCTGACTGCTTGGAAAGATACTAGAAGAAACAAGTAAGAACTCCTTTTAAAATGTTTTTGCAGTGAATATAAGTAGAAGCATACTCTTTCAACTGATGTTACTAAAAATATAAAATCTTTACATGTGATGAAGTTTCTTTGAGAAATATGGTTTTATGGACGGATTAGTAAAATTATTTCCTAATATCTTATCATAGAATCATAGAATGGTAGGGATTGGAAGGGACTTTTAGGGATCATCTAGTGCAATCTCACTGAAGAGGAGGGTCAATCTAGATCAGGTCACACAGGAACACATCCAGGTGTGTCTGAAAACCTCCAAGGAAGGAGACTGCACAATCTCCCTGGGCAGCCTGTGCCAGGGCTCCCTCACCCTCATAGTAAAATAATTTTTTTCTTGTGTTTAAATGGAACTTTTTGTGTTCCAGCTTCATCCTATTACCCCTTGTCTTGTTGTTATATACAACAGAATCAAGTGATCTCATAGCCTCTTCTCATCCATCATTTAGATATTTGTAAGTATTAATGGGGTCCTCACTCTGTCTCCTCTTTTCCAGACCAAACAGCCCCAGTTCCCACTGCCTTTCTTCATAAGAAAGATAGTGCAGTCCCCTGATCATTTTGATGGCTCTGTGCTCTCTCCAGAAGTTCTCTGTGCCTCTTTATCTGGGGAGCCCAGAACTGAACACAGGACTCCAGATGAGGACTCACCAGGGCAGAGTAGCGGCGGAGCAGAACCTCCTTTGACCAGTTGGCCAAACTCTTATTGATGCATCCCAGGATGTCATTGGCCTTCTTGGACATTGTTGGCTCATGGTCAGTTTATTTTCAACAAGGACTCCCAGGCCTCTCTCTGCAGAGCTGCTCTTCAGCAGGTCGACCCCCAGCCTGTACAGAACTATCCCCAGCTGGGAACAAACCCAGTATGGGATTATTCTTTCCCAGGTACAGAACTCTGCACTTGCCCTTGCTGAACCTCATGAGGTTCCTCTATGCCCAACTCTCAAGCCGTTTGGGATCCCTCTGAATGGCAGCACAGCCTTCTGGGGAATCAGCCAGTCCTCCCAGTTTGGTGTCATCAGTGAACTTGCTGAGGGTACACTCTGTCCCCTCATCTAGGTTGTTGATGAAGATGTTGAACAAGACTGGCCTCAGAATCGATACCTGAGGAACTCCACTGGCCACAGGCCTCCAACTCGATTCTGTGCCATTGATCACCACCCTCTGGGCTCTGTTATTCAGTCAGCTCTCGACCAACCTCACCATCTACTCATCAAAGCCCACTGCCTGAGCATTCTGTTATGGGAGACAGTGTCAAAAGCCTTGCTGAAGTCAAGGTAGATGATATCCACTGCTCTCCCCTCATCTAGCCTGCTGGTTATGCATTCACAGAAGGCTATGAGGTTGGTCAAACACGACTTCCCCTTGGTGAATCCATATTGACTTCCCCGATAACCACATTTTCTTTCATTTATTTAGTGACTACATTCAGGATGAGCTGTTCCATCACCTTTCCAGGGACGAAGGTGATGCTGACCGGCTTGAAGTTTCCTGGGTCATCTTTCCTGCCCTTTTTAAAGACTGAACTGACATTGGCCTTTCTTCAGTCCTCAGGCATCTAGCCTGTCCTCCATGAATGTTCAAAAACGATGAAGAATGGCTTAGTAACTACATCAGCCAGTTCCCTCAGCACTCTGATGCATCCCATCAGGACTTATGAGTGTTAAACTTGGTCAACAAGTCTTTAATCTCTTCCTTATATACCAAGGGCAAGTCCCTTGTTGTCCAGACCATCCTACTATCCTTGCTAGACTGGGCTTCCCCAGGGCCGACCTCATCTGTAAAGACTGAAGCAAAGAAGGCATTCAGTCGTTCGGCCTTCTCTGCATCCTCTGTCACCAGGGCACCGTCTGTGTTCAGCAGTGGGCCTACATTCCTTCTCATCTTCCTTTTGCAGCTGTTGTAGCTGAAAAACCCCTTCTTGTTTTCCTTAATTTTCCTGTCTAGGTTTATTTGTAGAAGAGCTTTAGCTTTCCTGGTTGGACTCCTGGATGCTCTGGCAAAATTCCCAATATTCTTCTTAAGAAATTAGGTCCTGTGTCGACCTCTCATAGGTGGCTCATTTTTCCCTGAGTTATCCCAGCAGATCCTTGCTCATCCAGGGAGGCCTCCTGCCTCCTTTTCCTGTTTTCCTACATTTGGGGACACACTGATCCCGGGCTTGGAGGAAGTGGAACTTGAAGATTGACCAGCTCTCTTGGGCACTTCTACCATCTAGGATCTTATCCCATGGGATTCAACCAAGCAGGTCTTTGAAGAGGCTTAAGTCACCTCCCTGAAATCCAGGGTCATGGTCCTACTTTGTGTCTTACCTCTTCCACACAGGATCTGCAAGAGTCATAAAGCAAGTAGAGAGATTTGATCATATACTGCTTTGATACAGAGCAACACGTTCAACTTGCATGCTCATTGTTTGTCAGTTCCTGCAGTATCTGCTGGATCCATCAGGACCTTGAGACATGATGGCCCAGTCTCTGACTAAGTCTTTACAAATGCTTTACATGCCTTCCCTTATCTGTGCATGATGAGTAATTTAACTGACTTACTTTTCTGAGCAGAACAGATTCTCACTAGGCACCAAATTCTATTACATTAAATAATAGCTGGTCTAAAACACCTTTCCTGCCTCATTTGGCGATCCTGAATTTTCACTTTCATCTACATTTATCCTTTCTGCACTGAAGACCTCTGGTAGGAAACGAGGTGTATTCTCTTAAGATCATCAATAACATCAGAGTGCTGCTTTATTTATCCCATTGACCAGTCATCTTGGTTTGATCTGTTCAGGGGGAGTTTTGGAGCTGTCGGACTATATTGAAAATTAATTATTTTGTTTATTCTTAGTCAATTAATTAGACTATAATCAGTTACTAGATAATGTTATATTGAAGGTCGATGTGAAAAATAACACTGAATTTGGAGTTTTTCTTATCCTACTGTCTTTGAGCAAGAAGAATTTAAATTAAATCTCCATAGTTATTATGAGGCTATTAATCTTTTTATTTTTGTTTGTTTTCTCCTAAATGAAAGTTACAAAAACTTAGCATATGGTTATACCTGCAAATGGCTTCCAGCAGACTGAGTAAGCTATAGACAGCTGTTTCCATACTTGTATCACTTTCCTGTTAGATTTTTTTCTCCTCTTTTTTTTAAATGAATTTAATAACCATGAAGAAAAGCAATCAAGTTGAAGTTATTTCCCATAACATTACCTAAATTTAGAGAATGCAATTAACTATGGCATACACATCAACCCACGTAATAAAATGCTTAGGTAGAAATATTGCCCTTACTAATTATAAAAGTGTAATCTTCAAGAAATACCTAATAAGAATAAAATGCACAAGCAAGTTGTATTAAAAATGCAAGAAATGCTAATGAAATGGATTAGAGGTAGGAAAAACAAATGAGAGTTTAACATTAAAAAAGAAGTTCAGATACTCTTCTGGTTTGTTTTCCATAGCATGAGTTGGTTTGTCTTTTCTTCAATACAAAGTTTTGTATTCAGAAACTCTTAGAACTTTAAAATTCTGCCTTCATTCTGCTGTGAATTTCATATCATGCAATATATTCATCTAATGTTCAAATAAAAAATCTCAGCTACTATAGGTGAAATGGGCTACTACTGAGGCTCAGAATCTTACCTTATTTTCACAGTCTTTTTCATATAATCTAGAGCACTCAGCTTCCAGGCAAGAAACACTGATTCTAATCCTATCTTTACTATTTGTCTGTTGTGTGAGCCTGAGATGGCCACCTCTCCTTTTTGTATTGTTAGTGTCATTGAAAATCACCAGACCAGAGCCAGAAAAATGTTTTTGCAAAGTATAACAATTTTGCCATAAGTAAAATTGACTTGTATAGGCCATGCCTCCAGACCATCTTTTCTTCTCCATGTAGACTTTCCTCTGTTCCTTGTCTCTACACAAACTTTGTCTTATCACTTTAACGTATGATCTTTTTCAAATAAATAGACATATAATTTTATAAAGCCAGATAAATTGGAAAATCATCAGGACCTAAGAAGAGTTCTTATTGACTCCTGTTCACCCACATTTCATAGTTGTCAATGAATGGTTTTGTTTCAGTGGTTCCATTCTCAGTCATTTATAAATATGTTGCAATTTATATGGTTGTAGTGGATCTGGGATGGTAGTGGTTTTCCACAGTAGCTCTTGCAGTGCTGTGCTTTTTGTTGATATCAATATTATGACTACCACTTGCATAACATCAGGGCTGTCCCTCCAGCATTCCTTCCCCCACCTTCACCAATAGCTGTGGGTGGGCACGATCTTGGGAGGGACCATGGCTGGGACAGCTGACCCAGGCTGACCAAGGAGATATTCCATACCATATGACGTCAGCTCAGTAATATAAATTGGGGGAGAGGAGCAGGAGGGGGAGGCAAGATTCATTCTGGGCCTTCCAAAAGCAACCGTCACGTGTACTGAAGCCCTGCTTCTCGGGACGTGGCCGGACATCACTGCTGATGGGAAGTAGAGAGTAACAGCTTTATCTGCTTTGCTTTGCTTCTCGCGCACGGCTTTGCTATTTCTTTATTAAACTGCTTTTATCTTAACCCATGAAACATTCATCTTATTTTCTCCCCTTCTCTGGCTTGCTGAGGAAGTGGGTGATCAAGTGGCGTGGTGGGCGTCTGGCATCTAGCCAGGATCAAACTACCACAATGGTGTTATATTTAGAAAATTTCAAAGGAAATTTTTAATTTCAGGATTAGTTTCAGTATGTTAATAAAAAATTACAGTGCTGTGATAAATGAAGGGTTCCATTCATAAGAAATGAATAGTCATTTTCTGAGTAGGATTTCTGAAATGTAAGTAATAAAGTGGCCACACACAAAGCAAAAAATAAACATTAGAAAGAAAAGTATTTTTCTAGTATTTTCTGTCAACCTGTTGTGCTAAAGAGGAGGAATTTTGTATGAAAAATTGTATGCTGTATCTTCATGCACTTAAGTACAGTTCCATAACAGCAAAATAATAGGTCGTGTAAGAATTATGGGTCTGTCTTGATCATGGAACTTTTTCTGGTTTTGGTGCTCAAATTTTATGTGCTACAAAAAAATGGTACTGAAATAGAATTACTTTGGGAAATGTTAATCTCAGTATTACAGGATGTCAACATTTAGTGTATTTATTATTAGATTTATAATTGTCATCGTGTACAGCGAAACTTCCTTTTGTCGATCATATTTTGTCTGATAAAAATAAGGTGAGAATCAAACAGAAAACTTCAAATTGAATACTAATTTCACAAAATCTGATCATTATTTACAACACCATTTAAGCTAACTATATTTCAAGATTCCTGATAATATCTAAAGATCTGAGCCCATGGATCTTTGGAATTGCCTTTATTTTATCTCATTATAGTTTCCCATTTCAGAATTATGGGTATTTTTCCACTGAATTTGTGTCATTAGAAGAAGTATATTTTCTTTTTCCTATATCACAGCTTAATCCCAGCCAGGAACAAAGCATCGTTCTCACTACTCCCTGCCATGGTGGGATGGGGAAGAGAAAATATAACAAAGAGCTTCATGGGTTGAGATAAGTACAGGGAGGTTCAAACACCAATTATTGTCACAGGTAAAAAAGGTTCAACTACTCGACTTGCAGAAGAAAGCAAAATCAGTTTAATCCACCACAAAACCAGAAAACAAACAAAAAAAAACAGTCTAGGATGATGAGAAAATACAACTATCCTTTTCAGACTACTTTACCCTCCATCTCTCCATTCTTCACAGCTCAGCTACCTGCTCCCTAGTAACAATGGAACAAGAGGAAATGGCCTCAAGTTGCACCAGGGGTGGTTCAGGCTGGATGTGAGAAGGAATTTCTTTACTGAAAGGTTTGTGAGGCACTGGAACAGCCTGTCCAGAGAGGTGGTGGAGTCACCATCCCTGAAGGTGTTTAAGAGATGGTTGGGTGTTGCACTTAGGGAAATGATCTAGTGGTTGATAGGTCTGGGACAAAGGCTGGACTCCATGATCTTAAAGATCTCTTCCAGCTGAAATCATTCTATGATTCTATTATATCACAGAGGCACCTGATTGGCCTGGCCTTGGCTAGAGATGGGTCTGACTTGGAGACAGGGAAGTTTTGAGAAAGTTCTTACATGGGTCACCACTAGAGCCCCTCCCTTGTAATTAACGTAATATCACCTCTTTAAGATCTCAGTCCACTTTTTTGAGGTTTCTCTGTAGACTCTGTGTGTGCAGTCCCTAGATAAAGATATATAATCTGCTACTTGTGCTTTCTGGGCAAGAAAAAAAAAGTAATTGATATAAACAACCTCTGTTTGCCATTAGCTTTCTGTTGCTTTCTATTCAGAACAAAAAGAAGCACAATCCATGGAGGTAAAGCCTTATGCTACAGACAAATAGTCAATCAGTCCTTTTAAACAAACTTACTTCTGCCGATACGTAGACTCAGAGAGTTAGTAGGGCCTTTGAGGAAGGGGAAGGAAACAAAATTAACTTAATCTGCCACAAACCAAAAACACAGCAAAGAGAAAACAACACAGAGTGAGATGACAGTGAAGAGCATAATCAGCTCTTTAGGATCACCTTCCCCCATCCCTCCCCTCTTCCCAGTACTTTTATCTCCTGCTCCCCCCATTAGCACAGAAGGGCAGGGAATGGGGGTTGCAGTCAGTCCTTTTCTGAGAGCTCCTGCTGCTTATCTCTTTGTTTAGGGGACTGGAACGTTTCTCTTATGAGGAAAAGCTGTGAGACCTAGGGCTGTTTAGCCTGGGAAAGGTAAGACTGAGGAAGGACTTAATCAACACTGACAAATACTTAAAGCTGTCGAGAGGATAGAGCAAGTCTTTTTCTGTAGTGCCCACAGACAGTACAAGCGCTAACAGGCACAAACTGAAACACAGGAAATTTCACTCGAGCATGAGAAGAAACTTCTTTTCTGTGAGGGTGAGCACTGGCACAGGCTGCCCAGAGAGGCTGTAGTCTCCTTTTCTGGAGGTTCCAAAAGCCACCTGAAATTTGAGGGGAACCTGCTTTAGCAGGCGATTGGACTAGGTGATCTTTAGAGGTCCAGTCCAACTTCTACCATTCTGTGATTGCATCCCCAGTCCTCTCTGCTCCAGTGTGAGGTCCGTCACAGGCTGTGCAGCCCTGCATGGGCTGCGCTGACTTGTGTTCATCCCAAGGGCTGCATCTCCTTTCCACAGATCTCCTCTGCAGCCAGCCCTCAGCCTGGTGCAGACTGTTGCATAGCCGCCTACCCACACATTCTTGGCCCCTCAGGGCATAGTCAGTTCTACTGACATGGAGTCCTTATCATGCTTAGTCACTCCCCCCAATATGGGGTCCTCATGGAATTGCTAGTAGTTTTCAGTCACGCCATTGCCCTCCATGGGTTCCAGGGTGACACCTACACTCTTGCTACAGGCTACGAGGAGGTCCCTGGTTCACCACTTCTCCTCCTCTTGACTATGAGGTCTCTGGGATTACCTCCATCTTGCACCACTACTTCTGCCTCCTCTTCCTCTGCAGATAGTGATGGCAGAGCTGCCAGGTTGGCCCAGCTGGGCCAGAGGTGGATCCTACTCAGAGCTAGGGGAAGTTTCCATAACTCCTTATGAGGGCCAGCACTGGATCCTCCACCCACTGTTAGTAAGTAACAAAGGGCTCAGCACAAACCCAACACATGCCTGATCTAGTGGACTGTGTCCTTGTCCATAGCAGGGGGTTGGAACTAGATGTTCTTTAAGGTCCCCTCCAGCTCTAACCATTCTATGATTCTATGAATAAGATCCTGTCAGCTTCTTCCATTCACCTGAAACACAGGGACCACAAATTGTCTTTACAAATTTTTCACTTTGTGAAATGTAAATATTTAAAATAATATTGATTTAAGTGTTTAAGGCAAAATTTACAGCAAATTCCCACTGCTCACAAAGATTTCTTTAAAAGGAAAACTTATTTCATCATTATGATTCTGTGATTTCTTTCCTTGATATTTCTTCTAATAAAGTCCTGTGAAGCAATTCAAAAGAGCAGAGTGTGACCATTTGCTTTTTTAACTATGATACAAATGTAGGTGAGGAGTTCAGTCCTATATTTACTGAGCATTTTGGGAGACATTCCTCCAATCTGTTGAGCTGAAAACTGTTTTGATTTTTCTTACATTCGTTTGTTTGCTGTAGGTTGCATTTAGAAAGCTGGAAAATTGTCTATGAATAACACATTTTATCTTGACTAAGGAATCGTCTGCTAATGGAATATTTATTATGTTCCACTAAACAAATGGCTGTCTGGAACCCTTAGTGAAACAACTGGCTCTGTTATGTTTTCAAAGACTGCATTTCCTAGAATTTCATAATGGTTTCCTTACAGTACTGGTGATGTGACCAGATCATGATTACACATAATTACAGATTAAATAAATTTTAATTTTTTTCTTACTGGTTCTTTGAAGAAAACATGGGTATTACCACTTTGGTCAGGTTTTATAGCTATGCTTAATTTTGCTTTTCCTACAGAGCAGTTGGACAGACTTTCAGTGGACATTGTCAATGACTAGACTTTAAGACATTTATTTGTGCATAAGTATGTAAATAGGTGAGCTATTTGGACAAGATTATGCACATTAAATAGTTATGTTCATTACAGATTACTGAACTGTGCATTTTAACAAAGAATAGCAATGTAAAAACAAAAGACCCAACCAAATTCCTTTCTGCTGAACAGCAGATATATCTATTCAGAGAAACAGGTAATGTGATTTTCAGTCACTTCAGAGGTGACAATAAAACAAAAGAGTGCCCAGCTTGAACTGGGTAGGCAATGATAAAATCAAAAAACAATTAAACATTGCATGCAAAACACATTAAATTCACAAAATAATTTTTGATTAATTGTCAGATTTGACCATGTAGGTTTGTGTGAAATTTCTGAGCTCCTAAACAAGATGATCCCACAGTTGCTTTTATGACAGGGCTTTATCTCTTGGAAACTAGAACCGTAAATCAGAGTATATTTAAACTATGGAATGTTTAAGGAAAACTCCAAGTTAACTTGAGTCTTTTAGGATTTGTCCAGTTTTTAGTATGTTGTACAATATATTCATTCAGTGGCTGATTCTCAGCTCCTTGCAACAGCAACCTTCTAAATACTCCAAGAGTATGGATATTATTATAGAAGCAAAAGTGATTTTACAATTTTTCAAGGTGCCAGAACCCTAATATGGCACCTAGAACATATTTCATATGTCAGAAGTAGATTATCAGTTACCCAAGCTCAACCAATGAAAACTTCCATTAGAGTAGCAGCAGTCTGTGCGCATGTTAGCTTTTTGTATTTCTGCTCCACTCCCTTTGTTTCCTCATGTAATAGCTTTTGGCCTGCCTGATAGCTAGGCTTTTATTGTATTTCACTCAAGTAAAATTTTCATTGCCTTCAGTGAATTCACAGGGCAAAGACAGCAGGTTTTCCATTCAAACAAACCTAGAAAGTAATTGCATATAAGACTGATTCTTATGTATGCCTCTTGAACAAATCCTGTGCAGAGTTGAGGACATTGGTTTATATTAATTTTGTAACATATAAATTAATTTTTTCTACTTCTTGGAGGGAAGGATTTTTTTTTCCCCTGGTATGCATTTTAAATCTATTCAGAACTTATCAAATTGCTGTTGCTTCACACTTAATTTTTAAACATGTCAAGAATTTCTGGCACAAAATAATACTTTTATTCTTCAGTAAATTAGAAAAAAACCCAATAAACAAGCCACAACAGTCTTCATCAGTAATGACACTATTGAAAAATGTTTCTGTATAAAGCTGGCATAACCTGTTCTCACCACGGATCTACTTAATTGCTTCTGCATTTATAATAAACACAACAGATGATTAATGCTTGGTGCACTGAGCAGCAATCTTTGGGAATTACTTAAATAACTTTTGTATAATACCTTAGGCCATAATTATAAGGTTTATGTAACTTGCAAATGATGCAAATCATGTTTTCTGCAAATATTTAACAAAATAGCAGCAGAACAAACTAGGGTTCTGAACAAATATAAACTGTTTTTCATTTATTTGGGGCATTCCTTGACTTAAGCTAATTACTGTTGTTAGCTGTAGATAAACACATTACTAAAAACCCTTTAGTGCCTTCAAAAGAAGAAATATGAAAGTTCTACAGTTATTAAATTGCTGATGAAAAAAAGATTGAGAAAATATGCTTCTTTCAAAATTTGAAACAGAAGAGATGCCCCCAGCACCTGTAAACTGACATTTCCAAACTCCTCTTTTTAAAAAGTCATTTATTTATATCAATAGATATTATTATGAATCCATATTGACACCTTGCGGATAGCTTGGTCAAATGCAGTAAGTTTCCATACTTATTTACTTGGAATATATTAGTTTTATTAGTTGACAGCACTGGGAACTGTTTCTATCTGAAGCTCTTGAAGTACTACTGTATGTTATAAAGAGGTTGCAGCTAGCAACACAGTTTGCAGATGTTACCAAATTGCCGTTCTTGATAGGTGAGAGTCAAAAAAGGGATGAGATGACACCTATAAAATATCAATTTTGATAAAACTCCTTAACATCATACAGTTGCAGGCTGCTGGATTCACATTTGCGGACACCAAAATTCCCTAAGTCCCTTTACTTCACAAGTACACCTGTGTTTGGAGACCTTGCCTGTCCTGACCTCATTGTACTTCTCATTTAGTTTAGTTTTCTGTGTGCATGTCCTTGACTTTACTTTCCTGGGTAGTATAGGAAAACCAAAACAAAAAAAAACCCTCTCCAAAACCCAAATTGCACAAATAAATTTGTTTTTACTTATGTATAAGACAGTGATTGTAGATCAGATATGTCCTGAAAATTACTAATGTTGCTGTCAAACAATGCTTTAGTTAGCATAACATATGACTGAAAACCTCCCACGAGAAAATAAGGAAGAGCTGGAGTCTATTGATTCCTATTGAAAGCTGATGACTTGTACATCACTAGAGGCAATGTGGGCTGAGTTAGACAAGGCAACCCCGTCAGTAACTGTATCTGGTGCTGTGCACAAAACTTCATGGGATACTGCAGAACATAGAGATAACACTATATTTTCTCCTTCCTGAAGGTTTATTCTTCAGTGAGATAACCAGTTAAGTTCTAAACTTACAGTTTTGAGGAAAGCAGGTCAGGCCACCAAGTTAATCTAAAGAAAGTACAGAAATGACTGACATACTTAAAGATTCTGCATTTTGATAGGTTATTTACTTCCACACACTTCAAATTTATGCTACTGAAATACTGAGTAGACTTACCTCTGTATAAATACTTTGGAACTGAAAAATATAATTATTTTTTCCACATTGTACAGACTGAATATAGATATTACGTTTTTTTTTTTTAGTGTTCTAATCTGAAATTCCTTTGTTGAGAAACACTTTCATGTATGGAACTGCATCATAATATGCAGAGATGTGTCATATGTATCTAAATGGCTTATAGGTCACTTCTTCTGATAAAATCCCACCTGGAGTACTACATCGAGCTCTGAAGTCTTCAGTACAAGAAAGGCATAGACCTGTTGGAGAGGGTCCAGAGAGAGACATAAAAACGATTAGAGGGATGGAACATCTCTCCTGGGAAGAAAGGCTGAGAGAATTGGAATTGTTTGGCCTGGAGTAACGAATGCTTGATTTGATTGCAACCTTTCAGTACTTTAAGGGAATTTATAAGAAAATTAGAGAGGGGATTTTAAAGGGGCATAAAGCAATAGGACAAGGACTGAAGTTTTTTAAAATAAAAAAGAGTACATTCAGACAAGATATAAGGAAGATATTTTTTTAATGAGGGTGGTGAAACACTGGATCAGATTGCCCAGAGAGGTTATAGACACTCCATCCCTGGAAACATTCCAGGTCAAATTGAATGAAGCTCTGAGCAATGTCGTCCTTGCTCATTACAGTGGTGTTGAATTAGATGACCTTTGAAGGTTCCTTCAAACCCAAACTATTCTATGATTTAATGTTTCTATGAACTTTAACCACATTAATCAATCTAATCCCTAGAATAAAGTGTTCATAAGCAGAAAAAAACTTCCTAATTTCATACGAAATTATACTCTCTCCCTATCAAACAGGCAAGCAATGATCCTTTCAACTGCTAACAAAAAAAAAAAAAGAGATGAGTCATATTCTTACAGTTGGTTCATCTTAAATGATTATATCATGAGAACTTCATCTCTTAGCCTTTAGAGTTGCTTAGTATCTCTTAGTCCATGACAGTTGCCTTCCTAATAATTAGCCAGCTGACTGATCTCTCTAGGCATGACACATGCTGAGGACTGTAAAAGTCTGCACAGATGTGCAGAAAACTCGGAA
The DNA here is from genome assembly GCA_013401255.1 of Urocolius indicus. Classification (NCBI taxonomy): domain Eukaryota; kingdom Metazoa; phylum Chordata; class Aves; order Coliiformes; family Coliidae; genus Urocolius; species Urocolius indicus. The sequence continues at coordinate 102,780 of WBNH01007999.1, read as the reverse complement.
AGAGAAGTCAAGCCAGTGGTCAGGATATCATTTCTGGTTCTTTTCTCCATGCAAATCCTATCCAAGCAATCAATTAATGAAATCTTTCTCCCTTTGGCTAAACTGGCTTTCTTCTACTAGTCACTATATATGAGTTTGCAATGGAGAATATGAGCTATCTCTTAGAATACTGAACCATGACCAATATCCATAACTAACAATAGCCAACAATTAAGTTGTCTTCTTAAAGTATATAACACTTCAGATAATGCCCTGGAAAATTTAATAGTATAAAATGTTGGCCAGAAAAAAAGGATAATAAATTCATATACTAAATGTGGTAATAGTTTTTAAATGGGAAATTTCTCCTTGTTTTCTCTGGATCTGTAGAATGCTTAGAGTTTCCAAGTTTCTTCAATGCAGATTGCTTGCTTTCACTTTCAGAGGTCGAGGCTATGCAGTGATACTACTCCTCAAGCTGTCAGAGCACTGAATTCTTCATTTACTTGGTTCATAAAGATGACATGCTGTTGGATGAGTTCCTGCTTAGAGATACTATGGTCTGTGGACTCTATACCAGTCTTTTTACGGGACTGGGCAAATGTTCTTATGGGGCCCAACTCATTGGTTATTCTTATGAACACTTGGGAGTGAGGTACAGCACGGGCAATGGTATCTGTGTATATGTCAAGAATCAAAGGACGTAGGAGTCGGCTGCTTTTTTAAGGAATTTTGGAAATGAGAGGTAGACAGAATGGAAAGGAAAAGGAGTGGTGTGGGATAGGACTGGATATTGAAATGCAGTGTGGGTTAGGTAAGTAAGTTAGAAGGTTTCAGCACCATATAAAAATGAAACAATATGTTAATGAGATCAGAAGACACATAGATGTGGGACCTGAGCATAAAACAAATGGTATGGAAGAAGGGGTAGAGATTTTACACTCTGACTGGGGTGGAGTTAACTTTTTTCATAGCAGCCTATATGGTGCTATATGTCTGTGGAAGAAACAGTGTTGATAATACATCAGTGTTTTAGCTGTTGCTGTTGCTAAACACTGCTTGCACAGCATCCAGGCTTCCTTATTTTCCCACTCTGCTGTGTTCCCCTACTCCCTGTTGCAAGTAGGCTGGTGCAAGAAGCTGGGAGGTAGCATAACCTCCAACTTAGCTCCTCCAAATTGACCACAGGGATATTTCACACCATATGACATCATGCTCAGCTATAAAAGCTTGGAGAGTAGGAAAAGAAAAAAGTGAGAGAGAATGCCAAGGACAGAGAAGATGAGGAAAGATGTCAGAACATGGCAAGCATAGGGCAGACCACAATGGACCAAACTTTTCCTGAAAGACCATAACCCATGGAGAGCTCATACTGAAACAGAGGAAAAGTGTGAGAAAGAACAAGTAGTAATGAAAATCTGTTATGTAGTGGCCATAAGTCTCAGTCACATACTTGTGCCTCTTGGAGCAGCAGGACAGTGCATCTCCATGTGGACATCTGTATGTGCAACAGAAAGATGAGCACCTGGTTGCTCACTATATGCTTACTATGGCAGAAACAACTACCAGGTGGCTGAAAAGATATTCTGCAATCCACGCCACAGCCTGAAACACCATCTTGGGCAAGTCCTGTAACATCATGGCCCCAAAAGGAATTGAGATAGATCATGAGACTCATCTCCAAGACAAATTCATAGACATCTGGCCCAGGAAATACAGCATTGTGTGTATCTTCCTATATGACCCACCAGCTCTCACAAAGGTCAAACAATACAATGTACTGCTGAAGACTAAGCAGTGAATGATATGCTGGGGAATGGAAGCACTTGGGTTTTGATTTACCAGAAGTCTCTCACCTAGTTAACATCACAGGACCAGCAAACAACCTGGCCCTGCCCAAACAAAGCCCATTACAACTCTGTTCTCCTGCTGACATGCCTCTCATTATAAACAAATCTAAATATATACTTAAATTATTGTCAATGTACAATGAAGACAATCTTCTTCATTCCAGTAGTTGTATTATGATGAGAGGGCTTCAAGTGCTGCAGCAATGCTACTACTGTGTCTAAACTTATTTCTGTATCATGTATTACTATAATTCACCTTCAATGAGTAAGTGCTTGAGGGCATAGTCATTATAGATTTTAAGCTCTATTTCCCTGAATTCCCGTTTGTCCTAATTCTCATGTGGTTTGGGATTTTACTTTCCCCACTTCCCTTTTTTTTTTTTTATAATGAAGAAAATAAGAGTGGACAGCAGAATGTTCCTTCAGTGTAAAATTTATCTTCTACTAAGTGATCATTTGGGTGACTGCTGTCTTATATATAGATTATAAATGACCAATAAGAGGAAACATAAACCAAATTTTTTTTTCTCCTAAAACTCATCTACAAGTGAGAATGGAGGCATTCTATGGTAATTGTTTAATGAACTGTCAGTTAGAATTCAAATATATTACTTACAACTTTGAATATACTTTATTACACATGTAAAAGTTCAATAAAACAGCTCAGACTCTTCTGAATTTCTATCTGAAGCATACACTTATCTATATTTCAACAGTATTGGACCCTAAAACAAAATTATGATCCTCTAGGAAGAAAATACTGATAGTAGAATACAAATTTGCATTTTCTTCTTACAGTATAGCACATGCAAATATTCACATAGTTTATGCATATCTATATACAAAAAATATACCATTTCATAATTTCTTAATGATATACTTGTTACTGTTAAACAAAGGTCACTATAGGTTTGAATGTTAAAGTCAAAGTAATTTTGCAAGTTAAATATGTTCCTTGATTCTTGTAATCATCTCCACAAACATCTCCATGACTGGAGTTCATAGAATTTTGCCTACTTTCGCCTAGTATTCTTTAAACATTAACCTTATGGAAATCAATGATCATAAACACTTCATCGTGTGACAGAATAGTTCCCCTAAAGCTGTCTTTTATAGATTTTGCTCATTGAGATTAATTGACTGAAATTAATTGAGAAGCTAAGCAGCCACATCTCCCTCTAGAGAGTATTTAACTCAAGGTTAAGAAATTCATACTAAAATTTAAGTAAATTTTTCCCTTTTCAAATCTCAATATATCTATTCTCATGTTTATATACTGAGGCCACCATAACTTCTGTTCTCCCTTGTTTTGTGCTGTCAACATAGTATAGAGCTTCTGCCAGTAATTGGCTATGACAAAAGTAGTATGGAAATAAGTTGAAGTGTAATATCTATCCAGCTTCTAACTTATTTCTATCCAGCTTCTAATGTTGAAGAATCAGATGGTGTGTTCACTGATACATGTACGTTGATATACATTCATGTGATCTTGAGATCTTTAATTGAGAAATCAGAGGAGGAACTATTTTATGACCTTGCCTTTCTAGACTAGGGGTACAAAAATATGTTTTCATCAATGTCATAAACAGTCCATAATGAGAAGAAAATTTTAAAAAGATAAAGCAATGACAAGCCTTTAAGTATTGACTGTAACTTACCTAAAACAAAAGTACCCCAGTAGATCACCCTTACTCCATCAAGCCTTACTCAGTGCTTGTAAGTGCTCACCTCCTTAGCAAAAAGGCAGTGGTACATATGACAATCACTCTATAAGCTTTTTGATGTATATTTAATTAGAGACTTAATTCAAGTAATGGTTCAGGAAATGTCTTGTTTGCTTGTTCGTTTTGTAATGATTCTAGAGTAAATTCATCTGTTTCAGCCTCATAGACAATGAGCTCTGTAAGGTCAAATTCTCAACAGATAAAAATCAACTCAGCTAACTTCTATATACTGATGTCTTTGGTTATATATTCATGGCAGATTGTCAAATGAAAACGGTAACATTAAGACATAAATAACACTGAAATATAATTTAGATAAATACGAAGAATTCACAGCTTTTCAGTTCTAAAGGAATTCTCTCTTGTCCAGGCCTTTGAACACATCTATCTTAGATTCTACATAAGAATAGATTGTGCCATTTATTACAGTCACCAAATGCACTTTTTCAGGAGAAATTAAATTATTTATTTCTCTGAGTTTCTGGTATGTACTGACTACACTGCAAGGATAAAATAGTATATTGTATGATACATATCTGAAAATCAAAGAGCTTTATGGAAGCGAGGAAATAGTCTCATACATTTCTATACCCTATAGAGAAGATTTAAATTAACAGATGTTTGATATATTGTTAAATCTCAAACAAGCAAACCTAAATGTAATACTTTCTCATTTAAAAACATGTGATAATGAAATTTAGGTCTAATTACAAAGTCAAAATTCTTCTTCATATAACTGAAGGCAGGTATTGATCAAGGAAAGTGACATCATTGTGGAACAAAAGATATAATATTTCTACATCTACTCAAATTCAAGTTATACTGTCCCCTGCTTTCAGAACACATAGTATTTTATGAGGAGAGTTCAAGAAAGAGGTTCCAATATTTTTATCAGTATTTCTCAAGATCTGATACTTAGCAATTGTGCAGGTTTTAATTCTCCGTCTTTTGTTCCGGAATGGTTGTTCTTAAAGAAGTAAGCATGAAGAATCTCCAGTCAATCTCAGTTCTGACCACATAGCCGATAAGTATTATTTATTTTAGGTTGGACAGTTCTGTTTGAAACCACCAGATGCACATGAAGGAAATTTCTATGAGCTGTCTGACATAACTAATGCAAAGAAGGGGCAAAAGGGAACTGATTTCCACACTTCCAAATGTAGCAACTGTAAAATATTCTTCAAAGTAAATTATCACTGAATTGATGAGCTGAGAGACCAAACTGCATTTGCTATGAACTGCCTTTATCTTCAAGACTGAATATAAGAATGGTACATTTGCATAAAAATCTAAACTGTATATCTCAACATTAACTGCTAATTGAATACTCCTGATTAAAATTTTAATCCTTGAAAGCAATTACATTTTCTTCTGAAGCCTTTTTTTATTGATTCCTTCAGTAAAGATGCTGGGAACTCTGGAAATCTTTTTAACAGTGTTAAACTGGTGCCTCTTTGCACATCACTCCCCTGGGAACGTCTAATTAGGAACATTATCTACACTCAGGACTTTGGACTGGCTCCACATTCATGTCAACCTGTTTCTTCCCAGCACTGAGAACACAGATGGCAATTGAATGAAAAATGCTGCATATGAAATATGTATCAGGCTGGGATGAGTCAAAACTGGGAAATTTCTAAGATAAATAATACTAATTGTAAAGAAAATAAGTTCTTTCTATTACAGCTGCTAAAGGAAGATAGACTCCTTCCTTCGCCCTCACTTTCAAATGCAAAAGAACGAACACAGTAGCTCATTATTTGAGATAAACATGTGAAAAAGTCACATTTTGTGATGAAATTATAATCACCACAAAAATAATTTACTATGAACTAGTAGGGGACTTTAAAAATACCATGGATTCTTTCATGTTATGTTTTTGGTAACTGGTGCTAAATATCCAACTTTTAGTCTTTTTTGTTTAATTGGGTTGAGTTGGGGGTGTTTTTTGTAATTTTTGAACTATAAAAAGGATTATTTAAGCAGACATTCGAAGAACACCCTCAGCTCAACTCTGTACCTTATTTATCTTTTATGCTTGCGTAATTCTGGTGACAGTAGGGATTTACTGGACTTAAAATCCAGTCTGATTTGAACAAATTAAAAAATCTTACATCTATACATAGCAAATATGGCTAAGACTAACTTTTAACTGATATCTCTCTGTTTTTAGTTGGGAATTTTTACAGGACAAATGATTTCATTTAGTTGGGAGGTTTTTTTTTTTATCACAGCAGTGAACTCATTTCTTCCTAGGACAATTCAGTTTAAACTGTAATAAATATCAGAGATCTCATTTTGAGTGGTACCTGGGTGATATTGCCACTCAGATGTTTTAGATTAAATCAGAAATTTTGAAGTTCTGTTTTGAGAGTACACTAAACTTCCGGTTCTTATTTATACTCTCTAGATTAACTGCAGCAAAAGAAAGGGTGGGTCTTTTTATTGGCTTCAGCACCTTTTGGATAAACTCTTAGAATTGCCTTTAAATAGCTCTCCCTTTATTATTTAAAGACTTCAGAAGGATTTCTATGATTCCTTAGTGTATATGGAGTAAGTCCTTTTCATCTGATTCTTGCAAGCAAAAAGATTCGACATGAATCTGTACCTTCCTTATAATTCACCAATTCTTAAACATTTTTAAGATTTTTTTTTTGTTAGAGGTTTTGTGATGTGAGCTTGTTCCAAACCATTCAGATAGAGTAACAGATTTTTGTCCTGAGGGTTGTTTTTTTCTTGTCTTTCTTTCTTTATTTTTCATTATCTTACACAGAACACACAAAATGAACATTACTTTGAGCTCAATATTAGTCATAGGGCACAGCATGGGAATGCATGAAGTGCTACCAAGAGACAGTCATAACCATGTTAAACAAGTCTGATCTTCTATTGAGTTTATTCTAATAAACAATTTTGAACTGTTCCAAAACCTAGGAAACTGAGCATTATAAGGTTCTAATTAAGAATATTACTTCACTTAAAGGTTGTAGAGTATCAAAGAAATACAACTCACAGAAGCAGTTTCATGGAAATGCAAGGGTCTATGTTTTAACTTCTTTTGCTAAACTTGTTTTAAAAGCCAGTTTCATCAATGAATGTATGCTAAGGACAAAATACCTTACTTCCTGATCCCTGATATTAATTTTTTTTTTTAATGTTTTTCTGGAGCAGCTGGTCTGAAAAGTATTACTATACTTCCTCTCTCAAGTTACTTAAGTACTTGAACTACTGATGTTCACGATAGAATTAAATTTCCTTTGCAACAGAGAGGGAGTTGTTTTAAAAGACTCATGTCTATCTTCTGAGTAGTTATTCCCTTGAGATCTCCATGCTAATAGTAGCTGGAATAGAGAGGCAAAATCTGAAAATGTGATTGCTAAGGGTGTTCAGTCTTCAGAGAGTAGAAGCCTGTAGAGTGAAGGCTAAGAATCATAGAATGGTAGGGGTTGGAAGGGACCCTTAAAGATCATCTAGTCCAACCCCCTCCAGAAGAAGCAGGTTCACCTAGATCAGGTCTCACAGGAACATGTCCAGGTGGGTCTTGAAGACGTTCAAGGAAGGAGACTCCACTACTCCTCTGAGCAGCCTGTTCCAGTGCTCTGTCACACTCACAGTGAAATAGTTTTTTTCTTATATTTAAGTGGAACTTTTTTGTTTCAGCCTCATCCCATTATCTGCTATATAAACAAGTGATGTCCCAGACTTCTGACACCCACCATTTAGATATTTGTAAATGTTAAGAAGATATGTGTTTTGTTCCACTTTCTTACAGGAGACATCTGTCTTAGAAATTATACAGGAAATTCTGGTTTAGGTGACCAGGTCTTATGGTTCATTGTGTGATATAGCAATAGCACCTCATATATCATATATATGTGATCTTACTAAGCATGCTGTTGCCATAGAAATTCCAGAGTTCCTTAATAATTAATATACTGTTAACACTATAAGTATTTATTGTATGCGGTTGTTTTGCAAGGTATTTACTTTCAAGATGGGTTTTGTAAAGCTTTCACAACCACTCAGAAATAAAAATAATTTCAGAATTTACCCACTAAAACAAATACTAATAAAAAAAATGTATGCATTGATTTATAACAAACACAGAAATTAAGCTCTTTTCCACCTGAACTGAGTAGTAATTATCAAGGTACATGTCATTAGTCAATAAGAGCTCAGAACAAGAACACTTTTCTTTATATTACTCCACAAAGTATAGTCATATCTTGCCATTTAAACTACCAGTATCTAGTATACTCTTATATATATGTATATATATATTAGTATATATTTTCATTCCATATATTTTAATTATATTTTATAATAAAAATAATGTTGATATTTTATATGAGACATAGAATATGGAATATGTTNGGTGGGTGTCAGGAGGTTGGGGCATCCCTTTTTCTTGGTGGTATCTAAAAACAGGACAAGGGATAATGGAATGAAGCTGGAACACAACAAGTTCCACTTAAATATAAGAAAAAACTATTTCACTGTGAGCGTGACAGAGCACTGGAACAGACTGTTCAGAGGAGTAGTAGAGTCTTCTTCCTTGGATGACTTCAAGAGCCATGGATGTGTTCCTATATGACCTGATGTAGATGGACCTGCTTCTGCAAGGGATTTGGGCTAGATGATCTCTAAAGCTCCCTTCCAAACCTACCATTCTATGATTCTGCCATGAGCATCCCCTGGAGGTAACTACAGTATTCTTAAGACATTTAATTTTTTTTTCAGAGTTATGCTAGTCAAAAGATTAGTGTACATAAGAAAATGTAAGAAACTTATGATTCAGTTGACAGTATTATATTTGGAGAAAGAAAAGAGCCTTGTGGCATTGCATGCCATTCAGTGAATGTCTATAAGATGTGGTATGGATGAGAAAATCTTTTAAACTCAAAAAGTATTTTAAAGGCAGTTTCATGGCTGTTTGGACCGAGGTCTGCTCATCTGTAGTACCACAGCAGACATATGAGGCTAACACAATTTATCAGAATATAAAACACTTTTTGTCCTGCAGACAACAGAGCACAATCTAAATGATTGTTTAGGATAATGCAGGAAACATGACTGCAACTGAATTAAAATCCTTTCTCTTTAACTTGATCTGTTCACATCCCTTGTCAAAACTGGTTAAACATTCCAAGAGCGAGCAACAAATTTGATGTGTACTTTTCAGCCCTCAAAGCATCGCAGCAAAAATTGTCCAGGTAACTACTGAGATGATATGGTCTTACCAGCACTATTCCTCTGTGTGGCCACCTCCTCTGCCTTGGCCAACATTCTACTGCCTTCAATCAGTATGTTCTGTCACCTTCATCTTCACAGTTCCCAAGACATAAACGGATGGAGGTCCTGGGAACATTTTGGGGAAGTATCTCTAGAGTAGCTTGCTCAGATCATATACTCTCCCCTAGAAGTCTGTTCCAGGCAACTTGCAGACAGACGATAAAGGAAGTATGAGGCCGTTTATCTGTTCTGATATGGCTCTCTGGCACAGATGCAAGAGTCATGGGATTGTTTTATGTTTAGTTTTTACATTTTACATTTCTGTTTGTTCTACATTTTCTGGGATTCTTGTTGCTTACTCTTGGTACATCCTTTGCTCACCATTTAAGGTTGTAGGTGGCAATCCCTGACAGGTATGATTTAGCCTTCCCCTCCCTCCTATCCCTTCTCTGATCTCATTCTTCTATTTCATTAAGTACTGAGAAGCCCTGAAAATTGAATTAAGGAGTGTTTTTCTGTATGGTGCTCAGCAGTCTTTGTTGTTGTTTGTTTTAATGGCAGTTGGGAAGAGATTGTTACAATGTCACCAGATTGGTTTATCATATTTAGTTTAAGAGGAGAAAATGTAGTGTTTGCTGACTAAGAAACATTTTGTTGTGCATTGTCGGGATGGTATTATAAATAACTGATTTATATTTTTAGAAGTTCAGTCTGAAATTCCACAGCTTCTACTGAAAACATTTTTACAAATAATTTCTGTCCTAGTGCCATGAACTGAAATTCTTATTCTCGTTAAGCTTTACAAATGACATTCTGGAAACAAGACACATTAATCAAAATATTTGTTATAGTATCAGATCATCCATTCACTAATTATTTACAACATGCCTAAGGCTGATATCTGTGCAAGCTGCATGGGAAAAACATGTTCATTTGCTCTAGCTTAAGCTCTGAGAATTGCTTGTACCTCAATGGAGGAGCAGCAAGTAAAGGAAAAAGTAGGGAAGAAATAAAATGAAGTACTTGATTGAACAATGATTTTTAATATAAAACCTAAAGAAATAAGATTTCTTTTCTCTTTCAATAACCTGTTTTCATCTACAGAGAGGACAGTATGCAGCTTTGTAACCCAACAGAATAGCTGTACTTATGTACTGATATGAACTAAAACCAAATTAAATTCCTAAACACTGGGATTAATTTTTATACGATGACTACATGTTTGTCTCCATAATGGTATTGCAGGAGCTGTTCTTGCTCATCACTTGTTTCTGGCTACCTGGTTATCAGCACCAAGAAAATCTTCTCCAACTACTGAGCTGACATAGAAAAATCTGTTAGTTCTGTAAGCCACAGATAATGCCCTGAATTTCTTGACTACTGCATCTTGCAGATTTAGAATCACTGCTTTAAACAAACAGGAAACACCACCATATTAAAACTTTTAAACATAGATTTAAATTTATGTCCAATCTAAGTCAGATATGGCTTAATTTTTAAATGTAGTTTTACTCTTCTAGCAGTCAGCATCTTATTAACTGTCACATAGTAACTGCTGGAAGAGACCTGTCTCCAGTTTCAAACTCAGCTGGATTATTCCCATTTCAGTGTGAAGGCTGTTATTTCTGTGTTCTGAAGACACTACTGTTAATAGGCCTGTGTAGAAGGCCTCCACATCAATGTTTCAAAATCTTTTCCTGAGATAAAACTATTAATCCACAGGGAAGCTTCAAAGAAATGTTGCTTCCTTATTGTGATTTTATGTCGCAGTATAGTAAAGAAGCTCATGTTAAAGTAGATCCTTTGTTTTATGCGAAATATGTCATTTTCACTGGGGAGCACCTGCTTTGTGGAAGCATTTTCTTCAAATAATCATTCTGAAAGATTTTTTTTTTGTCTTCAGGTTCGACTTTTTGTTAAAGTAAAGAAATAGTAAGAGATATTTGCTTGCCAAAGAGTACCCTATGAACCTGTGGCTTAGTATACTTATCTTTTCCACAGAGTCTGAATGTTAGAAACACAGACATAGACGAAGCTAGAGATAAAGCTAGGTTACTACTATCTACCTTTGAAAGCCATCCAAAATAAATGAAATAATGGCTTTTCTAGGTTCTGCATCTCAAAAAAAGAGATAAGTCTCTTCCCACAAATTTAAAGCTATATTGGCTAAACTTCTTTAAAAACATTACTGTTTTCAGAAAATCCTAGCATGTGTGCTTGTTCTGAGGAAAGATAATGAAAAAGTTGCAATGACCTCCTCTTCATGAGGAAATGGAATATTATATAGCCAGCAGTCATTATAATTTTGGTGTTAATGCAGGCTGAAATTAAACATCCAAAAGGTATGTACACCTCCTTGAAATGCATATCTAAGATTTTTATTTTCTATATAGCTTTTAACAGAGCTATTTCACATTGGAAAAAAATACAAAGAAAGGAATTTTTTGAACAATTTTTAAGTGTTTGTAAAAGGCTGAAATCAGGAATTTCAACTGCTTTGATTTGATGTTCAGCATTGTCTTAAGTGTAAAAATACAGTTATTTTGACTATATATATACACCTGGTGTTAATCTTTCTCTGAGTGAAAAATGAAATATTAATATGTTATCATCAGATTCCCATGCCATTACAATTAAGGAAGCAATGTATTTATTTCAGTTGATCTGTAATATTTTACTTTAGTTAAACAAAATTTACAGAAGAAAATGCAAGATGTGAAAGATGAACAAATGTTATTTCAACCAGAAAAACTGAATTATGATGACTACATTTGTTAGAAGTCCCCAGACCTACCCTTGTCAATTTTGTCAATTGTAACCTTTTTAGAGACTCTCGACTGAGATTATCAAGATGATCCACATATTCAGATTAGAGGTGGACACTGAAGCACAGTGGCATGTACTGCTGAAATAAAGTGGTTTATCTCTCTTCAGTGTTAGAAAGAGATGCAAAGAGTGGAGCCACTGATGTAGTTAAAATCCAAGGAAAAAGTATTTTTCAATGCTGTTCCAGCGTGAGCCATTACTATTTAGCTCTTCCACTGGCAAAAATTATTTAATTCATTGTGTGACCATGTCTTCTAAAAAAAAAAAAAAAAAAAAAGACTAAGCTGAAGTCATAAACTTGGTAATTTAATATATGTGAGATAATAAAAATAGGTTGTGATTAGCTTCTGAAATACATTCAAGCATCTTTCTAAAAATACTGTACTGTTGGAAGAAGAGATAAATGTAGAGCTGATTTGGCACTATTCAGAAATAATGAAAAATATACATTTTCATTTTGACATGGCTGAATAATCTTAAACTTCTTCTTTCATTGATACCTGGAGATGCTTTTATCTTCTAGAATAGGAGTCTTCAGTGAAAGCTCATTCCAATCAAATCAAGATGGCCACTAGATCATGCCACCACTTAAATAGCCACGAAGAACATTATTCCCCTTAAGTAAAAGTTTATCAGGGGTTTTTTTGCTTCTTTATCAGTGTTTGACCTTTTGTCTTTTGCTGCACATTCCAAATCTTAGTGGCATTTTAATATTAAATGAACACAAGATACTCTATTTATGAAGAAGATAGATTTAAAAAAAAAGTACTATTTGCTTTGTGTAGAGAGAATTGGAGGCAACAGAAGTAATTATGAAGTGCAGGGAAAACACTGAATGACTGGTAAAACACACATTTAAAGCTATCTGGATGAGAATTCTCCTCAATCCTCACATTTGCAAATAGCTTAGTGTGAATAATAAAAATTAAATGCATCTAAGTCTGGGAAGGTGAGGAAAATGGAAGCAGTCTCTAGTTGTTTACTTGATGAAATGTTACTAAGAGGTAAACATTCTCTTGTCTTCTTGAAATGGAGTGCTCCTGAAAATTTATTTTTAAATTGAGAAAAACACACTTCTGTTTAGAGAGTTTTGCCATCTGAATTCATAATAGGGAAATAGTTCTGAAAAGGTGTTCTGTTGCTGTGTCTTGGATTTGTAATTTGTGAAGAAATTGGGAATTAAAATGATCAGAAGTCACAGCAGCTCTGTACAGATATCTTTCTTCAAAGTCTCCAGATTGTCAGTAAGAGATAAGTTGCCAAAAACCGTTGCCCCTTAAAAGAACCCCCAAAACTACACAAACAACAAAAAAAAAAGGTCTGTGACAATCTTTTATTATGATTAAATGATGTATTTTCCCAAGGTTTTCCAGAAAAAGCTTTGACTGCAAAACATGTATTCAAATATATCACACACACGAGAGTAATATATTCTCCACATATTTTTTGGCCCCTGGGAAAGGCTTTTTTTTCAATACGAAAGGATCAAGTTTCAGTCTCAGTTCAGCTATCCATTATCTTCTTGCTCAGAGTGTACATAAGTGGCCCTGGAGGTTGCATGGTGAGTTAGGAACCAAAGCAGGTTAATCAGAGAACTAGGCAGGCTGGCACATCTGTACTCACTGCACAGGAAGCAAGATACTTAAGGCAAGAATTAGCCAAAGCTGGTAGGTCATACTGGATGAAGTTATTACTTGTCAGGCTGATCTGATTTTTCCCTTTTTTACTGAGAAATTGTATAAGAAAATTTGTGATTAAATTGCCTGAATCAGCCTCAGTGTGAAGAATGCTGCAACTCCAGTTTTGGAGAAATATCATTCTCATTCTGGTCCTGAGGGACTGAAGAGATACTTAAGTTATCCATTCCATGATCAGATATGTAGCCTAATCATAAATCATAAAAAGGTGGCTCTGGAGGAGGATATTGTAGTTCATGCTATAGCAGAAAGGTCATTAACAGGAAACCATAACTCATGTAATGAAAATTCAGTTGGTTAGTGGATGAATCATAGATATCGTATTGCATGGTAGTGGCAGGCAAGAGTTTCTTGCTGGGAGTAGCAGATCTTAAAAAAAATGTTTTGCTTAATAGAAGACTGTATTTCATGGGATACCTTAATAAACTGCAGAAACATCTATGCAAAAACTGTGCTTTGTTGAGAAATGATACTTGCGATATTCAGTACATTGTATTTGTAAACCATATCTCTGTTTTGAAAACAATAATATTTTGTGTCACTCTGTTCAGAGTTTTTAAATTATAGGGAACAGTTTGAAATGGGGATTTTTGAGGCTTTTGCAAAGATTTTAATTGAATATATTGAGGATTTGGTTTCAGGTTACAAAGAACCCAACCTGTGCTTCTAAATATAGTAAAATTATTCATGAGAGTTAATAAAAGGTAACTTTAGCATCTGTGAGATAGATGATGTGTGTTACTCATTAGGAAACAAAAAAAAAATAAATCACAGGACCAGTGATTTTTTTATAGTTTAATAGGTAGCGACAGATTACATTAAATTATTCATAATATGCAATTAAGACAATCTTTGTTTGCCCAACTGGACCAAAAACCAAGAGTTAACTACTAGTGATTTATTTTAAACCAAAAATCCATTTTTAGTAGAGGAATCACTGTATGCTTGTATTTTGCATATCAGCTTCTGCCAACTATTTTCCATAAAGTAAAAGCTTTATCTGCTTGCTTCAAGTCCTCCTAAATCTTATTTGTGAAAATCTTTGTGTAATTTTTGGTTCACAGAAGTCTTCTTTCTTCGGTCCTTTTCTTCCTCTTATTTTTCTTTCTTTCCCCTGGATATTGTCACTCTGATAGTTTCTCTCTTTCCATACAAGAATCAAGGTGGTCAAAATTGTTCATTTAACAGATCTGCAACTTTTCTAATACACACAGATCTAGCCAAAGAAGCTGTGTTTTTGTCACACTTTTTTGAAAGTATCTTGCCTGACTTTGAAGCCTGCATCTCCCTAGTGTTTTTTTAAAACATTCTTTTTTAAGCAATTCAACACCAAAAGTTTGGAACTTTTCTCTTTTTTTAATTCCTTTTTCTATGTTATACCTCTAGAAATTGATAGAAGTTCAACTGAAGCTTTAAGGTACTGGTCCATGCTGGAGACGGTGTGGATTTGCAATACTCCAGCAGGCACATTGGGAGGCATTATGCCTCAGGTATGCTCAGTTTTCTATGTAGCAACTAATGTGTGGTGGGAGCATTGCCTGCTGCTCTCTTCCCTAATTGCTGCTCATGTGCTCCCTTCCACAGCTAGCTGCTTCTGATGATTATTGAGTGGAAACCATGACCTCATTTCATCTGTACCCCTTTTAGGATTGCTGCTTTTAGCAGCAGTACACATAATATTTTTATGGTTTATTTTTATTATACATATAGCACATCAGAGATTTGCAGCATTTTGTTTCCTAAAAGCCAGTTCCTAAGAGCTTAGCTTATTCATTAGGGCATATATGTATTATTAGAGATTAAATTCTGCTACTACAATAATTAGAGCTTACAAAATAGGTATACAAAAAAAGCCAAAATATTTTTTTCCTTACTGTTGGCAGTAAGGGAAAGCATTGAGCTGAAAACTTTTAGGTTCCTACTTTCTGGATAGGCATCAAGGTAAGTCAATTTTGGACATTCCAGTCCTTCTGAAGAAATGATCTAGTTGATACTGTAAAAATATGTACTGATTTCTTTGAATTGAACAATAATAAATATGGAAGTCTCTCTAAATGTCTGTCAGCTGGCTACTGAAGAGAAAAAAAAAAGGTAAAATTCAAAATGAAAGACTGTATTTTAAAAGCCAGATATTCAGAAAATACATAATTCATCTTCTACCACAGAAAAAGTATCTCTATGAAAATCTATTTGAAAACAGATGAAAAAAAAAACTGGCAGGTTTGAGGGTTTTAGTTTTTTGTGGGTTGAGTTGGTTATTTTTTAAGAGGTTTAATAATGTCCATTAGCTTTCCATGTGTTTGATATTTATTCATATTCCTTCATACTGAGCTCCATGAAATGGTGTAATTATTAACTAGAAAAAAGGGACTGAGGTACAAGAAAATATTGCAGAGGCAACAAATACTTTAAAGATTTACTTTGTTATTAAGAAGGAAGAGCTTAGCACACAGCTGTGATGTGATTATTTCAAACAGCATAAAAAATTTATTATCTGCTTTGACAAGAAAAAGAGCCAAACAGCTCTGTCTAAATAATAAAGAGAAATAGATTTTAACATAGAAAATATTGAAACATATCAATACAATAGGATGCCCCTACCAGAAAACTGAAAAATTAT
The DNA here is from genome assembly GCA_013401255.1 of Urocolius indicus. Classification (NCBI taxonomy): domain Eukaryota; kingdom Metazoa; phylum Chordata; class Aves; order Coliiformes; family Coliidae; genus Urocolius; species Urocolius indicus. The sequence continues at coordinate 86,852 of WBNH01007999.1, read as the reverse complement.
GAATTAACTTTCCCTGAGGAGAAGAGATTTGGACAAAGATACTCATTTCCAATGGAAGATGTTCTTTATGCAAAAAAATGAGTGAAATACAGTTATGGACAGTTATGGATTATTCTGGCTCTTTGACAAAGTGATGGAACCCTTTCTATGTGGAGCACATGCTAAGCAGTGTTGGAGGAGGCAGCTGATCCGAACTTCATGGAGATGATGCCAACACCCAGTGCTTGCCCTTCGACACATTCCTTTTTAAGGGCTGACATTTGCTTCAAGCCCTTAGTGTGCATTACACACAGTTTGTGCAAGTGTTTTGTGAATTTTAATGACCTAGGGTGATAAGTGTCCTTATGGAGTTTTGTAATGGAATCTGTTCTCTGTCTTAGCTCATAAGAGGCTAAAATTTGACTTTGAACTGTGAAGGGATGTTTGCTTCTATAGGAATTATATCCTCAGAGGAACTGTTCTCTTTGAGTGTAAAAGATTGTTTTAATAATAGATTCAAGTTCTGCTCAGAAAAGATCTTTTAAAACAAGCTAACTAGCCTTTGAAGTCACAAACAGCTTCGTTCTTGGTTTCAGATGTTCAATACAGTTTGCATTCGGCATGATAGATATACAGATAATTAAAAAGAATTTATATCTTAATTCTTAGATTTTTTGAGCAAAGATAGTCAAACAGTTTTTCAACAAAATACATCACATTTCATTCATTTCATCACATAATTCATTGCAGTTCAGTTAACACTACAGAAGACACTTCTCCCAGGTGACTACTTTGCTCTAATGATCACTCTCTCTAGAAACACTGATTTCAAGAAGCTGTCAGATCTACGAGACTCTCAGTGGAACAGGGAATGGGAAAGGGTGAACAGAAAGAGCAGGTGGTAAAGATAGTGTTACAGAATGAAAAACATTTTAGTTCACATTTCTTTTTCAATATCTTGCCCAAATCTGTTCTTGAATGAATCAATATTTATTTATAAATAAATAACAGCAAGAAAAGAAAGAGGGTAGACCTGCTCACTTACCACAGGATGACACCAGAGTAGGTGTTCAAGATCTTGTTTTGCCATAGAAGATTGGATTGAATCTGTATTTCTCACTCCTCAGACCACTGGGTCTTGACTACTAAGGAATGAACTTCTCTCGCACAAGTTTCCAAGATATTAGTTCTCATGGAAGTTGAAAAATCATTGTAAAAATCGTTGTGAAAAATCGTTGAAAAATCTGACGTGTTTGCTTTCTGTCCTATCTATTCAGCAATATTGTCTTATACCATAGGATATATACTATAAATCTTAAACATCCAGTTATTGCTTTCAATGTCAAAAAATTTATCAAGTGCATTTGGGGTTCTTCTTGAAAGTTATCATTGGAATTTCATTCTTAGAGAGAATCTAATAAATTTTAAACTTCTGCTTGGTCATTCACCAATACATATATAAGTGATGAAAATAACATAAGGAATTTGGGTTGTTGAGTCTCCTCTGGAAAAACCCACCTGGATGAGTTCCTGTGTGACCTGGCATTCTGTGATTCTGTGTATTAATGGTTCAGAATACATATGTATCATAAAAATATATTGCTATTGAGAAATAAATTTGAGGGACAGGAGACATGAAAAGAAATAGTTCTAAATTTTTGTTAATCTGCAGTTTTACAGTCCCTTCTAAATTTGTGTTTTCAGGCTGCTATTCATTTAAGATGCTTATAAAAATACATTGATTTTTTTTCTTTTTCAGTAAACCAATAATACCTGTGGAGTCATAAATGAATCTATTTAAAATATAGAAGTCATAGAAAAATACTATTCTTCTGTGTAACAACTAGTTTTTTTAAAAAAGTAAAATACAGTTGAATGAGTAGGAATATATAGCTTATTACACAGGCAATTGTATGTGTTTTTTCTTGCATGAAGACTACACAAAAGTAGAAATACTGAGGGATTGACTGAATTAAATAGGCCTTTTATGTGAGGAAACAAAACAATGTGCATAACAATAGCAGTGGAGTATTGTACTGAATGTTTCCAACAAGATTTTTAACACATAACTGCAGTGTATGATTAAAGTTCATGCTTTTAAAAAAATGAAGTTACACAGGTATGAATTATTTGATCTAAACGAGTCTCAAGAGCAGAATATTTTGCTCATGGTGTGGTATCTGGTTGAAACTAAGGATTACTGTGCCAAGGCAAGGTAGAACTGCAGGTGTACACCTCTACCTATCACCATTTCTATCCTTAGCATCCTATGTCTGCTCACTAGAATCCTCTGTATGGAAAACCACTAACAAAGAGATCTTTTTTTTTTTTTAATATATGACTGAAAGGAAATTATAAATATTTTATGCTGTTGTTGAACTGCTTTACATTTTAAAATAAATTCCAGAGATGAGGCCTGTCTTTTCGTTTCCCATGAGATAATAAAGTAATTTTCTCCACAATTTAAATTTGTGTGAATTTGGGATAGAACCTTTAGTAAATTATCAAAGAAACATTATCTCTGACTGTGGTCAGCCAAATAACCTCACCAGGGGTCTTTTGCAGGGTAAGTGAAGTTACCGTTCAAATGCAATACCAATGCTCAGAAAAGATGTGAATAGAATTTATAGAAGTAACAGTTGACATTTAGATCGTTATTCAAAGATGCAATGGATGCAGGTTATTTACATTGTTTTAATTGCTGTACTTGACAGTCTGATGACAGGTTTGTTTGGGAAATGGTTTGTTCTGTGAGAAGCAATTTCTAGTCATGATGAACAACAATATGCCTGTTTGAGTCCACAGAAATAAACTCTACTTCCTAGAGCTAGACTAAACTATATTATGGGGGCTTGTATAGCCAATGGATGTTGTAATTCCAGGTTATATTTGGTAGTCATGATAGTAGCTACTGCCTGTATGGAACAGGACAAGCTTTCTGAATAGGGTGGACAGATCAAAACAACACAAACCCAAAAAGCCTTAAACAAAATAAAACCAACAAAAAAACCTCCAGACTTAGCAGTCTGGAGTCAAAAGTTTTATTTGCATAGTCATCTGCTTTCTGCGGGGACCTTCTCTGTTCTCAAGCAAATAATTCAATCAGAAGATCAAAGAGTTAACTGCTGTTACCCTTATCATATATAAAGTGTTGGATTATAAATAACAAGGTATTTTTCCTCAAAAGTTCCATATTTAAATGTTGAGGTTAAACTAAAGTAGTACTACCATCTCTCAATACACCATGTTGAGATTCCAGAGCTCCAATGCAGAGTCCTAGTGAGTATCAAAGGGGAAAAAAAGGAGACAGAAGACAGATACTGTGCCATTATAGTCAATAGATTGTGGTATTGAGTGCAATAAACCCAAAGTATTACTGTATTTTAATGACAGTCTTTATAACTGAACTTAGGGAGTTATGCTTGCTGTATCCTCACTCTTTACTCCCAATCTTTGTAATAGCTGCTGGTCTACATTTTCATAAACATGAGTCTGCCTTTAGTCATTTTTCAACTTTTACGACTGATTTTTTAGTATGGCAAATTCATGACAGCTGTTTTACAAAGACATACCTGTAAAGTTTTAATCTTACTTATTTTAGTTGCCACACCTAATACCGCATCCATATTGTTTTAGAATGATGCCAAATAATGTACAATACTTCATGGTATTCTAGGATTTTACATTAGATTGCATGTTTAGAAAGCAAATATGTAAATATCTTCAGAGTCTAATACTAAATAGTGGAAATTAAAAATAAGAGACCAAACTTATCCTTGACTAAATACCATTATGTTTATTGGGAACATAAGTGATGAATAGCGTAATTCTTTCTTTTACTATAGAAAATATTTCATTTTTCTTTAAAGACTAATTTTATGCACCAACATTGCATGTTTTTCCATTTTCACAGATGGAGGTATACGTTTCCTGCAATCTTTAGGACAGTACTTAAGACAATATTTGAATGCTACCTAATTTCAGGCAGTGTTCTCTGGGAAGAATCCCTATCTGTCTCATAAACAGCATAAGGCTTGTTCAATGCTGAAAAAGGTTACTGTTAATTCTGATTTATAATATTCCCCATGCCATTCTTTTGTCCAGCCTATCCAAGGACAGTATACCATGAGGAAATGAATGGCATATATGACAAGAGGACAAGAGTGAGAAAAGTCAATCTGAGTTTATATTTTAAAATATGTTAATTAGTGTTTAAAATAGCATTGATACATGTTTTTTCTATTTTTTTACCTCTGTGTTTTAAACAGCAGATGAACTTTTAAAAAAACATCCAGCAATTGCTAAAGAGTTAGTGAAAGTTAGAAACACATGAAAGCTATCATGAAGCAAACATGAAAGAAATTATTACAGCAAGTGTGTGCTAATAGATTTGATGATTAAGAGTATTTGAAAAGAAGAAAGCTACTACTGTTCAAATTCTTATGTTCACCGGGATTATACCATTCCAGCAACCAAAAGGAGATATGTAACAAGATCCAATCAGCTGTGTGAAGTTTATCTTGAAATAAAATATATCTAAATTGTCATCAGCTGGAGTAGAAACAAACCTGAAAGTATTTTTAAGGAATCCCTGTAGCTTTAGAGCCTTTTGTGGATACCTGTGTAGGCAAATTCTAGTGGAGGAAAAAAACGACATGACTTGGAACAGCATCCAAGCAAACAGTACCAGGTAAAGCCATTTGCACAGATCACACTTTGCTTAAAGCTGAGGAACTGGCATAATTTTCCTGTACTCAGATACCAAAACAAAACAGGAAAAGTGTAGTTTGAAGTAGGTGACATTGTGCGTTATAGTAAATATTCTCCTGCTCATTTTAGGTAAATGTAAGCAGTTTGCATGTGTGAACAAGCAGAGTTTTCCATCAAAAGCAGTAATCCATCTTCCTTTGGGATATTACTTGGCTAATATTTAAACCTTTAGAAGTCTCAGTGCAGGCTGCCCTGAGACAAGTCTCAGCTACTGAGTTTTATATGTACTTTCACCATACATTAAAACTCCGAGGCTTTCAATTAATATCTACAGCTATCCTTGAACTGTCCCACTGGTAAGAGTCTGCAATTGGAGGAAAAATGTTTTTTTTTTCAATATGTTAAGGGAGAAATAGCTTTAATAACACATTATTCCTGTCTAACGATTGCTTTTAAAAATCTACATCAGAAGCTTAAGAGGTTGGAAGCAACCTTAAAAAACCCAAAGTGTTTTAAATGATTTTTTTTTTTCCAGGATGACTACATTGGAAATAAACCCTTCTATACTTTCCACCAGCCTGCTGATTGAACTCCTCTGAGATGACTCTGCACTAATTTTATTTTTACTTAATTTTGCCAACCAAATACCTGCCAAATCACCATCAAAGAATCAAGAGTCTGTTGTGCTCCAGGGACACTTGAGTACAAGAGTCAGAGTGCTGTTTCGAGTTCTGATGCTGAAGAGACAGAAAAGCTTTCCAAAACCTAAAAGCATGGTTTGTTGAAATTCTCTCACTACATAAATACATTTCTGTGAACTGTATTGCCAGAAATTTCAGTGAGATGGCAGATGATGACTCTGGTGATGACAAGACAAGTAATGGTTTTGCCTTCCTGTTTGTCACCAAAAAAAAAGCAAAAGTCCTCACTCTTCTAAAATCATACAAGCTCTGTATCTGCTTTAGTTAATCTGTCCTCAAGAAAGTGTCCAATAAGAAAAAATCCTTAACAGAAATAATGCACCAATTGAAGAACATTCATAAGTTCTGGCCTGGCACTGACTAAGCAACTGTAAAGCTGTCTCTGCAAGGTGTTGACTATAGTCAGAAAAAAATCACCAGGCCAGAAATCATTTAGTAGGTATTCAAGTTCCAGCAGTTTATTCAGTACAGCACGGAGGACTAAAGAGCTGCAAGTGAGTCTTCAAAGATTTTACAGAAGGAGCTGAAAGAATACATTGAAATTTTTGATGGTATTGCATTTGAGATTTTAAATTATTTTATTTTCCATATGATGTTAATCTATTGATCTTTTCTGCAAATATAATCTTTATTTTTCCCTTTATTTCTCTTTTTTCCTCTCTTTTTTTTTATTTTATAAGCATATTACCAAGCTAAAATGTCTAAAATTTTCCAAGTGATTTAAGTCATGAAACTTAAATGGTATAATTATCTTACTGTTAGATTTAGACAACTAAAGTAGAACCTTGGTCTGCAAAATCTTACAGAATAGCTAAAATAAGATTATACTTTGTTTGATTCAGCCATTATAATATGCTGTCATGGTTTGGCCCACCTAGCACAGCAGCAACACGACAGTCCCTTGCTCGGTGCTCCCATTCACCCCCACCCTCGTTAGGATAGTGGAGGCCCTAGCGAAATGGGAGTAAAAAGATAAGCAAGGTTGTTGTGGATTAAAACAAGGACAGGGAAGGCTTACTGCCAATTACGGTTCCGGGCAAAACAAACTCCAATACTCGACTTAGAGAGGAAAGTAGGAAAGTTTATTCTACAAGAAACAGAATGGAATAAAAGCAAAAGGGAGTAGGATGATGAGAAAATTACAACCAGCACTTTAAGATCTCCCTCCCCCATCCCTCCTTTCTTCCCGGGCCCAGCTCACTGCTCCCGATATCTCTACCTCCTCCCCCCTCAGCGGCTCAGGGGGGCAGGGAATGGGGAATGTGGTCAGTCTCTCACAGATGGGCTCTGCCGCTTCTGTCTTCTCAGAAGAGGATGACTCCTGGCATTCTTCCCCTGCTCCAACACGGGGTTCCTCCCCCGGCACAAAGTCCTTAGCAAACTTCTCTGGCATGGGTTGCTCCCAGCAGCTGCGGCTTCTGCCGATATGGGTTCCCTCTCTCGGGACAGAGTCCTTGGTAAATATCTCTGGCATGCATTCTTCATCACAATTGCAGTTTCTTCTACCGATACGGGGTCCCTCTCTCGGGACACAGTCCTTGGTGAATATCTCAGCTTCTCCAATTCTCTCCACAGAATGCAGGGGAGTCTCTGCTCTGGTACACCTCCTCCTCTCTTTCATCACTGGCCTTGGAGTCCGCATGGCTGTTTCTCTCATTGTTCCTACTCCTTGCACCACCACCAGCCAGAAGAAGAAGAAGGGACAGAAGAAAGAAGAAGCAGGAAAAAGATGGAGGAAAAGCAATCTCCTCTTCCGGCTTCTTCTTAAAAAGTGATCGTGGAGGTGTCTAATTGGCTCAGCCCCAGACGTGGGTCTGGCTCAGAGCTGGGGAGAGTTGCAAACAACTTCTTACAGGTGCCATCTTTACAGCCTCTTCCCCCTTACCAGAAAAGGCTGTCACGTCAAACCATGACATATGCACAGATGTCTTTATCTGAAGCATGTTACCAAACAGCCTGACTCCTTCTTATCTGTTTATTCTAGAAATATTTCACAGTTGCTAGTGTAATGTTTCCTTAAGGAGAAAAAGAGAGAAAATTGAGTGCCTGATGTAATTTATTAGATAACACAAGAAGCAAAAGTAGTGCCTTTTGAAAGAAAAGCAAGCATTGTCCTTAATCAGTTAATGTTGTCTAATGATTATAACTTTACTGTTTAACTTGAATAATTTTCTCAATTGCTTTCATATAGTCAAACCTGGAGCCCGACCTGCTAGTTGTTTAGTAGTGAGTCCCAGAAAATTTCTAATTAATATGCTTTCTACTATTATCTCCTTCATAAACCAAACAAAACCAAAGATAGTAGTACTTCTCTTATTACATGTTCTAGTTGAACAAACATCATGGCTACTTATTTTTACAATGCAGCCTCTCTATATTTAGTTGCACATTAGATTGCAAAGATTGTTTCAATACAAGAATTTGGTACACTTCTGCAATCTGAACAGAAACCTTTTATGCATGCAATGATAAATCTATACTTGATATGGTATCCTATCTATGAAGCTACTCTTTCCATTTCCAAAAATGAGAACTGCAGTTCATCACTTACCTCCAAGCCTTTGTGCTTTGGGGTTTACAATAGTATTAGTTAGTTATGATCACTTAACAAAACAAGGCAGTCTTGGCAAAGCACATGAGGCTTTGACTGTGAGGAAAAATTTTCTCTTTCACTTTTTGTTCTCTAATTCATGGGGAGTTTTTTTTCAGTTTTATAGGCTTAATCCTCTCTTCTGCCTCATCAATTTTGTCTTCATATAACACATTCTTTTATGGTGCAAATCAGAAGTAATTCCAACAGAAAACTAAGTTTTTTCATATTTACATTTTTTTTCATTGGATCATTTGCTTTCTTCTTCCATGAAAAGCTGCTACTTCAGCGCCACACATCTCACAATCTCTTTAATTGTTTGGCTGAACATGCAAAGGGAAACAAAAGTGGGGCACTGGGAGTTGACAGACTTCCACTCATGCCCAGAGTAACACATGGGTCAGCAGAGAGTTAGGAAACTCATTAGTTACTGTTTTTCGTCAATTTTCACATTGTGGGAACATCATATATGTAAAGCCTCTTTTGGGGGCCTTTTGTGTTTTCTAGTTGTCAGATTAAATTCAGGTTGTATTTGTAACCACTCTGCAGCAGTGTTTTTGTAAAAAGGCCTTTGTCGATCCATAGTGGTTTTACTAGATTGCTACTGGAAACTATCAAAGAGTAGTAAAATCTGCAACACTGGCTTTACCTTTCCTCTGGGCATTCACCAACATGACAGTTACTTCACCTCACAGCTGCATCTGCAGTTTTTTTCCTTTCAGCTCCCCAAACCACTCAGTGGCACGACTGGTAAAGCCTGTCTGACCTCTAAAGCTTTTCTCAGTTCTTGCTGTCTTCCTGCCCAGGAGAGGGTGTAACACCAGTATAACCTCTGATTAGACACAGGGCCTCAGAGAGTGGCTGACTCCAAAGTAGAAATGTGAAAGCCAGAAAAAGCATTGATTTCTAACACATGGATCTGAAATGTAATCCAATTTCAGTAATATCAGCCTGTGACCTTTTCTCTTATTAGTGAATTTATGCGCAGCTTAGTCCCTGACTCCCTTATCACTTTGTGTGTGCTGGTGCTGCCTTCAGCATAATTATTGGAAAATTCTGAGTGTTAATTGAGCATAATGGAATTTTGATATAAATCAAGTGTACAGTGCGTGAGGCAAAAAAAAGTATGCTTGTATTTTTCTTGAGGCCGGAAGGGACTGGGTAAGGCAGCTTTATTGCAGAACATACAATTCTGTTTTTTCATCATGTTGTTACTTTAACATAATTCTATGAACAGGAGTCTGGTGACATAGTGTTGTGGTACAGTACAATGTTCACTGAAAATCCATTACATGTGTCATAGTAAGGCTCCTTGCACTACTGGAGTTTAAGCTCAGTTAACACTATTTTTTATAAACCCTCTATTTTAGATGTTTAGCATAACTATGAAACTTTACTTTGGGGGGAAACTTGACTAGCAATGTTAAAAACACAGTTGAGAAAATTATTTTTCACAAATACTTTCTAACAACCCTTGTTTTTCGTTTCTGAATTCGTATGAAGGCCATAGCCTGTAATAATTTGCTAAGTGTTTTACTGTCTGCACTACAATTTCAAAGCTTGTTTCACACTTTATTTTAAAAAATAAATTACCTGTTAAAACTGTTAATCTTACACCTAGTGGTGCAGGTGCTTTAGTTCATCATTGAACATATCCATTGGCTAAGTACTTTAAAGTTATTTAAATTTAAAATGCATTATATTAGAAGCATTAAAAAACTGCACTTTTTAGTAGTCTTTATTTGAAAACAACAACTTGAATACTACTTGAAAATTACACTTGAAAATTACGTTTCATCAGCCCATTTCTATATCTTTAATATGAGCAGCAGACACTGTCTGATGAGGTTCTGGATAGCCTTGCTTTCACAATGTCTTTTAGAACTTCTCATTTTCGTATAAAGCTACTTATATCTGTAAGTTCTATCAATTATAAGAGCTCAATTTATTAGATAAATTATTTTTCTTAGGTTCTCAGTGGAACCTGTTATGTATTACCAAAATATTGCAGCATTCTAACTTCCCAAATACTATATCAAAATCTTTGGTGATGTTATGGTTTTGCCCAACCAGGAGCAAAGAGACACGAGGTTGTTCACTCGCTTCTCCCCGTCCTGGTAAAACAGTGAGGGCAATCAGAGGAAAAGGGGAAGAAAAAACTCGTGAGTTGAAACATAAGTTTAGTAGAGCAACATAATTAAGAAGAAACAGTTATAACAACAAATGAAAGACTATACAGAGAAAGTGGTTTGTGAATGCAGTTGCTTACCACTCAGAACCCAACACAGTTAGTTGCTCCTGATCGAAAACCACAGTTCCAAACGAGCCTCTCTCACCTGGCTCCCCAATTATATACTGTACACGACATCAGGATGGTATTGAATAGCCACTGGCCAGACTGGGTCACATGCTCTGGCTGTGCCCCTTCCTACCTTTCTGTAAATAACTCTATCATGGGCAAACTCAGGATAGGTTGTAAAGTATTCCAGTGTTTTAAACGACCCATCAGCTAATATGAAAATCCTCTCATTGCCCAATCTGAACCAAGAAAATGAAAATTTTCCCTAATTGGTAAACAGAGAAACATTGTCTTCTATCTCCAACATAAATTATTCTCACCATTTTAATTTCCATTAAAGTCGATCCATTGTTCCCAATGAATGCCTAAAGGAGTCAAACTTTGAGTTACCTTTACAAAATAAAAATATATATTAATTAAAACATGCAAAAAATAAAATAATAGGATCAACACAGTATAATTATTTTCAGAGTGTGTACATATATAAATAAATATTTGTATATTTATTATATTTTTGGCTTAAACTCAGTAAGCTTATTAAAAGAAAAGCAGTAGAAGCAGAATACTTTGATGCTTGCAGAAACTTTTGATATTTAGGTTATGTGTTTTTAAAATTAGATCATCTCTAGCTTCCTGGTTTACTAGTTTAGGAAAAAAAAAAAACAAAACCAGAAATACACTATATGCTTTTATGCAGGTAATATTATTTCCATTGCATTTTGATATTACATTAATGTAAAGTTGTATTGTACTCTTTCTGCTTTAGGAATTCTGCTTTTGAAAATTTAAAAACATTAGAGGGAAACTGAGAATACTTGAGGATTAAAAACTACAGCATGACTTGGATCTTGTAAGAAACCTGATAGTTACAAAAATATTTTTAAAAAAATATAGAAACATTCTTTCTCATCAGTTCATCTTCATCTGTGTCCTGGGAGAAAGCAGATACAGGCAGATGTTGACCTGATTCCGCAGCCACAGTACCCATGGGCCTAAACAAGACTGGAAATGTAAGCTTCTGTGCTGCTTTTCCAGGAAACTACAGAGTCCTCTGAGGTCCCAAGATATTGGATCAATCACTGCATTAAGATAGAATTGATACCTGTTTTCCATGGGGGTTTTGAACCCCATGCAAGAGCAGTTGAGGAAATAGTACTAAAAAAAATCAGCCCATACCTCCATAGGCACAGCCCAAATAGCTAAAATTAAAAATCAGTGTTGCTAGTTCACAAGAGAAGTTGGTATGAAGGGCAGCACAGTGTGTCACAAGTCTTATAGTACAACACTGCTTTTGTCAGAGCTTGAACATATCTGAAGGACACATACAATATATTTAGTATATAGTTATGTACTTTCCATGTTTCTTCCTCTTGTAGAAAATCCTCAAAATCTGTAACATAGATATGGAAGCTGTAAGGAGATGAAAACTTCCGTATTTCTGACTGTACAATTTTGTTTTGCTATGGCAGTTTTTTGGCAACGTCCTTGCTAAGAAAGAAAAAAAATGCATAAGAGATATCATATCAAAAACACCCCATTTTTTCAAAAGCATCTCAGTTACTCTGTAATATTTTGATGTTGTAATTTCTGTGACAAGCTGTGCTGTGTTTTCCCAGCAAAAGGAGCAGAAGATCTGGAGCAGGAAGGCTGCCTTTCTTTTGATTATTCCAAGTGCTATATTGAAATAACTTTGATGCAAAGTACACATCGAAATGCTGCCATTTGAGCTCAGCTTTTTGGAAAACTAAAAAATCCTTCAAACGTCACTTTATACACAAAAGCCTACCATTAAATAAATTAAAAATTTTATAATGCAGAGTTGAATCTATTTAATTCCTTGAAAATAAATTTTCAAAAGCACTAGGTAAAAAAAGTAGATGAATGAGTAAAATCTATTTACATGTGATCACTCCAAAAGCCAATCTCCCATTTTCCCTCTGGCAATATCAGTATTCTTAGCTTTTTTTCTAAGAGCTTTTAGATTTTTCCAAGACTGGAGGAAAGTTGAAGGACTGGGCTGGATGACAGATCATTCACCTGCTTTACTGTTTTCAGCCATCTTCAGCACAGAAGATTATATATTGTATTTCATGTTCTATGGTGAATTATAGACCTGCCAATAAGTTATTAAGATATTTGTGAGTTGTTTGGAGAAGGTGGGATATTTTCTGTCTCTGGCATGGAGTTGGAATTAAACCACCCTCTGATGGCAATGTTCCTCTCATGTCAATGAACCTTAAATCATGAACTATAGGATCTTATATTCATTACCTATCCTCAATTTTTCATTTCATTAATGTTTTTTTCACTAAGTGTAAATGTCCTTTGGGCATGATATTTCCTTTCTTTGCTTACTCCCAAGTGTTTTAGCCTTATGACTTCAAAGATCTTTTCACACCCTCTTCCTCTAGTTCTGCCTACTTAATTCATGAAAATGTACTTTTGTCTTTCACAGAGCATATGCTTCCTGATTCCCTGCTACCCAGAGCTGGTTCTTAAACATTTATTTGCTTTTTGTAAAATAGTTGTTGACTTGCTTATTCTCTTCCAACACTTAAAATGGTTAATTTTTTTTCTCATTAAAGATTCTAAAAAAAACCTTTCTGTTTGATTTATGATGTTTGGAATACCAAAGATTTCTCTTTTCCCTGTCTCAAGGACACACAGACTATCAGTCATATTAGATTGTCTGTGTGAAAATATTCCAGCAGATGTAATTTTTTATTCTCTTCTCTTTTCCTTTTTTTTTCACCTTCTTCTCTCAAGAGACTCTTACATTTCCAAAGTACCACAGGCCAATATATTCCTATATTTTGTGCTTATTTAGCAGACTACTCACAGAAGAAATTTCTGGAAATTAGTACTCTCCAGGGAAGGCCTAAATTCATGATGAGTGTTGGGGGAGTTTATAACTCTGCATCAAAAAAAATATAAACAGAAATGCATAGTGATATCTGTATATTCCAACAGTTTCCTGGAATATCTATTATTATTATAGTGACTGAATGACAATACTTATTTTTGTGCAAATGCAACTGGCCTGCTCATTTAATTTCCTTCCTCTGCAATGTCTATAAAAACAAAACAACCAAACATGTTTTTTAGCCTGAATTTTTATGAAATAGCCCTTTATGATATATCATAGAAGTTTAGAATACTTGAGCAAATGCTGTTCAGATTGCTCAGATGATTTTAATAATGCAAAGATTATTCTTTTTCTCTGAATTCAGATCATAAAAAAATGCAATAGCAGAAAGTCAAGGTGTTTCACAGAATGAGAAGCTGCCTTTATAATATAGTCTCTACAGGTTTACTGGGTTATTTTCTAACCATTTCAAACAGTTATTTTAAGAAACAATCCACAACTTTAAATTCCCTAAATATTGCCAACTGGGTTTGTCAGAAGCCTTGTTGACTCTCTCCACAAAATCTGTGTAAAAAAAGTCATTGAAATGTGTTCCTTCCCTTGCCATGATGAGTGTAATACTGCCTCCTTTCATAATCATAACTCACAGATGAGAAGAATTTCTTTAAATATATTAATGAGATTAGAACAGATATATTAAGGGGAAAAGCTCCCTGGAAGAGGCCGTAATAGTACAGGAAAGCACAAACATGTTACTGTAGTCAGCACTGAATAGAGTGTGACATAAATGAATAATTAAAAATATTATTCCTCTCAGTTCTTCCTGCAGATGTGATAACAAATGTCCAAAATAAAAGACATTAAACTTTTCAGGCGATATGCAAGTTGTTCTCCTTCTCTTAAAGGTTTGTTTTCAGAAACTAACACAGTATAGCAGAACCACTGGAATAAATTCAGAAACATTGCATATCAGGATAAATCAATGGGAAAATCATCTGAAAGGAAAGATAAATACAGTGCATAAGAGAGAAAACCATAAAAAACACCCACATTTAATGCTTTGCTTTCCAATTCTTTGAAATCAAATTAAAGAAAATTAAAGCAGTTATGCTTTAACAACTTTTTTTAAAGAGGTGTTAGCTCTACAGAGTCATGAGCTTTTCCAGTATCCTATAAAAACTAGGGATCTTCTTCAAAAGCAAAAGGAATTAACAATGACATTACATATGCAGTAATTTGATTTTTAGATGATCATATTATTCATGTTCAGGTTTTTTGTTACTATAACCTTCCAAAAAACAGCCTATGGAAATAGAAAGAATTAGACTTATTAATATTTTCTCTTCCATCTATGATAATTTTTTTACTAGTGGTATTTATTCTATGATGTCATATGCAGCTAGTTGAGTACTTCACCATCAGTCACAGTATTTGTCAATATTAACTTGAAGACAGCAGAAACCTAATAAATGGGCAAAGGACAATATAAAGTTACTGGAAAACATCCAAAATTAACTGCATTATACCATCAACCTCACATTTCAATACAGCTTAAAAACCTTATTTGAAAGGAGACTAAATTAAAACAAGGTTACTTTATTCCTTCAATTATAGAACTAATCTGTTACATTAGGCAACTACTTTCTATCTGTCAGATACAGAATGAAAGCAGTCCCTCTCTGGAGGAAACTTCCTACTTGTAGTAATTAGGTATGAAGAACCTGGGAAGATATTCCTTATGAGGAAAGGCTGCAGGAACTGGGGCTGTTTACTCTGGAGAAGAAGACACTGAGGGGGATTCTCATTAATATTTACAAATATTTAAATGGTGGATGTCAGGAGGTTGAGACATCCCTTTTTTCGATGGTATCTAGCAACAGGGCAAGGAGTAATGGGATGAAACTGGAACACAAAAAGTTCCCTATAAATATAAGTAAAAATATTTTATTGCAAGGGTGACGGAGCCCTGGCACAGGCTACCCAGGGAGTCTCCTTCCTTGGAGGTCTTCAAGACCTGTCTGGACATGTTGCTGTGCCACCTGATCTAGGTGGACCTACTTCTGCAGGGGGTGGACTAGATGATCTCTAAAGGTCCATTCCAACCCCTACCATTCTGTGATTCTGGACGATGCCTATACTTTGACAGTTGCCTATATTTAACTCTCTTAGCCCATAAATATAGATGAATGCAACTGAACAGTCAGCTTCACACTACAGACAGCTAAAATGAGGTTACCTATTTTGTAATTAAAAATAAAAAAAAATGTAAACAAAATTACTTTAATTTAGAGAATCATTAAAGGTTACCTTTGTGAAATCCATGTATCTGTATCGCTTTTGTTGATCTATTAGTCTAATAAACTTTTAGAGATAATATGAAGAGGACTTGATTACTATTAAAAGACAAGTGCCAGGAGAAGGCAAGTAATGAACAATATCAAGGCAATAATAAAAAATATGAAGCTAGCATAGCTCTGCAGACCAAATAAATTGCTACTCCTGTGGTTCTCTGATTGCACTTCCCTTTATCTGTTTACTTCTTCCCTAAGAGCATGCATCTGAATAGATAAGGAAAAAAACCCAAATTTTCCTGGAGAAAATTAAACACTATACTCTTAAAAGAAGAAAAGGAGAAAAAAAATTATGTTCATCAAAATTCATGTTTTTCATAGTCTATATTTAGATAATCATATTTTTAGGATCTGATGGAGCTTGACTTTACCATTCTTCAGTTTATAGCAGACAGTATTCTATTCTTTTACAATTATATATATTTCCTTATTAGGGCAAAAGAGGGAAGAATAATTGCATTGATTATACTATTTCAGATTTATAAACCAATTTCTGGGTTTATCAATGAAATACAGGGAAGAAATTATTTGAAGTAGAGGAAAGATTAGCTTTATTTTATTGTCTTGTCCCTGGAGTATCTTCATTTTCTAACATTGTGAGAGTTAAGCTGGCTGTTAAGTCCTCTTCGGGGTGAACACAAGGTTTTCAAAGTTTAAGCAGGAAAATCTCTGTGAATCTCAGTTGTTTAAGAAAACAAAAGCAACTTCTGTTTCCATATGAGAGGAGGAATGGTAATTTTTATACTCCTGCAGGGTTCCTTTTATTACATTGCATAATTATCTTGAAAATAAGTTGTGATTAGATAAATGTACACACCAAGAATTCACAGTGTACTTTCAAGAATGGCATATTTGGAAAATAGCAACCTTTTATTTCACGTTTTCTACAATGCTTACAGTAATTTTGTTAACGCTTTAAAAATTGTTGCATCAGTAGGGGGTTATGATCCCACAGCATCAAATTAGCATAAGCACAACACTGTTACATACAGCTGAGGATAGACAGGATTTGTTAGGAATTTATGTCAGCAAGAAATAATTGTTTTGTCCTAGAGGGGAATGAATTCTAAAAGATTCCTTCCATGTTATTAGGAAAATTGAGGCTACTATGGCACTTTTACCTGAATGTTTATGTCTCAGACATTGATAGAGATGGTTTTAAAAGTCTGGGGTATAAAATAATCATTGTTTTTTTACAACACATTTTGGATTGAATGCTGAAAAAAAACCCAAAACAATTAAAGCCAAGTAAAGCCATGCATGTGGACTTTATACATAGTGATATTCTTTATTCTAAGCGATCTCTATCTTTTTAAAGTTTTGTGATTTTTTTTTAATATTAGCATATATGCATTGTGTAACTGTTCAAAATATCTTTATCACCAGTTTCTTCCACTAATAGACTCTCAATAGGAATTGGGAAAAAAAATTAAGAGCCCAGTTGCTAGGCTGGTATATATGTTTCTTCAAAAGTAATGGAGATTATATTTTCCATGGAACCTAGCCATGTAAGGAGCTGGGAGAGCATTTCTGGTGCTTGATCAGAGTATCGAAAACAAATGTAATGGGAAATGCATATCCATTAGAACAACAAGAGAAGATACGTTCTAGAGGTCATTGAAAATATTTCACAGAGAATTAAAATCCAAGTGTATGGAAAACATTATGTTTTAAGATAAGATTTCAGTTTTTTAATTTAGAGACTTTCCTTTAAAAATACATTCAGCATTTTCACAACAGATCAATATTAATTTGAGTTCACTTAGCTAACTCTTGGATTATTAACTAACTCTTGTATAATTGTATTTGGTCATCTATATTTGATTGAATATTTCTACACTACAAAGTCATTTGCCTATTAAAATAACATTGACTTCTAAGGAACATATGGAATTTTTTTTTCTTGTATGGGGAAATTTGTCAGTTCTTCATTCTGTCTTGAAACAAAACCAAATTTCAATATGTCATAAGATGAAGAAAGAACTGAAAAGGATAAATGAGTCTCATTTTTCCAGGCTCATTAATGACAGATATTAGCAATTTGAAAATGCTTTTTCATAAAGATAACTTGAAAGCTAAGGATATCCTTATGCAAAATGCCATGATTTAGAAATACAAAATAATGAAAAACACAAGAATGTTAAAAACGTTTAAAGAAAAATAGTACTTTATATTGAATTGCCACAAATTTAAACCAGAGACATTTAAAAACCTTTTATAAATACTGAACTTGTGGAACCAGTGAACTCTATGTCATCTGAATCAAGGATCTTCATGTAATTCATTCAGTGAATGTAGAATTTAAAAGAAACTATTGCTATTAGCTGTCATCCACAATTATCTCACACTCAAGAAAAATGAAATAAGTTCATTTTATTTTAGTTATGCTAACATTTGCTTTGAGTAGTAGCAATGCAAAATAAATATTGGAAAAATGCAAACAATTATTTCAAGTCATCAGACAATTACTTAATTTAGCGAGTTTTTTGTTTTGGAGTGGAGTGGCATTTTGAATTTTTTACCATCTACTCATCCAACACACGCTGTCTGAGCTTTTTGATGAGATTGTAGTTGGAGATTATGTCAAAAGCCCTGCTGAAGTCAAGGACTTCCACTGTTTTCCCCTCACCTAACCAGCCAGTTATACTCTCATAGAAGGCTATCAGGTTGGTCAAGCAGGACTTCCCCTTGGTGAATCTGTGTTGAGTCCTCCTGATAACCATCTTTTCCTTCATGTGTTTGAGATGGCATCCAGGATTAATTGTTCCATCACTTTTCCAGGTATGGAGTTAAGGCTGACCAATCTGTAGTTTCCCTGATTGTTCTTCTTGCCTTTTTTGAAGACTGGTGTGACACTGCCCTTCCTCCAGTCCTCAGGCATCTTGCCTGTCCTCCATGATTGTTGAAAAATTATGGACAGTAGCTTAACAATAATATCAGCAACTTCCTCAGCACTTGTAGGTGCATTTCATCATGTCAAATAAATTTATGGATGTTAAGCTTGCCCAAAAGGTCTCTAACCTCCTCCTCTTCAACCAAGGCAAAGCCTTCTGTTTTCCAGACTGTCCTAAAATTCTCTTTGTTCATCAGTGCGTTCACCTTCTCTCTAATCTTCCTTTTGCTGCTGATGTATTTGAAAAAGCCCATCTTGTTTTCCTTTATTTCCTTTCCCATCTTTAGTTAAAAAACAGCTTTAGCCTTCCTGGTTTTGTCCCTACATGCTCTGGCAATGTTCCTATACTCTCCCCAAGTAATCTGCCCTTTTTCCACTTTACATAGATTTCTTTCTTCTCCTTGAGTAGCTCCAGTAGTTCTTTGTTCATCCACATAGGCCTCTTGCCATCTTTTCCTGGCTTTCCACTTGTGGGGAGACACCGATCTTAGGCTTGGGGGAAGTGGTGCTTGAAAATTGACCAATATTCTTGGGCACTCCTACTATCTAGAATACTGTCCCATGAGATTCTTCCAAACAGACCTTTGAAGAGGCCAAACTCAGCTTGACTGAAGTCCAGGGACACAAGCCTGCTTGGTTTTCTGCTTCTTCCACACAGGATCTTGAACTCTACCATCTCATGGTCACTGCAGTCAAGGTTGCCTCCAACCTTCGCATCCCCAACCAGATCTTTATTATATGTTAGCACAAGGTCCAGTAGCACACCCCTCCTTGTTGGTTCCTCAGTCACCTGTGAGAGGATGTTGTCATCAACAATCTGTAGGAACCTTCTGGGCTGTGTGTGCTTCGCTGCGTGGCTTTCCCAGCAAATATCAGGATGGTTGAAGTCCTCCATGAGGACCAGGGATTGTGATTGTGAGGCAACTCTTAGCTGTTTGTAGAAGGGCTTATCCACTTCCTCCTCCTGGTCAGGTGGCCTGTAGCAAACTCCCACAATAGTATCACGCACACGACCCTGACCCTTAATTCTAACCCATAAGCAATCAACCAGCCAATCATTCCTGCCCAGGCAGAGCTCAACACATTCTAATTCCTCTCTCACATAGAGAGCAACTCCACCTCCTCATCTAATTGGCCTGTCTTTCCTAAATAGCATGTAGCTATTCATGCCTGTGACCTAGTCATGTGAGCTGTCCCACCGTTTCTCATTAACACAAGGATATCATGGCCCTGTATCTGCACTCATATCTCCAATTCGTCTTGCTTATTCTCCAGGATGCATGCATTGCTATACAGTCAAGACAGGGGCTTGCTCTAGCAGATAGGTTTCCCTGGATGGGTGCAAGAGGATCCTTCCTCATTTGACACCCCCTCAGGATGGTCATCCTGCTTTTCACCTTGGTGTGGGGCTGAGAGGCACTCATCATTACATTTCCTGCTCTGACCCATTTCGCTGTTGGATGGGATGTCACATATTTTTGCCATTTCACCTCCCACCCCCTCATCCTTCAGTTTAAAAATCTCTTAACCAAGTGGGATAGCCTATTCTCAAGATTCCAGTGCCCTTGTGAGACAGATATATTCCATTCTGCCCTTCCAAATTGAAGTCATTAAAGAGGTCCAGTTGTTATAAAAACTGAAACCTCCCCATCAGCATCAACGACATTATTCATACCTGTCCAAATACAAAGATTCATATACACTCCACTAAAAATTTTGGTGAGGAACAGCCTGTCCTTATTAACTGATATGGGTAGACCTCCTGACCTTCTTGCCTAACTTCTTTGTTGTGTCCTCTATCTGGTCCTCCTTCTCCTTTAATTGGTAAGCCACACTCAGTGATGCTCCTTTGCAGCTAACTTGATTGCAGGTATAATTGTATGTACTTTGTATGTAATCGTGTATGTTTTGCATCCAATGCATTTCTACCTGATATGTCCAATATTTTTTTTTTTTTTAAAAGCAGCACAACTTAATTTTGGTGATTACAACTTATAAGGGTCTTGCATATCCCCAATTAAAGATGGCTGTATAAAACTTTCATAGCTTTATTGCTTATACAAATAGTGAATTTATACTAAGAATGTGATTTTCCTTCTGATTCTTAATGACTTCTTGTATATAGCAGGAGAAGCTTCTTTGCAGGTTTTTTTTTTTGTTTGTTTGTTTGTTTTTAAATGCAAGAAATGGCTCCCCTTTTTGTGGTGTTTATGTCTCAGAAATTGATGTAGGATAATAATTCATTTAATGTTTTAAGCATCTAAAACTCTCAGCACAGAATGCATTGTACTTGACATTACAGTTCTCTTTTGTAACCGTTTTGGAAAATGTTATTAATTTAATCATCAAGAAGGAAAAAATCAAATGATGTGATCCTAATTAACAGTTCTTGCAATGTAAAACAAAGACAGGTAAAGACAAACATGGAGTCAAGGAAATGAACCAACAGTTTCCAAATAGTTGTATAGTTGAAAAAAACATTATCTTTATTAAAAGGTAGCTTATAGAAAGATGAAGAAGATGTGAAGATGATCTATGATTAAGTTACACAATATAAAAGAAAAAACTATTGACTTTTGTCCATATTTTGTTAGTTGTCGGAATAGGTCTTGGGAAAGTCACCTCATGTGTACATTAGGTTCTCTGCTATTACAGGACTTAATATTAAGTGGCATTAGCTTACTACTTTAATTCTTTCCAAATTTCTAGAGAGTTCTTAGATGCAAGAGATAGAGAAGTTAAAAGTTATGCATATTTAAAGTTGTTCTGTGGCAAGAAAGAGGAAGGAATTTTTTGAAGAGATTTTGTAATTAGAAGGTATAAAATTCTAGTTTAAAATAGAAAATGCCAAACAGATGTAAATGTTACGTAGTTATACAGAACTGGCATTAAGAAATAACATGACATTGTCTCCAAAACAAGTTCAATTTCAATTAAAATTACAGAATCCCTAGACATATGTATGTCTTGTGGAAGTTGAATCAGAAGCTATCAAAAAATGTTGCAAATTAGTCGTTTTCCAGAATCATCTCAAAGTATAGTCAAATGAACAGAAATGAAACTAAATGCATATTTTGACTTCAGCTGTGGCTGGAGAAATGGCTAAAGAAATATTTGCAGCACTTCAGAGAACCCACATAATGATATACTTTTAAAATGTGCAACATATATTCCGGAATACCTAGATGCACAATCTGATTTATGTTGGCAAAAATATATGGCAAATTGTTGCTTTAGATCAATAAGTTTATTTGATTATTAATCCTTAGTTAAATATTATGGTGAATACATGTTTGAAGGTAATAATAGGTCTACATATGATACTTGAAATCTTAGCTTCAGAAATGTTGTTTGACTATTAATATGGCATTTAGATCTGTGATAATTGCTATGGACTGAATATAGTATATTTATACTCAGACATGTAATTAGCTTTATTTAAATAATTCCTAACAAACTTTCACTTTTTAAATAAAAAAATTCTCTAACAAAAAATGTTATCTGTAGCAGTAGTCTGCTGATATTTTACCCTTTTTAATGGGTTATTTGGGCTAGGATTTGGGAAAATGAAAACTTTGCAAATAAACTTTTGATATATCTAAACTTCCCTGGTTTAAAATATTTTAAGCATTAAACGGATTGCTTCTATAAGAGATAGTATCTTAGCATATTTTAATGATAAGATGATTAAATGTATGTTTATAAAAAATAGACTTCTGATCCTTGAATGGTTTGAGTATTCATGCTAACATTCAAAAAGGTCTTATGGTCTCATTTGCAGGTGAAATCTCACTGAATTCTTGAGGTCTTTGATGGGACTCACTGAAAACAAGAAGGATGAGAAAAGCTGCTGAAAAGTCATCTGAGAGATAGAAGACTGATGCTGTGCAGCAGGATGTAAGATTGTTTATTTAGACATCTTCAGGAGTAAACATGGTGAATAACAGGTTTACAAATTTTGCCTAATGTGAAAAGTCACATTTATTAAAATAATAAGATTCCATGACAAAAATAATTGTAATGTTAAATTTACAACTGAACTTATTTTTAAAAAAATCATTTTTCAAAATATATACTAAAAATTAAAAACCTTATAGTATTTTCCACAATTTAAAAGAGTTAGGGAAAATGGAAAGACAAATAGTATTTTTAACAGAAACATGAAAAACTGCTTCCAAATTAGCCACACTGATTAGGGGATGCTTGTGAGAAATCATCTTTTTATAGTACTTAATATATTTTATACATATATAAGGATAAATGTTTTAGTTGGTTTTGAGAGCTCCAGCAAAACACTACAGGAGCATAACACAGTTTCCAATACTTTTGTCATGAAATGGAGTACCACTAATACTCTTCACACTAAAAAGCCTACTATAAGGAATAATCTGGAAGAAAATATCATTGCCTGTGATGTTGAGAAAGCCTTTTTTTCCCTGCAGTAGAGTGCCATGTTCAGAATCTAAGTGTCAAGTACCATTTTTCATTTTAATGTTTATGTATATATTCCACTAAGTTAAGAAGTAAACATTCAAAATTAATTGCATTGTTTATGTTCTAACAAATATACTATGGTGTTGGAATAATTTCTTGCTGAAAAGTGTCATGCTGTTCACAGGAAGCTGTCATTTCAGTAAACCATGATGATACCATGAAACTTCATATTTATTTTTCTAAATCATGTTAAGTGCAAAAACATGTATAAAGTTAAATGTATTTAAATAATCATCATCATGAGTCTTATAATCATAGAATCATAGAATGGTAGGGTTGGAAGTGACCTCTAGAGATCATCAAGTTCAATATCCTCGCAGAAGCAGGTTCACCTAGGTCAGGTCACACAGGAACATGTCCAGTAGGGTTTTGAAGACCTCCAAGGAAGGAGACTCCATAATCTCCCTGGGCAGTCTGTTCCAGTGCTCCGTCACCCTCACAGTAAAATAGCTTTTTCTTATATTTAAATTGAACCTTTTGTGTTACAGCTTTATCCCATTACCCCTTGTCCTCTTTCTAGCTACAATAGAAAAAAGGGATGTCCCAACCTCCTGACACCCACTCTTTTGATATTTGTAAATGTTAATAAGGTCTCCTCTCAGTCTCCTCTTCCCTAGACTAAATGGCCCCAGTTCCTGCAGCTTTTCCTCATATGAAAGATTTTCCAGTCCCCTGATCATCTTGGTGGTCCTGTGCTGGACTCTCGCTAGAAGTTCTCTGTCCCTCTTGAGCTGAGGAGCCCAGAACTGGACACAGTACTCTAGATGAGGCCTCACCAGGGCAGAGTAGAGGGAGAGAAGAACCTCCCTTGACCTGCTGGCCACATTCTTCTTGATGCATTCCAAGATGCCATTGGCCTTCTTGGCCACAAGGGCACATTGCTGGCTCATGTTTAGCTTATTATCGATCAAGACTCCCAGGTCTCTCACTACAGAGCTGCTCTTCAGCAGTTTGACCCCCAGCCTGTACTGGTGCATGGGGTTGTTCCTTCAAAGATGCAGTACTCTGCACTTGCCCTTGTTG
This sequence comes from Urocolius indicus, assembly GCA_013401255.1. NCBI lineage: Eukaryota > Metazoa > Chordata > Aves > Coliiformes > Coliidae > Urocolius > Urocolius indicus. The sequence goes on along the minus strand of WBNH01007999.1, from coordinate 62,946 downwards.
AACCTCATGAGGTTCCTCTCTGCCCAGCTCTCAAGCTGGTCAAGATCCTGCTGAATGGCAGCACAGCCTTCTGGGGAATCAGCCAATCCTCCCAGTTTGGTGTCATCAGGGAACTGGCTGAGGGAACACTCTGTCCCCTCATCCAAGTCATTGATGAAGATGTTGAACAAGACTGGCCCTAGAACCGATCCCTGAGGAACTCCACTGGCCACAGGATAGTGGATCATAGAATCACAGAATCATAGAATGATTTGGATTGGAAGCGACTTTCAAAGGCCATGCAGTTGCCCCTGTCATAGCAGAGACATCTTTCATTACATCACATTGCTGAAATCGCTGTCCAAGCTGACCTTAACACTTTCATTGATGGGGCATCCATAACTTCTCTGGGCAACCTGTCCTAGTGTTTCACCACTCTCATCACAAAAAAGCCACCATTTTTATATCAAACCTAAATCTACTCTCAGTTTAAAACTGCTGCCCCTTGACCTGTAACTACCGGTCCTGATAAGAAGCCTCTCTTCATTTTTTATAAAAGCCATCTTATACATTGAAAGACCACCGTAAGTTCTCCCCATAATCTTCTCTTTTTCCAGACTACACCCCCAACTCTCTTAGAGTTTCGTCAAAGGAGACATGTTCCAGCCCTCTGGTCATTTCTGTAGCCCATTTCTGTACTCACTTCAACAGTTGGATCTTTATTCTACTGGGGACTCCAGAGATGGATGCAGTACTCTAGGCGGAGTCCCAAGAGAACGTACAGGAAGAGTATCACTTTCCTCATCCTGCAGGCCATGCTTATTTTTGTGCAACTCACAGCTGGCTTTCTGGACTACAAATGCACATTGTCAGTCTATACCAAAGTTTTCATCTAGCAGTATCCTCAAGTTCTTCTCCACAAGGCTGTTCCTAATCCACTCATCCCTTAGTTTATATTGATACTGGGGATTGCCCTGACCCAGCTGCAGGACTTTCAGCTCACTCCTCAGGTCTTTCAAGCTACTTTTGGATGATACCCCTTGCCTTAAGCACATTAACTGCACCATTCAATGTTCTCTCTGAGCTTGCTGAGATTGCACTCAGTACCACAATATCATTGATTATGATATTAAATACTGTTTGTCACAGTATGAACCCCTGAGAGACAGCACTCACTACAGGTTTCCACTTGGACATTGAGCCATTGGCTGTAAATTTTGGATCTAGACATCCAGACAGTTCCTTATCCATCTAAAATCCATCAAGCAAACCCCTATCTCCACAACTTACATGTAAGAATGTTGTGGGGAATTGTATTACAGCCTTAACACAGGGCTGTTGTTCAGGCTGAAGCAGTGCACAATGTGCATCAATCTCCTCCTGATCAAGTTCCTAGATATTTTGCTTCCTGCTGACTTCCTCTTGCTCTTTAATGTAGGCAGTCCTTGATGCCTTCAATGAATTTATGTTATTTCAATGCAATGTTCTTTGTAGAGTATGATGTAGATCTTTCCTTATTAATAAGAATTAAGAAAAGAATTTTTATAAGTAAACTCTCAGTAACTACTCCTTATTTAAACCTTTCATGAAGAATACACTCTTTTTATTACAGAAATGCAAAGTAGGTTGATACAACCTTGAAATTAAGACTCCAGCTGACTCCAGCAGGTCTGGAATCTGAGTTGCAATAATATTTTTCATTCCAAGAAGCCTTCATTCCTGGGAGCCCTGGGCAACGTCACACTTCTTTTAGTGCCTCTCCCACTATTTAACCCTGTCTTGTGTTTACCGGAAAGTAGCCTTGATGGCTGTAGAACTGAGCATGTCTATATGGAACAAAGAAGAAGGTCTAAGCTGAGACCCCAGAGAGCTGATTTAACCATCACTTTCAACTAGCTTCGAAAAAGCTGTTGATCAAAAAAAAAAAAAAAAAATCAATGAAGAAAAAAAAAGCATGAAACTGTCTATTAAATATATTTTATATTTTTTGAAAGATTTAATTCCACATTTCTTAGATGATGACATCCAATTTTTATCAGTCTAAGCCCTCAAGACTCCTTTTTTGTGAATAAGTTGAATTTTAATATCTCCCAAAGGGAGATATTGTAGAATTGTCACACCATGTTTGATCACTACCATCTAGATTTGAGATGCACCTGCTGCTTTAAAGAAAGATGAATCCTACCCCTTCCACTGTACACTATCATGTATAATTATTATCAGATCTGTTTGCATAAGAGGCATTCTCTATAGTAACATGGAGAATTTACAGTTAGATTCTGGTTTATATGAGTTATTTTTCACTAAGGTTCAAGCATTGCAAATAGTCATGAAGCTTTTAGTTTTCAAAAGTCCTTTTTTCTTTCTTCAATGTCCATTTTTGGTTGGAAATGTTAAAATTTAGTAGACTGTACAGGGAAATACATACATATCTAGGTCAGAAAATAGAAGTGCTTTTTCATTTGTGAAAACAAAAGCAAATGTGGCAGTTTATTTCTCTTTATTCTCCTTTCATGTTCTCTAGCTTTGAATCACAGGAAAGGAGTGCTCCTTTTTGGTTTTTTGGAGTTTTTTCTTTTTTTCTTTTTTTGTTTTACACAAGATTCGTATTATCCCATAAAAAATTTTTCTTGCAAGGCATAACAGGACTGACAGTCTTAGGAAGCCCATAGGGTGATTCTTTAATATTTTTCCAGTTATATAGATACACAATAATTAGACTTGAAAATGTGAAGGAACATATTAACAAGAGCATGATTTTCTTATTTGTGACTCAAACGCAACCGGGAGTGGAGACACATCTCTCATGTGACTGTTGCCTATCCCTACACTCACCTACATATTCATGAATAGTTTGCACCAGTAAAGTAAAAAGCATTTTTTCATAAGAAATACAGCAAATTCACATTAAGAAAATGAGAAGGTGACAGTCCCTTCACCATAATAATAAACTCTTGAGGGTAAGATTTGAGTTGTTTTTAGAAGTCTGGCTTGCTTAAATATAATCAGTAATTGAAATGTTGAAAAATCATAAACGTAAGTAATTTAGGCATAACAACTTAAAAAAAAATCTCTACAGAATTCTGTATGGTGATGACAGAGCTCTGAGACCATCTGTTCTACAGAACTCTCGAAAGGGAAAAAACTTCTATGCAAAGCATAACCAAAGATTGACTTTATCTGGGATTTTGTGCTAAACAACGTGGAACATTGTGCCCCAGTTGCCTTAATTATGCTTCAGTATCTGAACACTAACTTCACTGCAGAGCTCCTGCAGTGTTTTGTAACTTTTTTCCTTAGAAGTTTAGCAGCTCCAAAGGATCCTGGTTTTAACTCCACTATGCTGTTAATGGCTGCCCTGGCTCTTACTGGCACCAGTGACAGGTCAAGTAACTGGTGTTAGAGACCCAATGCAGCTGACATTTGCAATTGGAGTCTTTCTCAAGTGAGCTTGCATTACTAAGGACTGCTTTACACTATTGTCACACCAGTCAAGTGAAAGCAAAAAATAAATATCACGTTTTGTCTGTAATGTTCCTTAATTCTGTGAAGTTTGAATTTGGAGCTGTTTTTATATGGGTGGAGTTTATGTTGTAGAGAGCTAGCATTCCTGATTGTGTAAACTCCTTTTTCTGTCATTTTCATGTGTCACATTTATGAAGACTTCAGTAAAGAAATAAATGAGCAAAGAGGAGACATATCATGTGGTTAGGACAGAAAAGTTACCATGTAGACAATCCAGGTGTCACTGAGCCTTAAATATGCACTTCTTTGCCTGTCAATTAGGTAAGATACACATCTGAGAGAACTTTTGGGAAGACAGAAATTTTTATTTCTTCAGCTTCTCGTAACATGTTTTTGAATTTCAAACCAAGAAGATTTCTTGTTATTTGAATTTTTTGAAAAAAATGGCCCGAGTAATTCCAGACTTTTATGAGATGGATATAATTGTTTCACTAGGATTATAGGAATTTTAAGAACCATTTAGCAGCAGCCAACTAATGCTTTAAGGTCAAGCTAATTTCAATCCCCATTCTAACAAATTATTTTGAAGGCATTTCGTCAGTGTCACAAGTTGAATATACAGCATGAGGAATAAGTGAGACTTGGGAGAAGTGAAATTCTGTGTCAGGCTCCTGGCAGATGACCCTCCAGGCTCTGGAGAGCTGTCAAAGAGCTTGGCACATTTCTCTTAACCAGCACACATCATCAGAAATGGAAGAAAAGGCAAAGAAGCTGACAGACTTTATCTCTTTAGCAAAGTCCTAATTGTCTGGATATCCTTTTTTAATATGTTACTGAAAACTAAAGGATTATGAAATATAAAATAGTTTTTAATCACTCTTTGTAAATCTTTGAGAGTATTTTCTCTAATATTTTTAACTGTTACAAGATATATCATTTTTAATGCAAAAAAAACCTGCAGTAGCATTTAAAAAGTGTGAATATTGACCACTGGAAAGTGTAGTAAAACAAATAGGTCACTTATTTTACATGTTAGTAAACAAAGCAATAGTTCTGCCATAAGTTCATTGTCTGATGAGCCATAACTTCAGAGGTTCAAAATGTCTGACAAGTTAAGATTATAGAAGTAGCATTAAAGCAATTAGAATATTATAAAGGGGTTTGAGCATTACAAACAATGGTCTTATAACAACAATTGGTTACTTATATCCTTTTCTGTCAAGTACTCACCTTTAGTGAAAGCTTTGCATGCAATTTAATTTGTCTTATATTTATGCATAACTAGATTAGCAGTTCCTGGCAATCATTTGTTTTGGTTTTCTGCTTTCAGCCGTGTCTTTTTTTTTTTTTTTTTACCACCTGCTGTATTTGCCTTCTGCTCAGAATATGCTGTTGACAGTTACTAATAATGCAGATTAAATTTACTTACTATGACAGGAAAAACACTGAGTAAAATCAAAACAGTAGAATCCCGTATTCTTTTTCTCTGTTTAAGTAGTGGCTTAAAAGGCTAAAACAGATTAGTAAGATCATGAATTGATTAACAAAGCAGGTGTCTCATTGAACTTAAATACAGATAGTGTGAGAAGTTCACTGCAATGATATAATATTGCAAGATTTTTAATAGGTATAGCATAGAATCATAGAACGGTAGGGGTTGGAAGGGACCTCTAGAGATCATTTCGTCCAACCCCCCTGCAGAAGAAGGACTACCTAGAACAGGTCACACAGGAACGTGTCCAGGTGGGTTTTGAAGACCTTCAGAGAAGAGGAGTTGTATATATATGAAGTATAAAATACATCTGCAGGTCACTTTTGGAGTTTTGGAGTTTGTATTTGCTACTAATCAAAGTATAAACATTTTTAAGGAAAGAAAATTCTCTTGATTCAGGTGCCTTATTAGAATGAATTCCTATTTTTACTCTTTATTTCCCATTTTGAAAATCCCTGTCATTACTTCTTGCTCATGATTTAAAACAAGATAAAACTATTTAAAGNTCAAGTACTCACCTTTAGTGAAAGCTTTGCATGCAATTTAATTTGTCTTATATTTATGCATAACTAGATTAGCAGTTCCTGGCAATCATTTGTTTTGGTTTTCTGCTTTCAGCCGTGTCTTTTTTTTTTTTTTTTTACCACCTGCTGTATTTGCCTTCTGCTCAGAATATGCTGTTGACAGTTACTAATAATGCAGATTAAATTTACTTACTATGACAGGAAAAACACTGAGTAAAATCAAAACAGTAGAATCCCGTATTCTTTTTCTCTGTTTAAGTAGTGGCTTAAAAGGCTAAAACAGATTAGTAAGATCATGAATTGATTAACAAAGCAGGTGTCTCATTGAACTTAAATACAGACAGTGTGAGAAGTTCACTGCAATGATATAATATTGCAAGATTTTTAATAGGTATAGCATAGAATCATAGAACGGTAGGGGTTGGAAGGGACCTCTAGAGATCATTTCGTCCAACCCCCCTGCAGAAGAAGGACTACCTAGAACAGGTCACACAGGAACGTGTCCAGGTGGGTTTTGAAGACCTTCAGAGAAGAGGAGTTGTATATATATGAAGTATAAAATACATCTGCAGGTCACTTTTGGAGTTTTGGAGTTTGTATTTGCTACTAATCAAAGTATAAACATTTTTAAGGAAAGAAAATTCTCTTGATTCAGGTGCCTTATTAGAATGAATTCCTATTTTTACTCTTTATTTCCCATTTTGAAAATCCCTGTCATTACTTCTTGCTCATGATTTAAAACAAGATAAAACTATTTAAAGTACAGTGATGAAGCACATACAGAAGCTATGTTTGTTATGAATCTAAGACATGGTTAGATGGTGGCAGAAGTGATGAGTATATATGTACTGCTCTCTGAACCAATGTATCATTGACCTACAGTATCCTCCGTACAGCAGCTAAATAAACTTCATGTCTGAGTAGCAGCAGTCTATGCCTTTTCCATGTATTTAACTTGAAAGATGCATGAGTTACAGTGATCATACACAAAAAAAAAACCTGTAGTGCTTCATTCTGCATTATAATAGGATCATTCCATAATTGTTATTGTCAATGGGAAAAGATTTGGGGTTTATTCAACTAAATCTAGGTCAAGATAAAATAAGCATATTAGACATAATTTAGCCCGTAGATACAAATATAAGGGCCTTTTTACATGGAAACAAGAACAATTTACAGTATCAGAAAAGAAGACAAGACAGCCTTCAAAAAGATTAATTTCTGTACAGACATAAATGGTATCATACAGAATATATATATATCAGTGATTATATTAGTGTATATATTAGTGACTATACAGAATTCTAAATTAGCAGCAAAGTCACTATCTAGTGTATTTTTAAGAAAGAAAAGTTCATATGAATATAAAATTTAAGTTTTGTTAAAGATGTTATTTTTCTTTCCATCTGGGGCCTCTTTTTTATTAGACCTACAGACTGTGATGCATATTATTCTGATGCAACTAGAGAGAGAGGATTTTTTTCACAGTGTCTACATTAAACACCTGATTTGGGAGCCTCAGTTAATTGCCTAGGCTCATAATACATCCAAAGAATAAAAGTAAGTATCTCCAAATGGCATGCAGAGCACCTCAATTAAGAGGCATCTACTTCCGTTTATTATATGGAGAACTGACAGTTTTAGTTTTATGGATCATTTTTCTTTACCTGTGCAGAGAGACTGTGAATCTTACTTTGAATGACTGGAATTTTTTAAGAAGCAGTTATAGTAGTTTTGCCTGGGCAAAGATTTTGGTTGCGGGGTAATTACAGGAGTGGCTTCTTTAAACAAAAAGACGCCAGAAGTTTCCCCTGTAGCTGATAGGGCTAATACCAGTCAATTCTAAGATGGACCCACAGCTAACCAAGGCCTGGTCAATTAGTGACTGAGGTAATGCCTCCATGAATAATGTATTTCAGAAAGGGAAGAAGTTGCTGTGCAGATGTTAAAATGCAGCAGCAGGGAGTGAGAATGTGAAAACATCTCTGCAGACACCAAAACACTGAGGTCAGTGAAGGAGTTGGAGGGTTCTTAGGACTTGAAAGAAAAACTCCCTTGTGACCTGTGGGGAAGACAATGGTGAGGCAGCTGTACCTCTGCAGTCCATGGAGGAGCATGGGGAAGCAGAGATCCACTTGCAGCCGATGGAGAGCCCCACACCAGAGCGGGTGGATGCCTGAAGGAGGCTGTGACTCTGTGAGAAGTCCACACCGGAGCAAGTTCCTGGTAGGGCTTGAGAGCCTGTGGGGAGAGAGAAGCTCACACCAGAGCAGGTTTGCTGTCAGGACTTGTGATCCTGTGAGGGACTCCGACTGGAACAGTTGGGTACCTGAAGGACTGTTCTCCCAGTGGATGACCCATGTTGAGGCAGGATGTGAGGAGCTGCCTCTATGGGAGGCCCGATGCTGGAGCAGTTTGTAAAGAACTGTGGCCCATGGGAAGAGACTCCACATTGTAGCAGTGGGAAGTGTGAGGAAGCCTCCCCAGAGAAGCAGCAGCCAAGTCCATCTGTAATGAACTGACTGTAACTCCCATCCTCTATGCCACTGGAATGGAGGAAGGAGAGTCCTGGGAAGGGAGAGGGGTGGAGGGAGGTGTTTTAAGATTTGGTTTTATTTCTCATTAATAAATCAAACCCTTTTTGCTCCCCAAGTTGAGTTTGTTTTGCCCATGATGCTGATTGCTGAGTGATCTCCCTGTCCTTATTTCTATACACAAACTTCTTGTTATATTTTTAATTTTCTCTTTCCAGTTTAGGAGAGGGAGTGATATTACAAGTTGGCAGACACTTGGAACCTAGCCAGGGCTAAAACCACCACAGCAGGCTTCGACAGAACTAGTTGTCACCTACTGCAAAAAAAAGTCCAGATTTTTCTCCAGCTGTCATGAATATGGGGACCTCAGCCAACACCAACAAGCTCGTTTGTGTAGCATTGCTGAATTGTAGTATTGCCCATTGGCGTAGCAATGATGTAGCACTGCTGAAAGGACAATAAAGCCATCCAGACTTTCGTATCAGCAAAATGGAGGTTTTGTTGTTTTTAACAGGACAATGGAACAGCACTTGAAGGCATTATGAGTACGGAACATGGCATAGCGGTGGGGCGAAGGAAGCCAGATGCAGTGAGGGATTGCAGCAGAGTCTAGTCTAAGGAAAGAAAAGAGGTAAAAACAATTAAGTGTTTTGTTCACTGTCAAGGAGCCTCAGAATTTCTGAAGCAGTACTAGGAGTATTTACTGCAGTGGGTTGCAGTAACTGAGTGGATTTTGGATCTCAGAAGCTGGCATACAACAGATGAAAAACAAGTACTGGGAAAGATTATTCACAACACAACTCTGAAAATAAACCTCCAGCAATCAAAACAATGGTGTTATGCAGTAGTGGGCATTAAAAAGTTGTAATATTCTACTTTAAAAGAAATGGCAAAATGATGATTTTTGCATTTGGAACAATGTGGTAATACAATAAGACCAAGTGACTGTGGTCTGACATATAATTCTAGTTTTGAAATTCATAATTATATAGCTTCAACAGTTTTGTGAGTATCTGAAGTAGATATGTGTACTCACTCTGAGGCAGCTATCAGTACTCACTGTGAAGCATTTACAATACGAAGAAAAGGAAGCCATCAAAAGTGATCAATCCATTAAAAAAAAAAAAAAAATTAAGGAATATTAGGGCAATCTGAAAAAAAAAATAAAATGAGACATCAGGAATGCTAAAAGAAATGCTGAATCTGACATATTTAGTGATGATGTATTTCAAAAATATCAGAAAGTCATGGGAGTGACAGAACTATAAGGTAGAAATTGGGAAATGAAGGCATAAAGAAGAAAAACAAATGTACCTTGTAACAGAACAGATCAGTGAATCAGTCTTGAGCAATCCAAAGAGCAAAGAGCAAAATATACAGCATTACTGCATATTTTACTGATTAAAACTCACCTTTTTCTACTAACTGGTTTCAGTATTAACAACAGGTTTTCTTGTAATGATTTGGTACTATGTGACATTTCCAAAGAATTCTGTTTTACATGCAATATATGAAGACCTGTGTTTCATGGGGTCATGTTTTACCACCCTGTCTCAAAGTCTTTTAATACTGTGTGCTTGAAAGCAGTTTTATGAAACTCATTGTTTTAATTTAAAATCAATTCATGGCCATAGAACTAGATAGTCTTTAAAAAGGCATGACATTAATTTGGATTTCTGTATCTCTGAAGTGAGAGAAAAAATGTAACAATTAGACAAAGAATAGACTGGAATGAGTTGTTATTCTAGTGTTATTATTAATATTTTCTATGGAAAGTCCAAACATGACAGAAATCAGAGAAGGAATGTGCAACACAGCTAGCTTTTATCTTTTATTTGTTATGAGAAACAGTCTCTATAAAAAACTCAGAAATATTCAGGCACAATAATAGTATGCTATTAATAAAAAATACAGCAGAAAGATGAAGTAAAAAATCAAGAGACAAAGAAAGGAACACAAAAAAAGAAGAAAGAAAGCAGAGAATGAAGAAAAATAATCAATCGTGTGATATAATTCTTTTTATTTTTCCATATCCATCTGCCTTTGTTCATTCATTGTAATATTTTGAGATATGAAGATTGAGTTCCTCATTCTGAACACTGACTAACATGCTTTAATTGACATAACATCTGATAAATATTTTGCAAAAAATGAGCTATATGCAAGGTATAAATTGTTCTATAATTGGCTTTATAAAATTGCAGTGTTGCAGTTAAAAATTTTCTAGAAAATTCTTGTAATGACTACATCAGTCCATGGATGAGCACGGAAATGTTTCTGTTTCAGACTTATTGATTCATCTTTCATAATTCTATGAACAAGTCACTTGCAGATGGGTTGTTAAAGACTCTGATGTCATCTTTATTTTCCTTAACACCTTTCTTAGTCCCAGTAAAACATATTAGCTAACATCAAACAAAACCATTTATATCTCCTGTGTTAACTGCACTGTTCTGACAGTACTATTCCATTTTTAAAACACCCCAAACAACAACAACCAAGGCAAAGAAGAGCAACCAAAGGAATAAAGTCCCCAATTCCCTTGGAGTAAGACTTTAGCTTTTTAGTTTGCATATCAGGTGCACTATCATCAAGAATCTAACCATTCATCCTTACTCATTAATGAGGCAGATACACTCCCATGTAATTGTTAAGAGAGTCATAAAATCATTGAATAATTTACATTGGAAAGACTTTTCCACTATTAGCCTAGCACTGCCAAGCCCACCACTAAATCATGTCCCTGAGCACCTCATCCACATCTCTTGTAAATATCTGCAGGGATGGTGACTCCACCACATACCTGGGCAGCCTGTGCCAATGTTTAACAACTCTTTCAGGGAAGAAGTTTTCTTAATATCCTGGCACAACTTGAGGCTATTTCCTCTTTCCTGTGTCCTGTTACTTGGGAGAAGAAATCAACAACTAACTTTCCACAATTTCCTTTCTGGTAGTTGTAGACTGATAAGGTCTCCCCTCAGTCTCCTCTCCTACAGGCTAAACAACTTCAGTTCCCTCAGCCACTCTTCATCAGACTTGTGCTCCAGACCCTTTACAAGCTTTGTTGGCCATCTTTGGACATATTCCAGCACCTCAGTGTCTTTTGTGTAGTGAGGGGACAAAATTGAATACAGATTCAAGGAAATATGAAGCTAGAATTACTACTAGCTTTGAATTTCTCCCTAAATAAAAATACATTGAAAATATATGACAGCTTTCAATTTTAACAGAGATATAGATAGGAAAGGGACTATCTAAAGCTGCTCAGAGATCCTGTGATCACTGACATGCCTGAAAAAAAAAAAAAAAAAAACTTCACAAATGTTTACTTTAGCTCAGAACAATAAAGATCTGTGAAACTGACACAATGTCAAATAATGAAGCTATAGACCAAAACATAGCACTTCCTTCCAGGAATTTTTTATTATTTATTTTTTGTAGAATGTCTTAGCATTTTTTTCCTTTTCAAACAGATAATTAATTTTTGTTGGGGAGGATGGGGATCTGTGACTTTACTTTATTATTTGAGCAAATTTCTATTTCTACTATGAATTTATAGTGTCTATTTAACAACAGATTATCAAGTTTTAATTCTTGTAATAGGGTCAACCTTATGCCAAGATGAAACTTCAGAAGAATCTAAATGTCCCTGAAAAGTGCCACCTAAAGTCAAATGTTAATTTTGCAAGCAATTTAATTTTCTCTAAGCCCTAACTTTACATATGAACTCTTATCACACTTCAGGGTATTCAAAATCTGCATTCAGATTTGCTTGTCCTGTCATTTCTTCTCTGGTGTACTTTTGGAAAAGAACAGGTGATCATTTCAAAGTGCTGCAATCTAAGTTTTGCAGTCTGAGTACCCCATTGTCAGTAACAATGACAATGTAAAAGGAAGCTCTTCTCTTTCTTTAGAATCCTTTTGATTATGCTGAAATTGCTAGCGCATAATTTAGCTCTGGTGAATGGTGAAGAGAGAATCTTTTGAAATGAAAGAGAAAATGAGAAAAACTGATTTTCACAGAAGTGCATTAAGAACTTAAGCATACATACCCAGAACCTAATTTTGAAATATATTGAGTGTTTTCTTCTTATGTTGAGCACATCACCTTCTAGTAAAATTCAACTGAGTCTGCAGATTGTAGCAGAAAAAGATAAGTTTGGACAGGTTTTCCTTTAAGAAGGTCTGGCGAATATAAACAGCATAGGGTCATATATAACGTTATGATTCGTTTGATTCCACAGCTCTCTAAAATGCATGATGCTACAAAATCTACACTTTACCAAGATTAAATAAAAATGTGATGTATTAAGAGCTTACCATGAAGAATATTTTCTATTGACAACAGTATCAAAGAAGAATTCAAGTGAAGCATAGGAACTAAAAGCTTTTAACTTTTTACATTTCATGCAGAGTTAAATTCCTGCAAAAATTTGTGCACTACTTTGATGGGCCTTTCTGGGACAGACAACAGATAAATTGCAAAATTCTGGAATCTGTATTTTTAGATATTTTCTGAAAGGTTGACAGTTGAATTGTCTGCACAGGAAAGAGACAGTGATAAGGGATGTTATTTCCTTCTACAATCCTCTGAGTGTTATCTCTGAAATTGCATCTTAGTACAAATACAGCATGAAGTTTTGGGGACCTGTATCCCAAAATTTTTAAAAATGTGTGATTCATTTAATCTACTGATCATAGATTGACTTTTGTTTCCTGTTCTAATTTGTAGGACAACATTCAAAAGTTATTAAGGGGAACAGCCTTTTGTTCCAGGGGTCAAAATTCACTGGCTTTGCTGACACTTTAAAGAGCTTTTGAAACGTTCAGCTGCAGTTGGCAAAGGAGAAAACAAATTATGAGTCCCTGAACTGAATATGAATCACTGCTATGGAATGCTGGAAATGCTACAGAGTATATACCCCAATAGTAAAGTCTTAAAGAGGATTTTGTAATATTATCTGTATTCCTAAACATCAATTTTACTGTACTATCTTGAAATGTTACAAGGTCAAATGACTGTTCTTTACAAACTATGGATTCCAGTAGCCTCTCAGTTACACATGCATTAATCAGGTGTGTAATAACAATGAATTAAATCATTATGATGTGTTGTGATGTATGATCAGAGGACAAATGCCATGATGCACTTACAGTTCTCATGACAGGTGACACTGAACCTTGGAGAATATATATGCATTCCCAAAAAGTCAAAGTCTAAATCCCAGGGACTAAGGTTCATACTGTGGTATGTGCTCTTATGTACAGTACTGGCTTATGAAGCCCTTGACTGCTATGTGTAACACTTGAGTTTACATTGGTGTTCAGAAACATTGAAAATAAAAGGATAATAACTCTATAATAAATGTACAATTACACTGTTATGTTAACACAGGAGATATCTACAGACATTTTTCATAGAAGCAGAAAAATAAGAGAACCTTTGGCAGAACTAGTCTTACTTCAAAGTTTTCATGTGTGAGTGTCACATAGATTTTCATAGATTTTTTTGTGTTTGAATCGAGTCAGGTTTTGACTGATCTGTGGGAAAAAAAAACATACTGCAAATTTCACTCAAGAAAGATAAAAACTCAAAACACAAGTGTTGTACAGGGCATGAGAAATATGATTAAAACTGTTATGGATAGCAAAATCCCTAGTTACTGATGAATGGCATCTTGAAATAGTTTTTAAAAGCATCTAATTTATTGTTATTCGTAAAGTTATAGCAAATTTTGTTATTTGCAGCACAAAACCTATTCTGACAGCTGACCTATTTGTCTTTCTAAAAAGAGGAAAACTATTAGAGCAGAAGTCTTAAAAATGCATATAGAAGTTTATGTTGAAAAAAAAAATTAACATCTTTTCAAGCTATTAAAAACGTTTTTTCAGTAGCTAGAAGCTTCTTTCCAAACGTGTTAAAAGCATATCAAATTTCTCTCATTGTTCTTACTGAGCCTTGAAGTTTTGGAGACTAATAAAAAAGACTAAAGTTTCACTTTGCCAGACTCAGAGACTCCTTGAAGCTTAAGTAATTCCTAGAACAATGAAATTGTCTTGTACATGGCATGACATAATTATTTTTAAGAAAATTTAAAATGATGTCATGAACTGTACTAAGTCTTCGGCCTTCACCAGCTCTTACAGTAATTATCTGTCCCAGTCAAAGGCTTTTGGAGACACACATTAGTTATAAATTACTATAAGCATTCTTGGTGCATTTTTTAATTAGCTGATTTGTAGGACTTAGTGATTAAAATATAGCTTTTTCTTGGCTCCTGTCTGTCTAAAATGACTTTGATAAGAAAAAGGCTTCTTGACAACTGATGAGTTTTTTCAATCACTTTTGTGTAAAATGACTGTCCTTTGATGTCCTTTAATATATAGCCTCAGTTGTGACAGATGAAAACTCAGAAAACCAAAACTTACAAGCAAAAAAACCAGAGCTTTGGGGCTTCACTTCAGGTGTTATATGCAAACTTTTTTGAGTCTGGATTAAATCCACTGTAGGTTCAAGAGGATGAAATCTCTTTTGTTATCATATCAGTGTATGTAAACGTGACTTTACTAAAAATCTGCCTATTTATTACTAATATTATCAGCTAACATTAACTTTTCTGTTAAGAAGGTGTTTATTTATGTTTATTTATGTGGAAACCCAAGTAAATGTGACACTAATAAAAATCTTTCGAGTCTTATTTGTAACGCAAAGCTATCATTAGGATATCTCAAAGAGGTATGCTACAAGCTGAAGATCTTTTATAAGGATACATCAAAGAAACTTCTTGATATATCTGATTCTTAGGTAATAACTATGAAAATCTCACCAAATTCTTGGGTTATTTGGTATGCTTTCACTAGATAATTACTTCATATGGAAACCAAAACTACTCAATAGGTGCTGTGATTCACACTTTCATCTTTATCAAATCAAAACTAAATTCATAAAAGCAAATAACTATATTTTTATTATTTTAACCAGCTCAGTCTCATAAAGGAAGAATGTGTTTGATGTTTGAGATACAATCTTTTCCTGAAGTCTGTGGTTCAATTTTTAAGACACTTGTTGTACTACATAAACAAAGCCTTCTAAATATATTACTGGTAACAAGGATATCTGACTAAGTATACTGCAAACAGGAGGGGTTTGTTACAAACTTTGTAGACAGTTTTGTATGATCTATTTCATATTACTAGTAAATCCAGGCTAATGTAGCAGTCACTAGGAAGAGCTTAAGAAGCATTAGTAATAGAAAACATAAAGTAAATGTAGAGGTTGATTTTCTTTGACTGTTTTTAATTTCATTTCTTTGGGATTTCATTTTCCTGAGACTTTGTAGGAAGCTTAGGAAACTGATAGTTTTTGCCTTATTCTCCTGTGACTGCATGTGATAGCTGTAGCAATTCCTGATACACTCTTCAGAAACACAGAGTCCAATTACAGACTGAAAACTAGTGGTGTGAATTATGGTACTCTCTCCGGGTGAGATGGAGAAAAATAGTACATTCCTGTTTCTTTTCAAAGGTTAGTGGCTCTGTTGAGGTATTGTGCTTTTGTATTATGGTATAAGAAACCCTTAATGCCATTATTTTTCTCTTTCTGTATATATTTCATTGCCGTAGTGACTCAAAAATATCTATCAAACAGGGAACTTTTGTCCCTGACATACTTGGGATGCAATGGAAAACAGCAGCAAACTCACCAAGACAATCACTTTCTAGTTCTTTGGAAAGAAATGTACGTACTACTACATACTGTTCACTTCTCTGTTTATTTTAGAATAGGAATTAGAATTTGGACTTGTTCTAACTGAATGACTGTATTACTATTTGTGAATTCATGTTTCTCTTTTCATATCCTCTCCTTGGCCCCAAAACCAGTAAACACCTGCCCACCAAGTGGCAAAGTTTCAACAGCTAGAGTAACAGATCCATCCTCCTGAGATACTTTGCCCAGCCAGTATAAATAAACAACTTCTGTTCTCATGTAAAATAAAATTCAAGCTGCCGTTCTCTGGGAGGATTATGGAGCTGTGGAAAAGATGTGTCTTTGAAATCCAGAATTACAATTCTGCACTCTGGAGAAGTTTAGATAACAGGGAAAGTCTTTCCATATCTACCCTATGGCAAAAAATACTCTGCTTCCCAAGTTAAACTCCAAGCTGGTGTAGTTAACCGTCTGCTTGTGTTATGTGAGGAGCTCAGGTATCCACCTTGGGAGTATCAATTCTGCTCAGAGAATAGACTCCTCAGTCAGCACAAGCATGCTCAATTACCATGTGACAAAGTGACATGTGTATTCTCTCTTCTTTCCTAATTATACCAGATATTCAATAAAGTAAAAAATGTGTGGTTCAGGCACTGCATTGATGAGGATTGTATGAAGCACGTTTTATGCAATTTAGATAGGATTGGGTTGGCTATGACTTTCAGCAACTCTTTTGTGGCCTTAATCATTAAGTTTCTTTTATTATTAGAAATTTGGAAGGAAAGGAAGAGAGATAATTAAATTTCTCTCAGCTTCAGGCTCCATCAAAGATTTTTTTTAAATAAAGCTATGAGAAGATATCTAATAGAACTTTTTAAAGATAGAAAACTAGTTAAAATAGATAAATACTTCCAACTTTTCCTAACAGATAAAGCACACTATGGGTACTTTGAATTTATTCAAAACTGTTTTACACAAAAAAAATGAAACATAATATGAAGATCTAAGAATATGTTACTGTGCTTATCTATGTAAATTGCTTAACGTCTTTCCTCTCACGTAGAAATCTTTAAAAAATAGAACTTCTGATTTCACTGTACTTTCTTTTGTGTCAAATCCATCTTTTTTGTGTCTTTTATTTATACTGTCCTGACCTACAAGCAGAGGCAAATGAATCCAGCAATCACAGCCCAGATGCTCTCCCACTCCATTAAGCTGTAGAGAATGTGGCCACGCAGCAGTCACCCATGCAAGTGAATCATCATTGTGATTATGTGTGCTGTAATTATTATTAACTGATCACAGTAAAATGCTAATTTGGAGGAACTGTTTTATGGAACTGGGTGTTTTCAAGTCTTGCTCTTTTTAGAGCAGAGTGTCAGACATTCATGGCATTTATATATTTTCTTTCTATCATTAGAAAACATCCTCATCAGTTTAGATCATGTTTTAATCAGAGTCATGCAAACACTCAAGGCTATGCACAATGAGTACTTGGCTGCACTGCCTGTACCTGAGGGGATGCAGCTGAAGGACCTGCTGGAGCACAGAGACTGTCACGTCTCATTGTTTGAATGTGATTGACTGATGCAGAACCACAAAATATCTTGATGAAAAACTTTCGGAAAACACTTTTTTCCTTAAGTAAAGACGCTAATTTTTAAAATATTGTATTAAACTTTCTTTTTTTTTTTCTTTTCTTGTTTTTGGAAAGAAAAATAACTAAAGTGGCATTTGCTCTGCAGAAGTATTTTGATGTTAGCAAATTACAAAGTATTGAAAAATCCATCATTTTCAGTACTGATGCTACTCCCTATATCTTGATACATTATCCCAAAGCAAAAAAAGGGAGTTTCTCAGTCAGATCTTAGATAATTTTTGCACTATGTTTAACTGTTCCATTTGAAGAGACTGAAAGGAAGTTATGATTGGTATCAAATACAAGCAGAACTGCTGATTTCTGAAATACTCTATGTGAGTGTATTATTCTGTGATTCTACCATTCACCAAGCTGAGACCTGACCCTTTTCGTAACTGGTAAATGGTTTCTTTTAATAGTGAAATAATATATAAATATAACAAGAATATATGGATTCAGGCAAGTTTAGTCCTAGTTTTTCACTGAACTATATATATTTGTATCTGGAAGTTCTTAAGTAGCAACCTGCTGTCTTACACTATGTCAGTGGAAACATTATTCTCAAAGGAAATCTGCCTTGTCTAGGTCTTTATATACAAATATGTCTGTCTTCTTCAGCTGATATTTTTTTGTCTGAAATGTTTTGATTTTAAGGGAAGGTTTCTTCACTACTTTATAAATGTAACATGAAAAAATAAAAATGCAACTTTCTTATAATTGCATCATAGCTAGTGAATTATTTTGCACAATATATGTATGTTACCAACATTCAAACTCTTGCAGTAATGTAGAGAATCTGAGCCAAATTTAAGCAGTTGAACCTTTAAGATCATCAAGTCCAACCACTAACTTAACACTGCCAAATCCATCACTAAACTAAACCATATCCATAGCACCTCATCTATGCATCTTTTGAGTATCTCTAAGGATGGTGACTCCACCACCTCCCTGAACAGCCTGTTCCAATGCTTAACACCCCTCTGGGTGAAAAAGTTTTTCTACTATCCAGTGTAAACCTCCCTTGGTGCAACTTAAATCTGCTTCCTTGTTGTCCTGGGTTTGGCCAGGTGTCGGGGATTTGGCCAGGATAGAATTAACTCTCCGCAGCTGCAGCTGGGGGGCGTGGCCAGGCTGTTCAATCCCATGTGACATCACGCTCGGGATATAAGGGCAGCAGCTGGGCCAGGGTAGTGTTGCAACCAGTGTAGCCACTGCAGTTCTGTTGTCGGGCTGAGCGTCGGGCTGAGCGTCGGGCTGAGCGTCGGGCTGAGCGTCGGGCTGAGCGTCGGGCTGAGCGTCGGGCTGAGCGTCGGGCTGAGCGTCGGGCTGAGCGTCGGGCTGAGCGTCGGGCTGAGCGTCGGGCTGAGCGTCGGGCTGAGCGTCGGGCTGAGCGTCGGGCTGAGCGTCGGGCTGAGCGTCGGGCTGAGCGTCGGGCTGAGCGTCGGGCTGAGCGTCGGGCTGAGCGTCGGGCTGAGCGTCGGGCTGAGCGTCGGGCTGAGCGTCGGGCTGAGCGTCGGGCTGAGCGTCGGGCTGAGCGTCGGGCTGAGCGTCGGGCTGAGCGTCGGGCTGAGCGTCGGGCTGAGCGCGGTGAGCAGTTGCATTGGGTATTGCTCCTTTTTTTCTTTGTCCTTTGGCCATCACTGTAACTGCCTACTCATTGTGGGGTTCTATTAAACTGTCCTTATCTCAACCCAGAAAGTTCTACAACTCTGTCTTGATTCTCCTCCCCATCCTGCTGAGTTGGGGAGGAGTAACTGGGTGGTTTGGTCACTGTTCAGTTGAGGCTAAACCACCACACTCGTGTTCTGTCATTTATTACTGGAGAGAAGAGACAAACCCCTACCTCACTAAAACTTCCCATCAGGTGGTTGTAGAGGGTGATCAAGTCTCCTCTCAGCCTCCTCTTCTCTAGTCTAAATATTCCCAGCTATCTCAGCTGGTCCTCATAAGACATTTTCTCTAGATCCTTCACCAGCTTCATTGCCTGTCTCTGGACATGCTCCAGCACCTCAATGTCCTTCTTGTAGTGAGGGGTCCAGAACAGAACACAGTATTAGAGGTGCAACCTCACCAATGCCGATTACAAGGGGACAATCATCTCCTTGGTCCTACTGATCACACTATTTTTGATACAGGCCAGGATATCATTGGCCACCTGGGAAAACTTCAGTTGTTCTTCCATGTCTTGATTCATGGTCAAAGTAGATATCACAAAAGCTTACAGGAAAAAAAATGTTGAAACATTTATTTAGTTTCCAACTGTCTTTAGTCTCAGTTCTTTTATTGTTTTCCTTCCTTCCTCTTTCCTGTCCCTCCATCAAATAATATTTAATAGAATTATAGAATGGTAGGGTCGGAAAGGACATTTAGAGATCATGTAGTCCAACTGCCCTGCAGAAGCAGGTCCACCTAGGTCAGGTTGCAGAGGAACATGTCCAGGTGGGTCTTGAAGACCTCCAAGGAAGGAGACTCTACAACCCTCCCTGGGCAGCCTGTGCCACTGCTCCTTCCTCCTCACAATAAAAATATTTTTTTCTTATATTGAAATGGAATTTTTTGTGTTCCAGCTTCATCCCATTATCCCTTGTCTTTTTGCTAGATACCATAAAAAAGACGCCTCGACCTCCTGACATCCATCATTCATATATTTGTAAATATTAATGACATCCCCCTCAGTCTTCTCTTCTCTAGACTAAACAGCTCTAGTTCCTGCAGCCTTTCCTCATAAGGAAGATGCTCCAGTCCCCTGATCACATTCATGGCTCTGCTCTGGACTCTCTCCAGCAATTCTCTGTCCCTCTTGAGTTGAGGAGCCCAGAACTGGACACGGGACTCTACATGAGGCCTCACCAGGGCAGAGTAGAGAGAGCTCAGAACCTCCCTCGACCTGTTGGCCACACTCTTCTTGATGCAAATTTCAAATGAGGAAAGAAAACCTTCTAATAAAATGAGATTTTTAAAAAATAACCATACTCAAACTAAACTTGAAATTGATATCTTAAATAATAGATCACAAAATATCAAAATGTTTTTCTGTACTTTTGCGTTTCCTTACTTCTGAAAAAAAATGCCCAGATACTAAGATACAGTATGCTGCAATACTCCTGTCTGGTATTAAAATATGTACGTGAAATAATACGGTAGATGAAAGTCAATCCTCAGTTGCTATTTCAATTCAGAAACCTTAGCTATTTAGAATAGCTAATCTCATTCTCATTTGCCTCAGAATTGCAGAATTCTAAATTGAATTGCACTTCCTATAAAACTTAATCCTATGAAATGTTAAAGATATATAGATTAAAATGATAATATATTTTGTATTGCATAGCTGATATAGTGCAATATATGTTTCTTTATTCCTTTAAAAAGGATAAACCAAAACTGGCTGGTTGTTGAACTCAATCTTAAAGGTCTTTTCCAACCAAAATTATTCAAAAAATAATCAGTTCACTCAAGATAGCAGGTGTATATATATTTATATAAATATATATATAAAAGCTGATATTTACTCCATGCAGTATATCTCCTTTGTAACCATCATGGCCTGTGCTTGCATTTGGGTGGATGGTTTAAGACAAGCAAGACAATACTGCTTCACTGCAAAATCTCCATATAAGCAGTTTAGCAGTTTCAACAATGTTTATGCTGCCAGTAGAGAAATAAACCTCATTTTTGTAGGGTTTTATTTTTTGTGATTAAACTCTAGAATAAATAAGGAAGCTAGAGTGGTACATAGTTTAAAGTGACAGGTATAATTTGTAGTAGCAGTCAATGGTCAAAAACAATTTGCTCTTTGAAGACTAACCTAAATTCCAAAATATTGAGATTCAGTTGTTTTATATAATGATTGTTCTGGTCTAATACTTATTCAGATGAGATGAGAAGAGCTGGAGGGTGCATTGAAGTGGAACATTCAACTAAATGCAGCATTGTCATGGGAGTTTGCATGTTTTAAACTAATAGCTGCACTTCAATATATATCTAATTCCCAAGTTTTAAAGATAACATAGAAAAAAGAAAAAACATCTGTGAATTTGTACCATGAAGCACAAGTATCCAACACGGATTACAAATTTACAGTTTAGATTTTTAATTAGATTTAGACAAGTTTTTGGTTTTTTCATAGCATAAATAAAGGGAAAGTGTGACCTACATTATAATGCTTTTGGTGACCTCACGTCATAGCAGGTAGAAAAATGTTAATATTTATTTTCCATGCAAATTTTATGTCTTACAACAAAGATATAATTTTGTTTTCTCTTGTTATCTCACAGACACATAAGTTCATGCACATTTTAGAATCTATAATGCATTTCCTATTTAAAATGCAGTCACTATGATGACAATATATCACAGATGGCACATATTAAAAGGGATAGATTTGCAAAAATATATACAGAAATTGCATTTATGCAAACTGACAAATAAACAGTCACAAGATCAGTTTATATATTCCCTCTTCACATTTGTGAACACTCACATACATAGGAAACACAATTAAAGTTAGTAAGATAATTCATCTGGGTAGCTCTCAGCATCTCCAAAAGGTTAATCACCTGATAGAAATCAGTTTCCAAATTATTTGACAAAAAGAAAATAACGATTTACAAAGGTGCGCATTTTACAGTAAATAATTTCATCAATCTCACTTTTGAGGAAGTGGTATTTTATTAAAAATGAAACAGAGTTACTGCTGCGATAAATGTAAAATATCAAAGGACAAAAGGGTGCATTTGGAGAAGGATATAAATCCCCACATCATAGTGAACCAAATGGTCTGTCACAGAATAGTATCCATCAAAGTAAGTTCATAATACTGGGCAAAAAATGCTCTTGTCACAGGCTAATCAGATATTTATCAGAGTGCATAAGAAATCCTTGAAATGCTTTTTCCTTTTTTTCAGCATCCCTGTATCTTGTGTCAGAAAATGTCACTACTGTCTTCCCATAACAGTAAATAAAGAAAAGATTACATATTTGCATTAGAATCAGTTTTTCTCAATAAACATGAGTGTGTACATCCTCAGTCTCTCAACAAAAACACTGGAAATCTACAGAAACATTTAACTTCTGAAAGTTGCATAAGCACAAGTAATGTAATATTTCTGTATGTTCAAATTTCAAGCCAATTTTCTGGGAGTTTGCACACTTTTCCTACCTCATTTAATTGCAAACAAAAATCTTTCTATGTATATATGTGTCTAGATGTACATATTTTTTTTTAAATTTTATTTTAGAAGAGAGATATTTTGAAGCCGTGATGAGAGGCCAACATCTGAAATTTATGCTCAGACAGAATTTGATCTTACCTCAGCCACAGTAGAGGTTATGCAGATCTAATAGATCAGTGGCTCACTATTGCTTCTCATTGGCATATTTTACTCACAGTAAATCTTGCATTATATAAAATTTTATGCACTTATTTTCACTGATACTGAGAACTTTCCATGATACTGATTCCCACTAAATTACAGGATTGCTCCTCTCTCCTCAGTCATGGTTTATTACAACATATTTATTCTGCTGAAACTATTGTATTGTTTACTGAAATTGTAGGGAAAACTTAAGATATGGGAAAATTTTCATAAAAATTACCTTAAAATACCAGAAGAAAGAAAAATGACCATACATGTCATTTAAATTCAGATATTGTATCTTCAGTTTAGCTTCTCCTCCAAAACTAAAAATATCTTATTATTGTAGTTGTTTATCAGCCTGGGATTCTAGACATCCAGATGCAGAGTTGTTCCCCAGGAGAACAGTAATGCCCAGGGAATGCAGCAATATCTATATAGACATCATGAGAACTGCTGTCTCAGGCCTTTTAATGGAGATAGTAGATGTGTGTCTTCATTTTGAATTACCAAGTTTAAAAAAATTTTGAAGCTCTTTATGAGACAGTAACTTTGTTTCCTGCACCTCTATGCCTCTCACCCACCCCTGAAAAACATAATTAATTGTTGCTGCAGGGAGAGAAAGCAAGAAAAAAAGTTGTAAATGGTTTCTATTTTTACATGGAAATAAATTACCTTACCCAGTGGGACCATATAAGAATCTGGGTGGGTAGACATCAGCAGTTATCTTGCACAACTAGAGGGAGCGTGATCGTATTCAATGCAAATTATGAGATTATTTTAGCTATTAAATAATCTTTTGAATCAGCAATCAATGCACAATAATAATCAAATGGGGAGGAAAAAAAAAAAAAACAGAGATCAAATTTTTCCACAACTGCCAAGCAACATAGGAGCAAATATCACTAACTTTTAAGAAACTACCATTCTATGCCTGAAAAACCATTAAATTCTTGACATAGATGTTTTGATAATACAAATGTCTTCACTATTGTATAATTCAGAAAGAAGAATATTGAATTCAAACTCTTGGAATTTGAAAGACTCTTCTGAAGATTCTCTCCTAAGGTTATACTTCAACAGAATAAGCAGCTTACAGAGCCAAACACTGTCCAGGTTTAACACGGTGAGATCAGATGTTGCTGCTACAGCATAAAGGTCAATCCAGCCACCCAAATTCACTGTTATCCTGGAATGATATTGAGGAAGATAAACTGATCTAAGATGAGTGCAGTCTACCCTCACCTGCAAAACCAGAGAGTTGAAAGCAAGCTTGGATATAGCCACAAAAACTGCACTCAGGCCTACTTTTGAAGGTGCTGACATATCTTAAAGATGGCAGTAGTCTTATTCATGGTCCCCAGATGTGTTAGTTATTCTGGGCAAAAATGTCACAAGAATAACTCATTAATTTTTACTTAAGAGCCACTGGAAATAGCTTTTGCAGAAAAAGCTACTCAACTAGTCTGACGAACTCATCATTAATAGGATGCTTTGTTAACTTACATTTCCAAACAGAAAGGTAAAATGGCTGAGCCTAATCACTAATAGGGAGATCGATTTTCTGATATTAGATTTATTTTGTAAACAAACATGGAAAGACAACATATATCTAGTAATCTCGGAAAAAAAAAATCTTGTATTCAAATTATTAGATTTTCTTAGGAATAAATTTTCTTCTGTAAAAAAGGAAATACTTCCTTAAGGTATGTGTTTTTCTTTTTCCCTGCATTTTTTCATGACATTGCTGAGTATCGTTTACAGAGACAATTCACTTTTTGAATGCGAGTTTCTAAGTCATAATTTTAAGTACTGGCATTGGAAACCTGAACCAGCTTGGTTTCCATCTACTCACAGAGTTAAAATCCAAGAAATTGTATATGTATTATAACAGTGAAAGATGGGAAGCTCACGTGGTGGATTTACACTTAAAAAGTTAAATTACAATTTAGCTCTTGCACAGAAAGAACTTTCACCATGCGCTTGCAGTCTTGCCTTTTCTCTGGAAATCTCTGCAGATGGAGGATATCTTTTACTTGTATTGCCTCATAATTCAAAAATCATCCTCCTACTGAGTTGTTTCCTCTCTTCATATTTCAATCCATAACCCTCCTTTTTCACTTTATCCTGCAACCAAATAGTTCTTCTGCTTAGCACAGCACACCTACATCCTGTGTTCACTTCAGGCTAAAGGAGAACACTTGCATCTCAACACTTTAGTTTCAGTGTTTTTTCTTCTTTTACTTTTCTGTATCATCATACAGTATGCCATTTTCCCCTAGCTATCTATATGAGTAACTATTGCTAGTTCTATAAAACATTTGCTCTTTATTCTGGCTCTCTTCATGTAAAACATTTTTATCACAGTTTGCATAAAGTCCTTTACGAAGTGGGAAAAAAAAGGCTCTGTTGTATTCATGTCAAAAAAAAAAAAAAAAGTTGAGCATATGCTCACAACTTACTTTCTTTGAAAGATGTGATGAGAGATTGTACCTACCATATGCACAGAGTTCTATAATGTTACTATGAAGAAAGGTCATAACTATCTTTTCACGAGCCCCGCACTCCACAGTATATCAGATCTATTCACAGTAGCATGCCCAGCATTAATAGACTGCAGAGATTCGGATGGCCATATGGTTCCTCTCAAGCAATTTTTATCCACAGCCATGGCAAACACTAAGCCTTTCTTGCTCACCTTTACTCACAATGAAGGGTTCAACTGCATTCTAGAGAGTAAGTGCCACAGATAATGTAAATGCAACCAGAAACCTCTGAGAAGTTCTTCTCTATCTTAGAAATTGTTATCTGCACTATTTTTACTTTATATTATTACATATCTCTTCTCAGGCTACCCCTGCAAGCTGCTTAGACAGAAGTGAGAATACTTTTTCCAAAATTATTCAATAAAAAGGACTTCTATAGGCTTATGTAAGAAACAGAGAGCTCTGGATCCTCAAATTTGACAGCATGATTTGGCTTGAACTTCACCAATACAACTTACTGGAACTGATGTATTAAATCAAAACAATGAATGCTACTTTGCCATCTAGAAAATTACAGCTAGGCTAAAGTGATCTGAGTTGGACTGAATCCAGGTGGGAGTGAGACAAAATATTCTATACCAGGAGGCAGCAATTCTATTTGTTAGTTGACTAGTTGTTAGCATGACTTTAAACAACCTTAAGCCTTATTCAGTGGGTGAGCACAGATGATGTATAGATATTTAACAGGATATAATCCATTTACAATTCATATAATCACACTTCTTCCTGACACTTTTTTCTACCTATTCTTGTGACGATCAAGAGCTAGGTGTAGCGGCAATGAAATAGATTAAAAGGAAACTGTTTTCTGCAGTCTTTCACTTTACTTAGCCTGACAGCATTCTGAAAACACTGAATTTCACCATTTGCCCTCTAAAGATGTAGATGAGAGAGTAAGTTTTATTGACCTAGGAAGGAGAAGGAAATATCCTTTTTCATTGCCACTATTTGCTTTTATACTGTTTATACACAGCAGTGGGATATATATATGAAAATGTTTGTCAGAAAACTTAAAAATAGTCAAATAGGTCTAAGAGTAAATTGTGATTGTAAATTAACTTCTATGATACTGAATACTTGATTGCAGGAATGTACTTTGTTATTTTGTTACTTTGTACTTTTTAACATTCAAAAAATTAAGAATGCTTATTTGTATGTAGATCAGTTTTCCAGATAATGTCACCTTTATGCAGATATTCACTACAGTCTGAATTAAAATGAGTCCCTAATGAGTACTCTTTTAAAAAAAAAACTTGATTATAAATGCACCTGAAACAGAACTTTGAGAATTTTAACAGTTCTTCTAAAGTGAGAGCTTATAGCCTTTCCAATGCTATAAGATAATGAAATGTGTTACAAAGAGTAAAAAAAAAAAAACCAATCATGCTTCCAATAGAGTGCTAGGATATTTTTGGTGACAACTGTGGTGAGACTGAATAGCTTCCAAAAGTCCTAACACAGGGTGTGCTTGATGAAAGTTCTATGTTCAGGGCAGCTCAAACTTTCTCAAATCATTAAGGACATTACCAATCTCCCTAGGAAAGAATAACTGGTGGTGAAGAACTAAAAAAAAAAACCTTAGAACTAATATTAGATTATTCATTTATTTCATTTGCAGCTTTATGATGGAATTTCTCACTCAAATGAAAGTTTCATTCTTTGAGGTGAAGTGTTTAAAGATGTCTGGACAACTGTAATAAAAATATTCAAGGTGATGAAAGACCAGGAATATGATGAGCTTACTGTAATTATTGCAGAGCTTGCAGGTACAAACCATCTGGCAGAACTGTTAATTTTGTAGCAGCATATTCTCTGTGTGCTAACTTTGTCAAAAGCTTTGAAAGTCAGTATCCATTTATATTCAGAGCCACTGTTTGCAAAGGTCACTCTCTAAAGTGCTTGCACAAAGACAGAAAGAGTAGAATAAACCTGGGTGTTTATTCACATATTAGTTACACATGAAAGACAATTCTGAATTTAACTGGGAGAAAAATGTAATATCTATTCATCAATCTACTAAGAAACACTGAGCTGTAGCTTTTGAACATTTCTTTAAACATTCTGATGGGACTGTTTCATCCTGCAATAATTAACACTATCTATTCTTTAATATGAACAATTACTTTATAAATATTTACTTTTTATATCTTATTATAGACATCCTATATAGTTGCTTTCTGGCAGTGGATGAAATTTTTTCAGAGGAGTAATGTTCTTTTAGAGATTTCTGATTTAAAATAATTTCATAATTCTGAGGAAATATTAGGATTCTTACCAATTGATCAATTAATCTCTGGCTCCCTAAAGACTGCTGTCTCTACAGACTACATAGCTTTCCAAAAAGAGGGCCTGAATAATATTGTAGCCAAGGCTCAAACTAGAAATTATTTCAATTCCCTTGAAACAGAGGTTCTTCAAATTTATCTATTGCAAGTACACTTTTTTTTTTACTTCTCATCTGAACACTAAAAAGAAAAGGTATTAATTTCTTTTTGTTAGAAAGGAAATTTTCCTCTTGCAGCACTCTCTACTGATATCAATAGACCATTATACTATATGGCTTAAATATGATGCTTAAATATTGATATCAGATGCTTAAATATTATCATTTGGGAATTATATATTTGATATATAGTTTGCATTGTGTAAACACACAAAGGAATGCAGTGTCAGCTTTTTTCACTGTTTCTTGGAGGACTGATACTCATTTACCAAAACCAAAGAGATCTGTATGTGTAATCTTTTTGGTGGTCAGTATCTATTTATCCACCTTCAGGCATTCATGAAGACAAATACTTTCAGAATGTGAACATTCCACTCTGAGATGAGTTTCAAACGCTAAAAAGCAAAAAAAAAGTTTATTAAGAAACTACGCAGTCTATGTAATACAAATATCTACAGTCTGCAAACTGAATGCTTAAAAGATGTATGTTCTGGCATTGTGTTGAGAAGAAGACAAAAGTCTTTTTTTTGTCTTTGTACAAGTTGTTTTAAGTTTTAAGACTTCTATCTAGCCAATATCCATATCTGAAAGACTCATATGTACTGAAATATGTTAAGGAGTATGAGTGAAAATAAGTAACGGTGATTTTTTTTTAGATGTGTCATATTCTGCCAAACACATTTTATACAAAAATTCCACACTTAAGCAAAATTTTAAAAGTTAATTTCAAGCTAAATGTTTCACTTTACACCAGAATAAGGTTTAGGAAGAAATCCATTTAAACATATTTTTCACTTTTGCTATAATAAGTTTCTTGTTCATGCTTATTGAGGAAGTGTCTGTGATTCCACATGAAGGATTCCTGACTCAGAGACCTAATTGGAATTGGAAATACAAACAAATGATATACAATAAGCTGAAAAGAGGTTGGATATAGAAAGAATGAACAGCAAATACTATCTTGTAAGAACAGTAGATGTTTACTTGGTGGACCGAACCATAAACAAAATGGAAAGGAAAAGAGAAAAAATAACAATGGAGAGAAAGAATATTCTTAGAAAGATCTACCCAGTAACCAATTACTTCTTAAACTTCACTTTTGGAAAGTTATTTTAATAGGATAATGAAAAGAGATCATCAGGTCTTAGCATAAAGTATTTATGGGAGCTCTGAAACACCAATTAAATTAACTCTCTGCTGGAAATGAAGGAGAGGCTTCTTATGTACATGTTGTATGTGAGAAGCTACATTTGTTACAAGTAACTTTTTCCAGTAGTTGAACTAACAGGTTGTAACTGTATAATGAAGAATGAATAAGTTCCTGACATGTCTAATATAAAACACAAGCAGAATTAATAAAAAAAGATGTGACAACACTGGTTTCCATGCATGCTGTTTATATATGTAATCTAGCTATGCAGAAAAGGTCTGAAAAGTTGGACATGGTTCCTTTTTGTCCTTATTTGTGACAAAGGGACCTTGTCACTTTCATAAATTATTGAAAAAAATAATAACTTCTGAAAATTGCTGCAGAATTTCAATACAAGCAGAAAAAAACCCAACATTGCTATATCTATAGCCTCTGTATAAAACCGCTGAAGTACAAAGAGAAAGAAAGCTTTATTGCTATGGATTGTTCTTGCACATTTGATATCGTTTTTTTTTTTTAACCAAATCTCCAGATGGACAGAGTTGCTAAAAATATCCTAAAGTTGATACAAAATCTCTGTGCAAATTCTCGTGGAAAAAAACACGTGCAAAGTAATTGGTTTATCTTGAAGATAAGACAAGGTTGTCAGTTCAACTGACCCTCTTTAACTGTTATGAAGAAGAAATCTTAAGAAAAGCACAGAGAAAAACTATAAAAGAATGTTATCATTATGAGATGGAAAGAATAGCCACGCTTTCTTGCTAGGTGATATTGCCCTGAGTGGACATTGCACAGAAATTTCAGGAAAAGAACAGCAGAAACACAATAATCAGGTCTAAAGGTATGTGAAAGCACAAATAAGATGATTGCAATTCAGTGCAAAGATGCGATGAAGTATGCTGAGCTCTTAAATCTAGTATTGAATGACACAATCACCAGGGATGCTACTCAGTCTGAGAGTTGTAATTCTCAAGTGCTTATCTCTGGAAAATCTGCAACATTTGGAGTCAAGACTGTATTACTGTAACACCCTGTGAGGAAGAAATGAAACACTTTGTTTCTGGCATATTTCTACAGGTCTAGGGATGTGAACAGTAAAAGATAAAATGTCAAGCAGTTCTCTTCCCTGAGAGAGTCCCAAGCATTATAAAATCCATGCCATACTTCTAAAATTCAGCAGTTATACAAAGTTGTCATGGGATTGGGTGATGCCTGATATACAGGTGCTAAAAAGCCACTGCAAATAGTATCAGCTAAATGCCACCAGCTATGCAAATTTTCATTGAACAATTTAAATTTGAAAAGGAATCGTGACTACAGAGATAACATTTTCAGACTGATATTGCCCATGGAGGAATACTATTTATGCTGTACTGCACTTCCAGATACTGTTTGATTTGTATAGTTAAACATTTCTGTCATTTATTGATATAATTATTCTGTGTCTTTGGAGAATTAATGAGCACTGATCAATATATTTGGAGGTTAATCAGTACTTTACTTCTTGACTCCAGTTAAATTTAGTTCAATTAAACAGAATTGATGCTAATTACTGTCCTGATTAAGCAGTGGTTATTACCATATTACCATTCACTATCAATAAGCTAAATCAGTTTCCCCAGAGACATCTCAATAAAGCAGCTATACAGACATAACATGTCCCAGTTAGGTAGCCTATATTGTGATAATATATTTGCATAGAATTTTAATGCTGATACAAATTAGAAACATGTATTATTTTTAAGACTAGACAGCATATAGCCAAGACATATATGAATGTACATTAGTGAAAAGGTGGATTAATGTGTAAGCTGACCCTAAAGAAAATTTGCATTACTTCCATGAACAAAACGGGCGATTGGACTAGATGATCTCTCAAGGTCCCTTCCAACCATTAAGATTCTGTGATTCTGTGATTCTTAATACTGGGACTATATTTACATTTTAATTTTTTTAAAGATGCATTAAAAAGTGCACAAGTGCCAAAAAGGAAAAATAATTATGTCACAATCATATTTTCTGAATTATTTATTTCATTTCATTTCATTATTTTCCTTCCCACAGCCACTTTTTCTGAGGGAAATCTTCAAAACATCTGGAGTAGCTAACAATGATAAAAGAGTAACACTTTAGGTTTTCAAGTTGAGTATAAATATTAAATAATTTGTCCTTGTATTACTATCTTTTCTCTGTTCAGTTGAAAAAGTACATTTATGCAGTGTATTTGCATTTGTCAGATAGTCTATTGCCTACAGCTCTGCTTACCCAGATGTATATGGATAAAACGAGATTCATTTTTCCACAAAAACCCTATATACAAGAAAATAAAATATTATTCTTATTTCAAAAATGTATTCAGTTCTATGAGACTGTTTTCCTCCACTTCCTTTGGATCGGGACTTTTTATATTTATAAATACAAATTATTAATTTACTATAAATTATAAATTTATTATATATAATGTATTATGTATGTATATTTAATATTTATATTTATTAAATGTGTGTTACATAAGGGTACTGTACTTGTGCTTTTGTAGTATTTTTGCCTGGGCCAGGTTTTTGGTAGTGGGGTAACTACAGGAATGGTTTCTTTAAACAAAGAGCTGCCAGAAGCTGATAGGACTAATGCCAGTTAATTCTAAGATGGACCCCACAGCTGACCAAGACCTGGCCAATTAGTGACTGATGTAACGCCTCTGTGAATAACTTATTGCAGAATGGGAAGAAGTTGCCGGGCAGCTGCTAAACTGCAGTAGTAACAGGGAGTGAGAATGTGAAAACATCTCTGCAGACATCAAGGTCAGTGGAGAAGGAGCGGTAGGAGGGTGCTTAGGCCCTGAAAAGAATTACTCCCCTGTGACCCGTGGGGCAGACCATGGTGAGGCAGATGTCCCCTTGCAAACCATAAGAGTCCACAGGGAAGCAGAGATCCACTCACAGCCCATGGAGGACCCCACGCCAGAATGAGTGGATGCCTGAAGGAGGCTGTGACTCTGTGGGAAGGAGTTCCTGGCAGGACCTGGGAGTCAGTAGGGAGAGAGGAGCTCATGCCCCAGAGCAGGTTTGCTGTCCGGACTTGTGACCCTGTGAGGGGACTCAAGCTGGAGCAGTGGGTACCTGAAGGACTGTTCTCCCAGTGGATGACCCATGTTTGGACAGGATGTGAAGGGCTGCCCCTATGGGAGGCCCCATGCTGGAGCAGTTTGTGAAGAACTGTAGCCCATAGATAGTACCCATGTTGGATAAGATTGTGAAGGACAGTCTCACAGGAGTGACCCCACAGCGTAGCAGTGCGAAGTGTGAGGAGGCCTCACCCTGAGAAGAAGCAGCAGCAAAGTCCGTGATGAACTGACCACAACTCCCATCCCTCCTCCCCTGCACTGCCAGAGGAGAGGAAGGAGAGTCTTGGGAAGAGGGAGGGGTAGGGAGATATGTTTTAAGATTTGAGTTTTTTCTCATGCCCCTGTTCTGAAGGTTCATTAATAAATCAAACCCTTTTCTCCCCAGTTTTAGTCTGTTGTGCCCATGATGCTAACTGCTGAGTGATCTCCTTGTCCTTATCTCGACTCACAAACCTCTCATTATATTTGTGTCTCCCATGTCTAGTTTGGGAGGAGGAAGGGATATTATAACTTGGTGAGCACTTGTCACCCAGACAGGGCTAAACCACCACAGACTATTTTTAAAAAACTGATCTATTATACATCTTTCTCACATAATATCATATTTTGCATCAACGATTATTTAAGCTTCAAGTTTGAAATAACTTGCCATGTAATAAGTTGCAATAGAAGTTATCTGAGTTTATTCTTCATAATTCTTATGGACAGACAAAGAAGACAGATGTGTGCTTTTTGCTAGCCTTATTGCTCATATTTCTACTTCAGAGTGAAAGAAATTATGCAAACAAGGATGTTGGTTTTGACCTGTCTGGGTATGGTAGGTAAATCCTTTATCTTTCGGACTCTGCAGTCACAAAGATTATCCAAAGAGAAGAATAGTTCACATTTTGTTACTATTCTACTAAGCGTGCAAACGTATTTTTTAGATTCTATAAATGTTTAAATCACACCAAAATTCATATTGCACAAATGCTTTGTACTTAGACAGAACATGAAATGGAAGACAAAAATCTAAGAAAAGCCAATGATTTGATTGGATTTATTCAGAAATACTTTTTATTTTTTTCTCCGCTTCTATTTTTCTCCATGGCATCCTGGGGTGTATTAGAAAGGCTGTGGGCAGTAGGTCAAGAGAAGTTCTCCCCATCTACTCTGCCCTCATAAGACCTCATCTAGAATATTGTGTCCAGTTGTGGGCCCCTCAGTTCAAGAAGGACAGGGAGCTGCTGGAGAGAGTTCAGCACAGGGCCACCAAGATAATTAAGAGAGTGGAACATCTCCCTTATGATGAAAGGCTGAGGGAGCTGGGGCTCATTAGCTGAGGCTCAAGATGACCTCATTAATGTTTACACATACATAAAGGGTGGATGTCAGAAGGATGGAACCAGGCTCTTCTCAGTGATACCTAATGATAGGACAAGGGGCAATGGGTTGGAACATAAGAGGCTCCAAAGAAATACAAGGAAGAATTTCTTCACTATGAGGGTGAGGGAGCACTGGAACAGGCTGCCCAGATGGGTTGTGGAATCTCCTTCTCTGGGGATATTCAAACCCCACCTGGACAAGCTCCTGTGTGACCTACTCTAGTGTCCTATTCTGGCAGGGGAGTTGGTCTAGATGATCTTTTGAGGTCCTTTCCAACCCTTAGGATTCTGTGTGAATAAAATTGCAAGCAACTGCGTATACTTCCTCTTGTAGAAAAATAAATTATATAGGAAGAGCTGCACTTATGCAGACGTAGAGGGAGATGCTTAATGTAGGCAAGGCATTCATGTTGATAAACGAGCAATACAGCTTGCTGGAAAGGAAGAATAAATGCAGGCACTCTCAAAAGATTTTCAGAATTCACATAAGCTTATAATAAGCATTAGTACTTTTAGATGCTTAATTGAATCACAAACAACCTCTGAATATTTGGAGGTGTACACACTGTATTCAGACTTCTTCTCTGATGTTTAAGTCATTTAATTAATTATTATAAACTTGCTGGAGCTTGGTGGATTTATAAGTAAATTATGTGCTTTTAATGTGGTACTTACATCCCTG
The DNA here is from genome assembly GCA_013401255.1 of Urocolius indicus. NCBI lineage: Eukaryota > Metazoa > Chordata > Aves > Coliiformes > Coliidae > Urocolius > Urocolius indicus. The sequence goes on along the minus strand of WBNH01007999.1, from coordinate 28,942 downwards.
TGGGATTGTTCTAGTGAATAACTTTTTTTTCTTGGCACAACTTACTTTCTTCAGCAACTGGAATGATTTCCCAGCTTCTAAAACAATTTTTACCCTTACTGCCACCCATATTGCTTGTTTAGTGACAGGTTAGCTTTTATAACAACTGGAAATGCTTGTGGTGAATTATTGTGGTTCAAGCTCAGACGGCAACAAAGCATCACACATCTGTGTGCTCTCTCCTCCCTCTCATGGTGGGATGAGGAAGAGAAAATACAAAAAAGAACCTTGTGAGTCAAGACAAAGACAGGGAAGGATCATTCACTCATTATGCCCACAGTCAAAACAGGCTTGACTTGGGGAGAAAAAAAAAATCAATTTAACCTGCTACCAATCAAAAACAGACATGAGAAATGCAAACAGACTTTAAAAACATCTTCCCTCACCCCACCATTCTTCCCAGACTCAGCTCTGCTCCCGATTTCTCTGCCTTCTCTCCCTGAGTGGCACAATGAACAGAGAATGGGAGCTGCAGCCATGGATTGTCTCTGCTATTCCTTTCTCCTCAAGCAGGGATGGACTTCTCACATCCTTCCTCTACTCCAGTGTGGGGCCCCACCCAGAGGAGACAGTCCTTCATGAACCTCTGTGGAATGAGTTCTTCACACCGACTACGGTTCTTTACAAGCTGCTCCAGTGTGAGTCCCTTCAACAAAGTGCAGTCCTTAGAAGCAGATTGCTGCAGCACAGGCTTCCCACAGAGTTGTGGCCTTCTTTGGGGCACTGCTACATGCTCTAGTGTGTGAAGTCCTCCATCTCAGCTCCACCATTACGCTCCACAGGTTGCAGTCTCATGATAGTTTCATGACAGGATGCAAAGCAGCACATTCCTCCTTCTTCACTGAACTTGGTGTTCCCACAGTCACTTGACTCTCATTTCACTTTTTCTCCTTCCATATCCTCCTCCCACTGCAGATTTTTCCTTCCTGAAATAGTTGTAATGGAGGCATGTGATTGGCTCAGCTTTGGGCAGAGATGGGTCCAATTTGGAGCCGGGGGAGGTTTGAGTAACATCACTACAAGCCCTCACCCACTACCAAGAAACACCCACTATACAAACCCAATACACTGATACAAGCATGTTAAGACAGTACTTTTTAAAGAGTAGGCTCAGAAAGATAAATATGAGCTGGTTTGCATAAAGCTGTGTAATTAAATGTTATCTTGAATACTTGTGCGTTTGAAATATTATGTTTTTTGTATCAGAATCAATATACATACAGTATCCTAGTTCATCTTGAGAATAATTAGGTGTTAGAGAAAATATATATTTGTGTGCGTGTCTGAGCACTTGGCAGGTTATATAGAGTTATTACACAGCATTTATGGATTGTGATTGCTAATTATGATGGTTCAAACACAGAATTATTCTAATCTAATTTACAGACCAAATGTAACAAATATAAGAAAAACTATTTGATGATAGTGAGCAAGCAGATATGACACACTTACTTTGTCCTCTTTGATGCCATCTTCTCTTCCTTTTTCTAGTCTCTAGGGGCTTTAAAATTGTTCACAGGCTTCTCAGTAGTATTCCTGTATAAAGAAGAAATCCATATTGGCAGGAGACTGATTAAGGCATTCACCAGTCTAGAGGTTATGAATAGGAAGAACTACCAAGAAAAATTGGAGTATCTGATGGTGATATTCTGATTTATGCAGGGACTGCAGCAGACTTCAGATCTCTAGTATCACAGAGTACAAGAATAATATTGTTCAGAATTTATTCTTCTGAGTTTATGTCAGCCTTGTCTTTTGGGTTTTTTCCAAGACATTCTAAATGTTGTGGGCATAAATATCAAAAATGTCAGTGAACAGATTTACAGGTCATGTTATATTTACAATATATAGTCATCTTTAAGACCATGGTTCCCTCCAGAAGTAAATAGGTAAAGGCCTGCTTATATGCATTAGGTTCATTTATGTTTTGTACAACAAAGGCCCTAATTTCTGGATAAAGTAAAAGACATTTATTTTCTCAACAAGTATACTGGATTATATTGTGTCTTTAAATGCATATTTAATGTCAAGATCTTAAAACTATTAAGTGTGTGCTCATCTTTTATTAACTTTAAAGCAAGGTCTTCATGTGGTTATAATTTATTGCAATATTGACAAGGTTTCAGCAAAATCCCATTGAAGTAAGCGAGCATCTCCAAGAGATAAGATTCCAAATACAAACTTTTGACTAAAAATAATTTTTAAAAGAAATAATTGAAAGAAGCAGATTATTCAATCTAATTGATCCTCAGTTTATTCCAGGCAGATAGTTCACTTGTGAAGTGCAGTACCAGGAGCCTTCAAATTGCTCAAGAAAGCTGTAGGATTTACTGTTTTGAGTTACTGGCAATTTGGCAAGTCACTGTACTTACTCTGTGGCATTAGATCTTTTGTGGTAACATGGACACAGTCATTTTTGAGCATTTTATCATTTCAGCTAACATTGCCTGACAATTTTTTAAATTTGAAGACTACTTGGGAAAAAACATACTCAGGTGACAGATTTGGGGAACAATAAATAAATTCGCCTTTAGTAAGTTTGTGCTGTTGTAGCAACACAAAGCTTCTGCTTACTAACAGCAGTGGAATGAAGAAACCTCCTGTTCAAGGTTCTCCATCCTTTTGAGAAATCTGGGATAATTTTTGAAATCACTGCAGCATGCACTTCATCTGTAAGCTGAAGTGTCAGCACAATCAGTTTAACTACCTGCACTGAAATTAAAGTGTCAGCAAAATAACACCCCTACTTGAAAGTATGAAATATATGCTAATATAGAAATGCTATAGCATTTCAATTTATACACACTAACCCTCTGAAATATTTTGGGAAATAATCAGGGAAAAATAATAATAAAAAAAAAAAGACAAGAAAAAAGAAATCACATGTAAAACAAAGTACCTGGGAGAAAAAAACATCTTTAAGGTGTGCAAATTTTTCATTCCTTCTATATTTTTCATTTATTTTCATTTGCATAAAATAAAGGTTAGATACAAATAAGAATGGTACACTTTTGCACTTTCTTTTCCCTAAGACAATTTCTACTTAAAAAAAATGAGTAACAGGGACCAATTGCTTCCTGAGGGATGGGAACAATGAAGGGATCTCCTAGGGCTGCAGAGGGGGCCATACCACTGCCCCAGCCTGGGAGCAAAGTGGCTGGAGGGCACCAGGGGTAGTCCCAGCTCTAAGGATTTGGCATTTCCTTAAGGATGGGGATCATAAAATGGAACAAGATTCACATTTCCTAGATAGAGGTCTGTAAAATTTAATCTGATTTAATGCCCCATACCACACAAATGGGTGAAGTGGATCCTCTAGTTGAATGCAAGTCACCAGAGCTCCAAATCTTAAACAGAACATACCTCTCACAAATTCTGTGACACAGATTCTGACCATCACATATCCACAAAGAGGCAATAGATCAAGAACTTCCTTAGAAAGTATTCTGTGAAGGAAAGCTTTATGCCTGAAAGCAGATTTCCTCCAACATATTTTTTAAAAGATAAACTACATTCAAGTCCACACAGTTATTATCTTATTAGAAAAATGTAACTTTGTAAAAGTATAAAGTTATTCCAGTGTCTGCGCATTGAGGTCATTGCACTGAGATCATTTAAGCTTTGACAGTTCCATGTGAACTGCGTTTGTTAAAAAAATCGTAGTGCTTTAAGATTGTCTAAAAAAATACGATAGCTGACAATTTGAGATGGAAATTCAGTGATATTCCAGCAATCTTGGAGACTATTGTGATCCTAATAGAGTGAACTGCTATGATTTATTTTGACTCAATGGAAAGAAACTAATAGATTCTTCAAAAAAAGAGGGTATGAGAAAACCATAAATGTTTATTCATATACATTAAAGAGCTTTGAAAACCTAAATTTAAAAGGTTTAATCTTATAAAAAACGTTAAAGTTTAAAAATCTACTGTCCACTGAGAGGAGCAAAATGAAGTTATGAAGTTGATAATATTCAACATGCTCAGGATACCTCAAAAAGAAAATTCCATGTACTTTGTGACTGGTACTTTCATTAAAATTGTTGTATTGGAAAAAGTTCCCCTTGGTTCAATTGTTCATTAACCTAGTTTATGACAGTCAGGAGACACTAAACTGGTGCAACAGCAATTGCACTTGTAACTGAGCTGTGTATACATGGATACTGAAAATCAGGGATGAAATGTTTCTCAATCAAATGACAAATAGCAGTGTCACATTACAGTGCTGTAAAACTGCACTGATTCTGGATACTGTTTGATGGATTATTCTTTGTTCTTTTATTATTCTGAAAGGAGTGTAAGCAAAACCAGAGTGCAAGCTATGTTACCTAAACCGAGAAGGGTGTATATGCAGGTGATCCTCACAATTGTTAAGATTAAAATCTGAATGTGATATAGCTGGTGTCTACCAGTGCCAACACTTGTGACAAGACTATGACAAGTAACTGTGGGTTTCAAATGTTTTAGTTCTCATTTTATATTATATGTTGTGAAAGGGAGTGATTCTTTCACAGAATCACAGAATGGTAGGGGTTGGAAGGGACCTCTAAAGATCATCTAGTCTGATCCCTTTGCTAAAGCAGGTTCACCTCAATCAGGTCACACAGAAGCATGTCCAGGTGGGTTTTGAAGACCTCCAGAGAAGGAGACTCCACAACCTCCCTGGGCAGCCTGTGCCAGGGTTCCCTCACCCTCACAGTAAAGAAGTTATTCCTAAAGTTTAAGTGGACTTTTTTCTGTTCCAGCTTTTGTTCATTACCCCTGGTCCAATCACTGGATGCTACAGAAAAAAGTGTCACCCCATCCTCTTGACATGCACCTTTTAAATATTTCTAAGTGTTAATGAGGTCCTCTCTTTAGTCTCCTCCCCTCTTTTTTCCCAAGCTTCTCATTCTTCTTTGCTCTTTGTTACCTTTCTGTATTTGCAAATCTCCTGGATGTGTTTTGTGATACATGAGAGTGCTTGTCTTGATTTGCCAAGCATGTTGGTTTGGGATTGAATAGTATTATTGGTTGATGAAGTATGTTCAGTGGGATGGAACAGAATTTCCAAAAAGTAATCATTAAGCATCTCTGAAAAGAAAATGCTTGTATATAGTGTGCTAAATGTGCAATTGGATAAAATCAAGAGATGGTGAATTACCACGTCTTATTTTAGTTTAATTGCCTCAGTATTTCAATATATGTATTTGACTAAAGTCTGGTCTAAGATTTTTCCATCTGTCACCTGTATATAGCAGTGCTAGGGAATAGAAACTACACTTAAGGTACTCCAAGCAGTCTGTGGCTGTTCTGTGGGGTCTGCCTAAATTACAGAATCATTTCAGACTATTAAAATGTGAATTAGGGATAATCCTAAACTAGAGGTAGCTAAGAAGGATGAACACCAGTGAAAGTGATATCCTCACTTTAGCAGCTGAAGGCAAAACAAGATCCAAGAAATGTCGGGGTGAGTTTAACAAAATATTCAAACATAGCTTAGCTTCACATTTTTAAAGGAAAACAATTTGCCAATAATTATTAGAAGGTTTTTATCTAGTAATTTTTAAATGGCAGGTGAACACTTTGTCTATACTGCCTGGTTTAGACAAGAAATACTTTAGGTAATTCCCATGCCTTGTGTTAGGCAATCAGATAGACTAAGTGCGTCCTCTTTGGCATATCATGAATTAGCCTATTTCTTTTCCTGAAAGGAGTGATTTTGAACAGGCAGGAGTTGCTAGTGGAGAAAATGTTGTAGAGGGACAAAAACATTTGTGATAACTTACTCCATCAACCACAAGCTAATAGAAATGTTCCTGCCTGCTACTGTAACCAAGATGGACTATCAGCTTGCCTATATGGGTGAATATAGACAGACAGGAGCCTGCTGCTCCTTCAGGAAAGTTGACCTAAGTGAAATTTGTTCTGAAAATTGTGGTTCACAAGCATGTCTGAGTTAATAATCTTTGACTTTAGGCAGGATGTACAAGCTGTACATCTGGCACTGTTATAGATCTTCCAGGCAATTTGGTTCTTATCTGCAGCCTTAAAAGTGACATGATACATCTCTGATAAGATTTATATTCCAAATTATGAAAAAGATGAAGAGCAAAAAAAGAGCAGGTTTTCATTGGTTATATTTCCAGCTTGTCCTTTCTCTCAAAAAGGATTCACAATTGAATTAGTTCTGTGAACTAGTTAGCACTTCAGAAATAATCTGTGATATTCAAAGAACGTCAGTTACCATACATTCAACTCTATAGAAAAGGAAAATTCTGTTTCTGAGAGATTTTTCATTTTTTTCCTTTTTCACCACAATTTGGAATAAAACACAAATAGTTCAAATATCATTAGGAACATGTCTATATCTCCAGCACCCAAAAACCTGGCAAATCTCTTCAAGAAAGTCACATTCTTTAAGCTCAAGTTCTGATTAGTCCTTCGGACAGTAAAACAATTCTGCAGACATTGTGAAATCATGTAGAGTTTACCATAGAGTTCTGTGAAACTGACTGCACTTCTGATATGACAATTGTCAAAATGAAAAATAGTGCTTTCTTGTTTAAATGACAAAGGACAACTAAAAAACTAATTGAAGTCGACAGAAAGGCTTGAAAAGATTGTAAGTGTAACATTTGGCTTTAGTATTTGTAAGCTCCTGCTATGGGTCTTTGTCTTTAACCATATCCAGGAGGCAAAATATTAACATAGAAATAAATTAGATAAAGACATCCTCACATAATTTCCATTCAAATTACACAGAACTGCAGTTGCCCCTGGAATATGCATCTGTTGAGGAAAAAAATACCAAAAAAATACAACCCGAATTTATAAATTCAAGACTGCAAATCCAATGAACTGAAGAGTGATTCATTATAAAGCTAGATGTAGTCTTCAACTTAAAAGCTCCCATAATTTATTAAAGGAATCATTAACTTGATTTTTTCCACATATGTCAGAGAATAAAAGAAACTTTCTAATCTATACTGACATTTTGGATACAATAGCTACAGCATACAGACTCAGTGCCTTTGTTCACTCTGGAACTTCTGTAGAACAGCAGAGAAAACGTTACACCTATTCTTTACAGGTTTTTTTGGTAGAGGATGGGACTTTGATTTGTGGGTTAGTGGGGAGGTTCATTATTAGGTAATCTCTTTTGTCTCTCCTCCCACTTCCATGGATATTTATAATTTAATCCAACACTGAATCACTGGGCAGGGTTGAATCTTAGAGTGCACAGTAGTAAATACAAAAAATGCACACAGAGGTAGTAAGAAAGTAGCTTCAATATTTTGTGAAGCTTCATGCTACACCAGCAGCATACGCAGATATAATTTTGGTGTCCTTATCTCCATACTACATAGAAGTTGAACATTTGTCAATATTCTTCGAGGCTCTTTTGAATATTTATCAGTCAGCATTGGCAGCTGTCACAGGATGACTGCTTGCTGAATACCAAATGTAGCAACACAAGGGTGTCATTCTTCAACAGGTTATTACTTTGAAACGATTATTATTTAAGATAAGTTTTCTACATGTATTTAAGTCACACTTTGCACCATCTCTAAGTTCTAGGAGGATGCAAAATCCTTTGATGCAAAATGTATCTGTAAGCCCTATAGGTAACATTAATACTTCCACATAAGTGGACCTGTGTATTGAAAAAGCATTTGATTATTCCCTAATATATCAAGGTCTTATATACACTACCGTATACTAATGCTTATTATCAGTAAACTGTAAATACTTTGCATATAAACTCCTGCTGAATGTAATGACATTCTTGAATTAGCATATAGTTTTTACATATTTGTAAAAAATCTAATTTCACTTTTATTAAACAGAAAAGCTGCACCATACTGAATGCATTGAATGTCAAGGTTAGAGGTGAATAATTTCTCAAGGACTTGGAAATGCTTACTTCACAATAACTTAGGAGCTGAATGAGGATGTAAGGGAAGGGAAAAAGCTTACATTGCAGAATTGCAGATGTGCATTTAGAACAGAACTGTTTTCATACCATTATACATTAGTGGATCTGAAGTGGCCTTTGTTTCTGACAATTCTCCACTGCTTAGAAAATGAATGAAAATAACTCAAGACCTAAGGACAAATCATGTTTGCTTTAAGGAAAACCTTGATCTCATTAAAAGGTTTGTCAAATAATCCATAGCAAAAAAAAAAGTAATAATGGTATAGCAGTGTAGAAAGTTGAAAGACTGTTTTTTCTTGACTTTTGTCACACTTTTGTAGTATATCTTGAATTCCATCAATCAGTTACAAAATTACTATTTAGTTAATTAAATTAATTTGGGAAGATACTGGTAATCTTTCTTATGAACTTCAGTTTTAGGGTTTTTTTAAATTTCTTTTTGGTCAAATAATGAAATTTATGTTAATAATCGAGATAATCTACTTATTTTCTTCTTGCTAAAAGAATGTGTTTATAAAATATTTAAAAATATAGTTTCAGTGTATGAGTAAAATTATGAAAGATTTCTAGGGAGTGCCAGAAACTCATCTTTAAATACATATAGATACATATATACAGTATAAAATATTTCATATAACTCATGACATTCTCTTATTTGGTGAACTTTCCATAACATTTATGTAATTTAGAAAATTGTAAACGTAAATTCCATTTTTATTTTTGTTAATATTTCAAAATAGCTACTTTTCCAACAGTACTGCTTTTTCTGCCTTCACTTTCCTTACTATTTTGTTTGATTGCAATTGGTCTTGTTGCTATTTTTTAGTTATGTAAAGGCTACCCATATATTCATTTTTCATGAGTATTGATGATGCTGGAAATCTATCAAATGAATACATGAAGAAAGAAAACAAAAAAAAGATGCCTATACCTTCAAAATAAATTCACTAACAGTTTGAATAAATACCCCTGAGAATAACTTCATAGCATTTATTCAACTCTAGTCTTGTTTAATTAGTCCTTGGAATTTATAAACTTAAACATGTTGTCTCACTTAATTAGGCTTTTTCTTTTAATCCAGTTTCTATTTTATTGGTGAATTCAAGACCTCTATTGTTAAGATGGCAGAAGTTTAATTATTTCTTGTTTTGCACATAAAAACATCATCATTAACAACATTACAAAAAGGAAAAACAGCTTCACTCGTTAAAGTAAGGAAGGTTTTGTAGCTCAATCTATAAAAAAATAATCTTGCATCTGCTTTTTTTTGTCCTGTCCTTTGTTCTTCCTAACTGATATGCCACTGTACACATTAGCAATTAAGAAGAAAAACAGAGCTGACTGAAAACATTGGTTTTGGATTAAAAACAATGAATTCCTGCAACAGTGACCTGAGTGTTCATATTTTTTTGTTTTTTACAATTATTGAGGAATCAGTTGAGTCATTTATGCAAAGATCTATGTATCTCCAAGAGTTCAGAGGATCTTAGAATGGGTAATTAATTGCACTACACTTCTTATTTGAAATGGATTATTCATTTTCCCACTTAAAGCTGCTCTTTTTAGCATCATAAGGAATAGAAGCCATATTCACAGGCTAGTATTTTTATTAGATATGCAGACTGCAAAAACTATACATAGACCTTTCTCAAAAGGTAAACTGTAAGCTGAAGGGGCGTGTGCAGACCTGGGGGCACAAAGAGAAAATGAAATTTATTAGGATATTTCATTGACATATCAGCAGGATATTGTTAAACTTTTCATTAGATTTTGCATTGAAGGGAAAGAATTTTGAAAGATGAAAAGTGGTTAGTCCTACTTTTCAAGGTATAATCTCCCAAGCATGAAAATAGTGTCTCTAAGTACTTGAAATTTAACACATAAACAATCGAGGCAGGCATAAACAAAAATGGGAGCCAGTAATGAGTGATAATAAGGTGATAATACGTAGGGGGGACATAGCTGTGAAGGGCTTTAAAAGTGTGGGAAGAAGCTTATGCTTATTCAGGGGAAAGGGGCAAGTAGCAAAAACAAAGGAGGTGATAGCAGACTTCACAGTAGCATTAAGAGTGAGTCAAAGTTGAATTTATCATAACTGAAGTGACAAAAGCCTGAGTGTGTTAGCTGCATCTGAGTTTCCAAGTACTGAAGTACAACTGGATTTTAAGCAGAAAAGAGATATGTAAATTGTATCTCCTGCAAGATAATGAAGGAAAAGAGTATAAAAAGAAAATGAAGGCTTGAGGGAAATATCTATTTTTGGGGGGGGGGTGCAGAATGTGTGAAAAGTTTGTGGTTTGCGTTTTTTTTTTTTTTATTTCTTTGTTCTTTTATCTGAACCAGAGCAATTTATTTTAGGTCAATAGGAAGTTTCCTTTATGCAACATCATTTACGAGAGCCAGATGATGTTTCAATGGACAAGATAATTAAATAAACTTTGATTTAATAGAAAGTAAATTTTCAGTGGAAAATAATCCTAATGAAAAATCTTTTACTATCTCAAAGTGAAAATTTTGTAAGCAATCCAATATCTGGCAGGGTTTATTCTCAGTTCTCAGATATTTTTTTAAGACCAGTCTACTCATTCTGGGGTAAATCATCCCTTTTCAACCTACCTGAAACAAGCTCAAAAATGTGTTGCCAAAATAGGTTACATGCCACAATTAGATTCAGAACCTGCATATATCAAACAGAAAATAAACCATGCCAACATAGCGTTACTGACTAGTGAATGTAAATTATTCTGCTCCACTCCTTTCATACCTGTCTTTTTTTTTAAAAAAAAAAACACACACAAAAAACCAAACATGTTTTAAGAGAACCAGATCCAAAGCAGGTGCTACAAGTATAGGTGCCTTTAATTACTTGTGATATCATGAAGGGCTAAAAGCAATCTAGCAAGCAGATATCTGTAGATTCTTCTTCAAAAACTAACTAGTTGTAACATGATGAAATACATAGTCCAACATACAGAAGTTATTAATTAAGCATAAAAATTAAAAACACTGAAACATAAACATTCTCCTTTTTTTTAGATATGATTTTACTTATGTTTCTCTATAAGTGTTTGTTTTGCATGAAGATTGTATTAACATATGTGAAAATATTAACTTGAATATTTTTATAGACTACTTTCACTAAGGCCACTTCATCTCAATTACATGAGACACTGGTGCATAGGATCTTTCATATTATTAGGTGCTAAATGAAGGAGGTGAAGCCTTAGGCAACACAGTACTACAGAATTATCTAATGTGACTATATCCCAAAGCAATGCATGCCCTGCTACATCTTTTGACTAAAGTGTCTCATGAATATGCAAAATGTGGTTAAACTGTGTAGAATGCAAAATTATTTACGATTCAAATAGTATCACCCAAATGCATATTAAAGTTAATGACTTTTGGATAAATGCTAATGAGTAGGAAATAATTCTGCTTTCAAAAAATAAGAATATTCATACATCAATAATTGATGTATTTTGCTTTTGAAACTAAGTAGCTTAATTTCCAGTTGGAATAGAAAGAATGCCACACTAGTTATCTGTACTAAATGGTCTTTCATCAGAATTTGTATTTATGACTATAAATAACTACATATTGCTTTTCTGCTTCTCAGCGTGACCTTAGTCAGAATTATTTTATACATAATTAGGTTTTGCATACAAAGATGAACACCTTGGCACAAACATGACACATGACTAGATTTCTCATTCTTTCAAAAATTCATAATACAGGTAGCAAGTGACAAGGAAAAAGTAGACATGCTTCAACATGTTCACTTGTGTAGTACTTACAATAATGAATAAAGTTCTGGATAATGAGAAAAAAAACCCATGAAGTTAGGAATTTTATGAATGCACACTTATACTCAAGACTGGAAGAGCACTGGGCAACGTCTATCATGTCTGATGATATATTGAATCATTAACTTGTTAACTATACCTTCCTGCTTTTCACATGTCAGTTTCTTATACATGCATTTTTGTGATGGGTAAAATGACACATCACTGGCTACCACTGTGCAAAATAGTTTACTGCTATAGTTCAGGTCAGGTAGATTAACATGTAATATAATCCAATAGAATCGATGTTTCTGTAAAACATTCTAAATAGGAAAGTAATGATTGAAAAAGTCGGATTCTAGTTATGCTCATAGGTAGCTTAGAATCACTTAGAAGCATAAAAAGAGATTTTCCTTTGCAATTGTATTGTGTTCTTTTAAGCTTCCCAGTTAGTACGGGTTAAACGTAACTATTGAATTGCTAACACTGAAAAGGCAACAAATGCTAGAAGGTGGCCTAAGTGAGATAAAAGGATCCTCCACTTCACTTGTCATTAAAAATACTTTAATCTTCCTTTTGGAGAAGACATTACATTCTGCTCAGGCAACTAATGAAAGGTCAGACCTCTATAGGTAACGCAGTCTTTAAAGTACACTTACTTCATAATGTTTTGCGTAGACTTTTTAGAGAGCCTAGATGTACCAAAAAAGAGTCATTTCGATTGAAACAAAGATGGAAATCAGCATGTGCACTCACTGTATTTCACCTTCCCCAGTATCTCTGCCTCACCAGGCTGCTGGTTCCCAGCAGCACTGGTGGCAAGAGGAAAGCAGCTCCTATGCAAGCTGTCTTCTGAATCAAGTGCACAGAGTCAAGTACCTTGGAACAAACTGCAAATGTCTGTTCCTCCTATAGCAAATATTTCAGAAGTCTTCTCTCCCTTTTTTGCAGTTCCATATTTCTGTTGCCTCAGTTCAGTGTTATTAGACCGCACTGCTTATCTATGCCTCAGCTATGAATTTCAGCAGATATCTGCATCATGCATATCCATTCTTTTCCTCCCTATGTATGCAAAAAATCAAAATCAGTTCTACTTTCACTGGAGCAAAAATTAATAAAGTAGTGACATTCACAACACTGACTGTATAGATCAAAAGTGAGTTTCTTCATGGTACCTGAAAGCAAGTGACACTTTCCAATAACTTTTGATTGATCCTACTGCCATGCAGGTATTTCATGTTCATGCTCTCGCTCTGTTTATGAGCCAAATGCTGTTACAGTCTAACAAACAATTCCTATATCTCTCAGTGATTTTAGTCTGCTTGTTTGTACTGAAGCAAAGACCATTTATTTCACCTGAATGATCAGAAATATGCTTTCTATAAAATATTTTTTTGTAACATGAAAATATTCCTCATTCAAGTTTTGTTAGTTCAATGAAAAAAATCAGTGAAGAACAAATCATGGAGAAAAAACAATCATTTCTGAGACCCCTATCTACCATCTCCGTATTTTTCCACCACTGAGACATATCAGACTTCAACCAAGTCTGAGTCAACAGATTGGTACTAGAATTCATTGAAATTAACTGTAAAGGACTGCTAGTTTATCTTCTTCCATGATGCCTTTGTAGCTCATTCACATTGTCAGGTGGAAGAAGAATCTTTTTGCACTTGCAGTATAATGTTTTCTTTCTACATGTCTTAACTAGAATTTAAGACTCTCTTCCTGATGCATATGTCATAGTGAAAAAATTAAGATCACCTATACAGATTTGAGATCATCTGAATGGAAAATAACCTAAAGAATCTTTTAATCCTATAAATCACTTCCAAGTATAACAGTAAAACTCATAGATGGGGCCAAGAGACTGATATATTTTCCAGTTTATCTTCATAGTGCCCAAGTATAGTACTCTCAAAAAAAACACAAGCCCCTCAAATCACCCCTCAGTCTCCCCTCAAAAGAGCTGAAAATCAATCAAACAAAAACCTTTTGAAGATATTTGTAAAATAAACAACAACAACAACCAAACAAACAAACAAAAAAACCCAAAACCACAGCCTTGGTTTCCATGTAAGTATATTTTTTTGTTTGTTTCTCATTAAAACTTAAATACTTTCAGACACTTAAACATCACTTTTTGTAATTCACTTTGAGCAGTGAAAAATATACTGTGTATACACTGCTGTGTTTTCAAAGTGCTGCAAAATTTTGATCATGAATGAGGCAGGGCAACATTCAGATCCAAAGTATTCTGTTCAAATTAAAATTAAAGTCATAGAACCATGCTTTGTAGATATTAGGGATTGTGACCTTGTTAAGCCTTCCTTGAAAATGTCTGGATTTCCAGCAGTTCTTACAAAAAAATCTACACATGATGAAAGCATTTTTTATTTAAATAAAGGCAATATATGTAAATTATCTATTGAAAGGCTGAAAAGAGCCATCCCATCTCATTTTTTTACAGAAAGAAAAAGTGTCTAAATTAAATTTTGTATTTTACACACCAGCAAGGATGTTTTTGGTAATCCAAATATTTGATCTACTAGAAACTGACTGGAGACCATGCAATCCTTGGAGACAGAAATAAATAAAATGCCTCCAAACAGATGAAAACCAACTTACCCACTTAGAGTAGTGATAAACCTAGTTTTGCACTTGATTTCCTTAGTGATAGTAATACTCTAGTTATCTTTAACAAAAATTTCAGGACATAGAGAAAACTCAAACATTCAGTAGGTCATATCAAAAAGCAACAGGCATAAGAGATCGTGAGACTGAATGATTATGTGACTCAGGAAACGTGCTGTAGTCAGACTTCAGTGATATAGTAAATTGATATGTGAGTGGTTATTTTCTAATGCTGATTTCTCTGATTCGTCTAAAGTTAGTTTTATATACAAAATGTTTACCAGGGGTATTTTGCTCCTGTAGTGAGGTTTCTACTTGCAGCTCATGTCTGTATTTTATTATTTTTAGAGTGGAAATTTGCTGAATTTAATGCCAAGTGGAAATGAAGTAGTTTCATCTCAGTGTGTCAATGTGATTCAGATCACCACTGAGCATAATTAAGGGAATTAAATAAAGAAGCATTGGGGTTATTTTTTATAGTGTAGTGTGAATGGAACAGAATGAAGACTCAATGTCTTTGTTTAGGGCTGGTTTTTCTTTATAGTCCTAACCTGACACAGTGTGTCTACCCTCACAACGCTGGAACAAAAGACTGCACAAATTGTGCCATTACACCTCATCAAAATGACTGAGGAAATAGTATACATAGCAGTAAAATCATAAGGCACCACATGATGGCATAGACCCATGTCCCTGGGCTCTGCTGCTCTGTTGGAACCAGACAACACTATGTTCTTGTCTTGATTACCGATGTGGTGAACTGATACAACCCGGTGATCTCCCATCTTAGCTACCAATGCAATGACTCAAGATGATCTCGTTAATGTTTACAAATATGTAAAAAGAGGGTGTCAGGAGGATGGAGCCAAGCTCTTCTCAATGATGGCTAATGGTAGGACAAAGGGCAAAGAGTGCAAGCTGGATTATAAGAGGTTCCGAATAAATAAAATGAATAATTTCTTCACTGTGAGGGTGAGGGAGCACCAGAACGGGCTGCCCAGATGGGTTGTGGAGTCTCTTTCTCATGGGACATTCCAAACCCACCTGGATGACTTCCTGTGTGAACTACTTTAGGTGGTCCAGATCTGACAGGGGGGTTGGACTAGATGATCTTTTGAGATCCCTCTGTGATTCTGTGATTACCTCATAATCTATTGTCCTAGTTGTAAGTATAGTGAGTTAGAAGCATCAAGCATTCCCTAATCTGTATCGGTACTCCTGCTGCCTGGGAAATAAAACACCAACTCCAGCTGCCTGTCTTGTAGCCCATTCTAGCAAACGTAAGAGATATCTGACAAGTATTGTGGCAAAAATGAAATGCTACTGACCAAAGCCAATCATCTTGATATCTTATAAATAATGATCCTAAAATGAGACTCTTTAGTTTAGTGATGGGCTTGGCAGTATGAGGTTAGTGGTTGGACTTGTTGATCTTAAAGATCTGTAAAGATTCTGTGGGTTCTCTGTGATCACAGCAGGCTGTGCCCTGATTCTCTCCGTGAGTTGAGACACTTCTCAGGGTAAGAAATCTTGACAACTTCCAAGACCATCTGAGAGTAAAAAGATAACAAAGGGCTAATCATTGTCTGCTGACGAATGCTGACAACAGATAATAGTGGGTAATTTACTATACTTGGGTGTTGTGCAGATTCAGGATTAAAGATTAAGTTTAAGAATTTAAAGATAATTTGATTTTATAGTTGCCCAAAAGGAGAAAAACTTATGTCTACTTCTATACCTCTGTGCATGTGTGTATGTATGTGATTTGATTTATAATTTTTGTTATAGGTCTTGTGTAACCTTCACTATTTTTAAACCAAATAATTGCAGCATATATTATTTATTCTGATAATTGACTGATGATTAAGTATTGTTTGAAAGCTTTTATTTACCTTCTGTATTCATTCCATTAGACATAAACTCCATTGACTTAGTCTGAGACTAGGTTTGGGTCTAGCTGTATCTATGCTTCTCTCTGAAAAAGGGTGTAGAAAACACAGAGATCCATTTTGAATTTCGTGACTCAATAGGTGGGTCTCTCTTACCCTTTTTGTTTCCAATTTCTGTACAAATCACTGTACAAAAACACCAACATGATTTCCCCTTTGTATGCTTCTCCTCTGTAATAAGTAGAATAAGAGTGAATTTTGCCATCAAACTCTTCTCAAATTCTCTCTTTCAAATTCCCATTAAAATCACTTTTGCTAATACCCTTAATGGTGTTTTCTTTAAGACATCTAATACATCAGTGTAGAGCAAGGGGTTTAGGTGAATAAATTTATATATTCTACTGATATTATACCATTATATCTCCTTTGGTCTTGAAAATAGAGAAGAAAGCATCCCCTGATCCTACTCTAGGGCCTATCAGAGCTTTGTCTGTAACTTTGCAAGCTTTCAAGCTCATCAGAAGGGATAGGCATAGTTTTTCATCTTTTGTTAGCTGAATGGGAATTACTTGGAAGGATAACGTTGGTTAAATGTTAAAGCCAGTGAAGCTCGTTTAGCCATCATTGCAGTAAAAGTGAACACAGTACAGAGGGGCTGTTTTCAGTCTTCTGACCCTCCTCATAACATTCTAGGGTCTAGATGCTACAGAAGTTTTGACTAGATTAGACTGGAAATCATTTTTTTCTGTGTTCTGTTCTCAACTTCAGAAACAAGTGCAGAAAGTTTAGGTTATTGCACTAGAGTAAATAACTTAAAGGGCCTTTTAGAATATGCAAGGCAGTTTTAGTTGCTTTCTTGAACTTTACTCCCTTAAAATTTTACTCCTACTGAGGCTTTCCCTTTTCATTCTATGGTAAACATATACTTCAAATTACTTTTGTTGTGTTTATCATCAAAACCCAGAGGACAAGAAAAGTGCAGGGAAGCATGCAGAGATATCAACCAACAGTGATCAACATGAAACCATAACTCTATATCCATCCTACCAAGCCTTCATGTGCATCACTGATAATTAGCATTCTGTCATGGCAAAGTGAAAAGTCTCTGCTGCTTTGGGCCTCACATTATTCCCAATGCAAGCTTGCTGGGGCAGTCACCTGGGAGCTTCTTACCAGGTAACGTATTCTAAGTGCTATCTAAAGACTTAGACAAGGGGATGTTTACATTTATATCCCAGTGCATCTGTCTTGAGGGAGGTAGGAGTGAAATATAATTAAAAAATGGTCACATTAGAGGAAAATGTGCATTTATGTCTGTCAAAGTACAATCATATTTGCCTGGATGATGAAGACAAATTTACAAGCCCTGATTTAATTTTTTTCTTTTTTTTGCATTTACTTTTTGGAGGTACTTTGTGGCATTAGAGGTTGAAAATGTGGGAGGTTTCCCCACCACTACAACTCTTCTACCATATTCAGGGAGGATTGCATACAAATCTGTTATTTGATAATCTCAAAAAGGAAGAGCAATATTTCCTCTTAAGATTAGATGACTTCTCAAGATCCAGGTTAGATGGCAGAGATCAGATTACAGCTCCAATCTTCTGACTCATAAGATGCTGCACTCCAATGTGTTGTCCTGTTGTCTTTTGCCTAGTTCCTCATGGTACACTGACTGAACAACAGCTGTAAACTAGCACAGACATTTACATTCATATAACCTTCCCTCAATTACAATACAAAATTTTGTCAGGCATCTTAACATATCTTCCAGTGAAACAATTCATAACAGCAATTTGCAACCATGATCTAAAAATATTAAAATAAATTTGAATGGTAAGTCAGCAGCCAGAGGTAATAAATAAAAGAAATTATGAGGTACATGTTGTATCAGCTATGGAAACAAGCAAGTGAATAGTACAATTTGTCACTATATTAATGGCACTTGGGTAAATATGTCCTTAGGGATCAATTAAAAATGTGCCCTAAATTATCAAATGAAGCTCTAATAATGAGCTCTAATTCCTTCAGCCACTGTACATGGCCTACTGAAGAGTAAAAAATGGAAAATATAGCTGATGTAAGAGTCTGTGTGCTTAAGTCCTCTAAATTCAAGAAGAGACAAAAAAAAATATACATGAAGGACTAGATTTGTTAGAAGGACTATGTGCCTATTTAGACAACTAATTCCAAGAGAGTCCCACAGGTCCTAGTGGGAGAAGAGTCTCTCCCTTTGGCTAGATGAGGTATCACCATTCTGGGGGAAGGTAAAGGGAAAAAAAAAAAAGACAGACACTTCCAGTTTCCTTTTGGTGTTAAATATGTTTCCAGACTGATATTGAGTGTATTGGTGTCTGTAAATGCTATTTTTCAGCAGCAATGCCTTACATTGGCATTATCCTGCACCTACAAATCTCTTCATTTCTTTCATATCCTCTGGTTGTTCCAGAGGTTAAAATGCAAATGTAAATGAAAGAGCAGTCAGGAGTGGAAAGAACTTTGTGTATTACTGGCACAGAAGAGATACAAGGTGTTATTTGAGTACCTAGAAAATATAAATTAAGAAGTAAAGTATTGACTGTTAGGTGGATAAAGAAGTAAACATTTGCCTAATGAGAGTCTAGAGGAACTGTAAGAAATGCAGTAATAGATTGAGAAAGGATGAATAAGTAAAATCCAGACAAAGATAAGACTTAAAAATGTAAATTTGGTACATAGTAGATAAAAATATAGCTACCAGTTTGAAAAATGACAAGATGAAGGCAGAATATAGGATGTTGAAAACAATTTTGCTGAAAAAAGTACAGACTAACAGTGAGAAAAAAACTGAGTTAAAAACTTTCTTATTTCGAAGGATGAATAGATTATGAGTTAATGATGTAAACCACATTGTTTCCAAAGCTTTAGTGATAAAGAGCAGCAGTGAGAAAAAATTATGAAAGCATGGGATGAAAGGTGGCCTTTTTAAGAGGAGTGAAAGAACATTTAGGTATCATGGCACTAGACTATGTGTGATGTGTAAAAGTGTATCTACAGTCTCATGACACACATATATAGCAGACCTATATCAGTGAAACACCAACAATCTTCCCTGTGTGACTTACCTTGGCTTTGTCTGGAGCGACTGCATCTGAATAGAAAAAAATTCAGCCTATGAAGCCTATTTCTGTCTATTGTTATATCTCTGCTGCTGTTCTTTTGGATTTTAGTCCAGCATGGAGGATGGCAAGAATACAAACAAAAGTTAGGGAAAGTTAAGATCTATGTAACTAACATAGAGCTGTCATCTTGGTAAATACAGATACACAGTCATAACTATATACAGAATTTCAACGTTAGGTAAATATATCTGGATAAGCATAGAGGTCAGACATGATTTCCTTTTCAAGAGACAGAGGAATATAGGAATATAGTGGAGCTGAGAATTAGTAAGGATCTGTGCAGCTGCTGAGAGTAAAAAAGTAGTCAGGACTGTGGGCATACAGTGAACATTTGTCAAACTGACAGTACTGGTAACTTTTATAACCTGTATACTCAAGAAACAAATACAGTGTGAGCACCAGCAGTATAAACTTCCCTATAATTACATCCCTGAAAAGTGGAAAATAAAGTGGATAGAAGAACAGATTCAGAGTCTATTCCCCATTTTCTTTTTATAATGCCAGCAAATGCTTTAGCAATATGTAAACTGGAAAACAGATTGATAACATACTTCAGTTTTATAGAGGCTATAACAATTATAATGAGTTTATTGTTTGTTGGTTTCAGGCAGATTTGAACTAGTGACCCAGACAGGAAAACATTAATTTACAACTGAACTTTTTTAACCATGTGAAACAGGGAGATTTAATAGATTATATTTTTTATAACTAATAAAAAAAGACCAAAGCCACTGCTAGCACTTAATGAACTCAATGAAACAATTTATTTTCTATTTTTTGAACTAACTTTTATTTTCTAGAGGTTTTTCCTGTGATAAAATGATGTTTAAAAATTCTTCCTAAGTTTCTCTTCATATTGTAGGGATTAAAATGCATAGCAACAAGGGAAGGGAAAGGGAAACAGCATTTGTACATAATAATTTACTTATTTACTAAAATCAGTATTTAATCATAAATTTTTAAAAAATAATAAACCAGACATTCCAGGGGAATTTTCAAAGAGTTACCATTTGAAAATTAGGAAATGCAAGAAAAGTTACAGCTGCACTACTAAGTGTTATCAGCAAAATATGTTTATCTTTTAAGTCAGCTTAAAATACTTGGTCTCGAGTGGTTCATGTCTCAGCCCTGCTTTTTTATTATCTCCATTTGCATTTTTGGGTCACTTCTGTATCATACTGTTCTCAGCTGTAAAATGGTGATAACAGTAGTTTTTTTGTCTCACAGTTAATCTATTAATATTTTCTTTAGGATTTCATCTGGAAGAGACTCTCTGAAGCATTTAACAACAAAAATTACTTTATTGAAGAAGAAAAACAGGACCTCAGGTCACGGGTCTACATCAACTTTGTTCCTATCCTTGTCAGTTATTTTACTTAAGGAAACAAGACTTTTTTGTTTATCAGGGACATCCACTGATGCAAGTTCTTTTTTCCAACAGTGTCTCTACAACTTCATGCATTGTACCACAGTCATTATTACTGTAGACCAGTGGCTTTCTGACATATCAACATTTCATGTCAGCAATTAATATTTCTTGAAAACTAGATTCCAACCCATATGGCCAGTATTGCTGATCAGTATTAGCTAGCTCATCTTGCTCTACAGATCAAATCAGGCTATCTCAGACCAGCTGCTCCTTCCTTTCCAACAGAAAATTCTCCACACTTAAACAGCACGTTTTACTCTAACAGTTCCCAGTAACGTAAGTCAACTGGTTAGGCAGCATCCATGTGACTCATAATAAATTATCAATGTTAGTGGAAGTCATGTAACCACACATACGACACAGATTTTCAATCTGGACAAAGTAATAGCTTGCTTTTTCTCGCCTTTTTTCCTCATTAGAGAAAAAAAATAGACAAGCAACTCCAACACACAAAGGAGACATGCATGATGTATTCTCATGTCAGTCCAAGAAAACTTATGGAAACATTGATTCAAATACACATTTTAGATATAATTTGTAAGCGAATCAACACTCAGGAATACAGGCAGAAAAAGCAAAAAAGTTTTAATCTTCTGAACACTCTTCCATTCCTGCTGAGCTCAGCAGAAGTTTTATTCACCTAGTGAGTTCTAGATTTATAACTTTTCCTGAAATTTGCAGACATTTCACATGTAAAAACCAGTTTTAAAAAGTGTAGATTTTGGCTGAGACTAACTGCTCCATGAGAGCAGTGTCTCTGAGTACAAGTCCAAAAGAGGGTTTAGAGAATTCAGAGAATTATGGGGAATTAATTCAGAGAATTAGATCTGAATTTTTAGGTGAGAAGAGAGGATTACACTGTAGACCACTTCTGCAATAAATGGTTCACAATTGCAAAACCCAAATTGGACTATTTCATCTGGAACAGCCAAGACGTACAGAACAGGTATGAACAAGGAGAACAAGTGATCTGCCCTGTAGGAAAAAAATAAAATTAAAAAAAATTAAAGTAGGGTTGAGTGAAAAAAAGAAAAAAACAAACTACTGAAAAGTAGGCAATGGACTAAGAAATCTAGGATCTGCATAGAAAACTGTTGTGGTGAAAAATATGATTACTGTTTATAAAAGAACGATCATAAGTCAGGAAAAAAATTTCTTCAGTCCCCTGCTAATTCTCCCCATGGAAACAGAGATACAAAGTCTTGCTGACCTAAGGAATATAAAGAAACATCAAAAGCATAAAAGGCCACACCAAGTTTCAGGACAAGCTTGAAGCTTGATCTTCATATTAGCAAAAAAAAAAAAAAAAATCAACCTAATTCTTCCACGGTAGTGACTTAGAAAGAAGCAGGATGTCAGTTTCAAAATCAGATTGGAACAGGATTACTTAATTAAAAGAGGCAAATTAAAAATAGGAAATACTACAGCTGGAGCTGGGGAGGGAAAAAAATAAAGGTGACAGAAGAGATGTGAAGCACATTAGTAAAAGTTTTTTTTAAAAAAGTAAAAAGGGGACACAAAAGTTCCTAGTAGATGTTGACATCAAACATGGAAAAATGCAGGGATTTAGAAATTAATTTCTTAAAGACATGTGGGCTATAATTTTAACAGCAGAAATTGTGTGAAGTATAGACAGAAAGAGAAAGCTCATTATCAAAGATTAGCTTTGAAGTATGGTGCTGTGACAAAGGTAATGTAGTGGATGAAAGGCAGCTATATTCAAGGCTTGATAATTCAGTGTTTCTCTCCAAGGCACTCTCTAAAGTTGTATCAATCAAAACAAAAATGTATTCAGAAAGAAAGTACATATGCACAGCAAAAGACCATGGAAGCAGTTTGAATATAGAAAAAGCTGAGGAAATTCCTGTCCAAGTCATTTAAAAAGAAGCTCTCATTAAATGCTTGCTGAATATGTATAACTGAGCTTATGGGGAGTGTAAGACAATGATATGTAGTCTTTCCTTTTTTTT
Source organism: Urocolius indicus (assembly GCA_013401255.1). Classification (NCBI taxonomy): domain Eukaryota; kingdom Metazoa; phylum Chordata; class Aves; order Coliiformes; family Coliidae; genus Urocolius; species Urocolius indicus. The sequence continues at coordinate 6,118 of WBNH01007999.1, read as the reverse complement.
TTTTTCTTTTCTCATTTTTTTCCTGAAGGATTAGAGATGGGAAAGAAAAATCAGCTTAAGACTGAAATGAAAGAAATATTGTACAATGTCGAAGGTTTCACTGAGTCCTCTGGGAATCAGTTGCAAGGCATTTAAGGTGTAAAGTGATCACAGTTCACCTTATTTTTCATTTTCCTGGGAAAAAGCTTCAACTCAGAGCTGAATAGCATGGAAGATTTTGTCCCATCAGATTGTCCTAACAAAGTACTGGGAATCTCGTAGCTGAAGTGAAGGGTGCCTCACACTAACAATTTTCCTTTTCCAGAACATTTTCTTAAAACAAGAGCAAAGCACTACCGCTACACTTTCTAGGTTAAGTTCTACTAAGCTATTGTATAAGAACAGACAGACAGTAACATTTTTGGCAAGCCCAAGTTGCTAATTATATTTTTAATGAAGGATTGTGGATGCCAAGTTTTCCTAAAAATCATGCTTTTTATCCTAAACAGCAAAACTGATCAACCCATAATTTATCATACTGAAACTCTTTCCTGCCTGTCGTGCAATGAGAACAGCCATAACTATCTTTCTCTTTCCCTCTGTGGCTTGTTTATTCTCTACCAACTTTTACACATTTTTCCCTCTAGTCTCATTTTTTTCTCCTCCTTTCTATAGTGCAGTTCACAGTGGAAGGTCCATTCAAGCCTCTTCTGTGTTCTCCTGCACACAGACACTAATGGGAGAGATTTTTTTTTTTTGTTTCCTATCTTCTCTGAGACGATGTGAGAGAACTATGACTAGAGTCTTAGACAGGCTCGTTTTTCTACTCCTACACTTATATTAGCTTTGAAAATTTGTAGTCAAAAGTCTGTAGCCAGTGATGGCCTGTTTCATTCTTACATTGATCTGTTGGATATTCACAACTCTTCAAATCTATGCCAGTTAACCAAGTGAAGCAATATTAGGTTTTATTTATCCTTCTTGACACAGAGTTAATTGGTGCTGCAGGAAATGCTTTTGGAATGATCAAGTAGGGCAGTAGAAGTCCTGCTTTTCTGAGCATGTATCAGACAGTTACATTTTCCTATGTGTATATCAAGTATATATTAAATTCCTACAGTAAAAAAAGACAAAAAGAAAAAAAGTGAAGAGGTAAAAATTCTTTTTTTTTTACCTCATGTTGTCGTGGTTCAGTTTTCTACTTGCCAGCATGATGGGAAATAGAATTAAGCAAGGACAACTTTGAACAAAGGCAGCTGAAGTAAAATCTTTGGCTATGTGAAGAACTTCAAGCGTAAAAAGATGTATAGATCCATGCAGCTTGAGTAGAAAAGGAATGAAATAAAAACTATGCTTTAAAAAAAAAGAGTTTAATAATAGACTTTTTTTTTAATGGAATCTCTTCCCTCTTTTTTCCACTTTTATTTATAGGAAACTGGTGTCTTACCAGGCCATGGAGTTGGACTTGCACACAGATAGCTACTACATAACCTAACACAAGCCATTTCTAAGGAGATTTTGATGGAATGTGTCTAGAAGGCACAGTTCCTCACTCTTAAATCCTTTGATTTCTGATTGACAGCAGACACTCTATTTCTATCAGTTCTCAGCTGTAACCCAAAAAAAAAAGATTGACGTATCTGCTTCAGCCAAGGCCAATGTTTCTACATCAGTCTGAAGGTGATATAAAAATAGTGCACTGTTCCTTCCAGGAAAATGAAAAGAAGGGAAGGGAAGGGAAGGGAAGGGAAGGGAAGGGAAGGGAAGGGAAGGGAAGGGAAGGGAAGGGAAGGGAAGGGAAGGGAAGGCTATTGAATCACAACAAAGCAACCTAAGCTCAACTCACCTAAGAATACCCAACCCTGTTCAACATCTAAAGAGGATTTGCTGAACCAGAGTTTTATGGATAGGAAGGATGGCTCAGCAGCAATGTGAGGAGGTTTTTGCTAGGCCATTGCTGTTGGCTACAAGACAATAAACAATATTGCCTCTAATCCACAATATAGAGAGTACTGAGGAATGCTTATGGGTAACCTGGAACAGCTCATCATAACTGTATGGCTGGATGTAATAATCTTCAACTACTACAAGTATTTCCCCTCTCTAACGAGAATGTTTTTTACTAAAGAATATCTAGTGTTATATTCAATGTGCTGGGAAAAATAGATTTTTTTTTTAATCTCATTGTTCACTTTTGAAAATAATGTTCCCTTTCCTTTTAGTACGAGGGTTTAGATTTTTTGTGACTACTTAATATATATTCCAATTATCATGTCTAAATATACTTTAATTTCTTATTAAGATTGTTTTCAAGAAGTTAGATTATCTTACATTTTAAATAAATTGATAAATCTATTGGAATGTTTGGCTACCTAATACATGGAACAGGTAAACTTACTTTGAGATATTATATTATTGAGGGAAATATGTAGTGCAATCCCTATATGCAAATCTGTTTGCAGAAGCAGTATTAACTGTCACACTTTCCAAAGCTGTCATGATGACTGGTGATGGAAGACAATGGATAAAAGTCTGAGCCACTTTTCTCACCCTCATTAGACTTTCTCTTGAACAGCATGTGGCACTGCAGGTAATGAGTTCCATCTGTGTGTCACCATTCTCACCTACAGAGAAAAAGTATTCAGATGTTGGAAGAAAAATTGACTTCAGAGAAGCCAAAGTTTTCAGCTAAAAATAAACCTTTACTTTCAGACTTCTGCAGAACTCCTAGATATTCCAATTTCTGTTCCATGTTTTATACTCAGCAAAAGCTTTTAGCAGTAATGTTTTTAGGTGATCTAGCTAATTGGTGAAACTAAGTACTGGTTATTAGCAATCAGCATTAGTTTTCTTCATCTTTTTAAAACTCTTGGATTTATGAGTTCAGTCATGGGAAAACTAGCACATTATCTCAAACTGGTAATATTTTCCTAAATAAGTGTTTAGTACTATAATTAAGAAAGTAGATAATAGTCAACCTTAGTTGATGATGAATTGAAGACCCTTTTGAAGGTAAAAACCTATAACAATCCTGACCCTAAATTGGCTGAAATGAACTGTTCAGAAAAGCAATGCATCTAAACATTAGGAACTGAAATTGCCAGCAGCAGTGTTTTAACACTACTGCAGTAGAGGCATCCAAAATATGCCAGGCAAGGATGACCATCTTTCATGTGTTAGCATCCTTCTGTAAGAGGTGATGACAACTTTAATGATGATAAAACCAAAGATTTTGATCATATGAAGGAAAACACCACCATAACAGAGTATTAAATCTACACAATTACTATAGCAATGTGTTTTCACTGTCATGTGCTATCCATTTGATGACACTTTTATAATGGAATTGTCACGCATTATAAACTAACCCTGAATATTCAGATAACTTTCATTTAAAGAATCCAAATTTTTCATATCCAACAAGCTTTGAGGCCTTTCCAAGATAATCAAGTAGTCATTGAAACTTTTCATGTAGCACCTATTGCTGCAAGAAAAGTCCATAAATTCAATTCTCTGATCAATAATGACTGGATACAGACTTGCTACAGCTTATTTCAGCGAGGTGTTTATTTAAGTATCTTTGGCAAAAATCTGGTAAGTCAGTGGATACAGAAGTAGCTTTCCAATTATTTAAATATATAATCATAGCAACCTTAGATATAAATATTAATAACATGTGCTTTAAGGGCATAATATCTCACGGCAGACTTTGGTACACGTATTGTCTATATGCTGCTACAGAGAGCTCTCAAATTATTCACTTTCACAGCCCAAGCAGCCATAGAAAGTATGGGGTTTGCTATCTCTTAGAATTATATTAATGCTTACAATGTAGCCAATCATGCCTTTTGCCTGCAAAAATAACCGTGTCTCACCTGTTTCATTGGCATATCTCTAACTACTAACAAATTAGTTAAACCTAGCTTGTATAAAATGTGTCTCATGTTAGCTACAAATATCATCTACAGACACAGTGACATTAACATGATGTAAATGACTGCACATCTTCCCAGGAAAGATATAATTTCAAGTTCTTTAATTACCATGAAACATTATCTTTAAAGATCTTAGCCTGAAAGTGATGCTTTTTTCTCCCAGAAATATTTAGCAAGAAACATCTTTTCTCGTATTGCTTATTTTATCATAGTCACATCTCTGGTTATTGGCTTAAACACATAGCTTAAAAACACATACATGCAAATAACACTTCCCTCATGATTTTTTCCTGTGTTGATAAGAAAAGAAAGCAATTTTAGTGAGATTTAGATACATATTGGAAAGACTAAGAAGAGGTGATGAAAACAAAACCTTGTTAATGTGTATAAGTAATAAGAATATGGCACTATAAAGATCACTTCATGAATATGGGCAGACACATTAGTAGCTAAAACTGTATTTTTTTGGCCTGTTTGTTTGTTTATTTATTTATTTATTTGTAGGGAAAAAAAGAAGAAAAAAAAAAGACAGTAATTCATAGCCTTTAAAGCCACACTTTTTGCATATGTTAAGTAGACACCTTATAGAGACTTAGAAAGAAGAAAGTCTCATTTTCTTACGGCATTTTAAACTTTGGAAGCCTAGAATGATGAATCATACCCTGCCAATGTCTTATCAAGTCCCTAAGTTTAGTGTATTTATTTTTTGCTAGATTTTTGTCTCTTGGGTAGAAATTTACTCATATTCATATCCATATCAGATTTGAACTTGCAACAAACAGACTCTTTCTCTGAGAGTGAAGCTAAAGAAAGTTTGGAGTATACATATCCTGAATTCTTTCTAATAATTTTTCCAGAGACGATATTGAGGGGAACCATGTTCTGGATCCAAAGAGGTTGAAATTTTACTGTTTTCCAGTGCAACATGTTATTTTTTGATCTACCTAATGAGTTAGTCAAGGTACAAATTTACAGTCTGCAATGAGTTACTGTAGGATTTTTATAGGTTTATAGCTAAAATCTCTACAGACTCCACAGTGAGAGTGTTAATTTACTTCTGATTAGACTTGTTTTGATGCCACAGGTGTAGTGTCCATTTAAAAATATTGTCTATCTCTTTATTTGGCATATTTCCGGAATGCTTATCTCAAAACACTACATATGAATAGGAGGGCTACTAGACCTCTCCATTGTAAACATATCCTAACATGAACATAATGTCTCAAAAACTTCTCTGTATGTGTCTTGAGATGAGGTCACTCGTGATTTTTTTCATATTTCATCCTTCCTTCCCATACAACCTAACTTCCAGATCACAGCTTCTTTTCAGAAGATTTTACAAGGAACGGATTTTTCAGTTCACAGAAGTGAAACTTGTCCCAAAAAGAGTGGCAAAATTTGTGTGGATATATATTTTCAGATTTTCTCTGGATGAGCGAGGTACACACCAATCCAGTCTTCACTGATTCCTCATTTGAGAAGACAGAATCTACATAATATCTTTATTGATACAGAAAATGAGGAACAACTGCAAATCAATCTTTTTGTTGATTTACCAAATCAGCAGGAAAAAAAAAAATATTCACTCATTTCTGTTCCCGTGTCAGCCCTTGGACATCTGTTGCCTTTGTTTATTCACTTCTGTAGAGTTTCTGGTCATGTAAAATCATGTGTACTCTCATGGCAGTATTTACATACTGCATTTCAAATCTTAATCAGTGCAATGGTTTAAAAGTTTGAATTATTAAAATAATTTTGCACATTATAGTTAAGGTTTTGAAATTCTTTGAGTCTGTCCACCTTATAAAACATCACAGGGGTATCAGCACATTGCATCTCATTTCTATACCAAATACCACCAAGTTCTGGGAACCTTGATATGGAATATTGATTCCAGTGTGACAGACTCAGTTGAATCACTCTAGATTTAAAATGCACCTGACCTCAGAGCATGACTCAAAAGCATTTATAAATAGATACTAAAATAAGATTCACTCCTCCCCATCTAGCTAGTATGATAAAACATTGAAATAATATAAAAAGTAATAAAACAGAACAGTTACGTCTGTCTATTTCTCTCTCTTCGCTGTTTCTTTTCTCACTCTCTTGTTCTAAGACATGAAGCACCTATAGGATAATACCTTGCTTTTGTCCAATACCTGGAAAACTGTACAACTCTGATGTAACTATATATATATATATAT